>CM042263.1:31793846-31893846 GCA_023566225.1 Romanogobio albipinnatus
TGTCAAGTGTCTTTAGAGAAACTTTCTCCACTCCTTTATTCCCTTCAGTCTCTTTTACAGGCTGTGAATATGAGTGGAAAGTGTTTTGTTCTCTTCTGTTGAGGTTGGAAATGGACTCTTCACACTTTAAAATCAATGTACAAATAGACTATAGCTGCAAAGAACTAAATTACTGAGTGGAATAACTATTTATTTATTTGATTCGTTTATTTATTTATACTTTTGGTGTTATTGTTATAGCCTATTTACTTTTTTATTATTATTTAAAAATAATGAATATGTACAGTATTCATAAATTAAATAATCTTTATAAATATATTAAATATTTTAGTAATGTTCAGTTTGTGTTTATTATTATTATATTATTATTAATTTAAAAATGAGTGTGTCATTCCAATCATTTTCCTTGTGCCATTATTAAAATTAATTTTTAAATTTAAATCTATTTAAAAATATTTATTAAAAAAACATTTAATGCTGTTATTATTTTAATATGCTATTGTTATGCTACCAATTTATTGTTATAGTTTATTTACTGTTATTATTAAATTGAATAGATATTTACAGTATTTATAAATTCAATCATTTGTATTAATATATGAAATACTTGAGTAGTATTCAATTAGTGTTTATTATTAAATTTTGATGTTGTTGTTGTTATTATTATTATTATTATTATTATTATTATTATTATTTAAAAACTTGTTATTCCAATAATTTCTTGTTCTTCATAATTTCCACTGATTTTGTGACATTTATTACAATTTAATTTATAATTTGACTATTTAAATGTATTTTTTAAAATAATTTAAAAATATAATGTTGTTGTTATTGAATATAGTAAATCAGTGTAATTACAAAAATAATATTTTGGCTTATGACCGCTAAATCTGGGTATTCATAATTAATTAATCATTTTGTGTTATTATATTTTTTATTTATTATTATGTATTGTTGTTATTAATACTATTTTTTTATAATATTATAGTGTTCATAAATTAAATAATCTTTATTAATATATTAAATATTTTAGTAATATTCAGTTTGTGTTTATTATTATTATTAATATTATTATTATTATTCATTTAAAAATCAGCATGTCATTCCAATAATTTTTTTGGTCTTCATAATTTTCCCTGACTTTGTGCCATTATTAAATGGACTATTTAAATCGATAAAAAAAATATATTTAATGCTGTTATTATTTTTTTAATTTGCTATTGTTATGCCACCAATTTATTGTTATGGTTTATTTACTGTTTTCATTATTATTAATTAATTAATTAATCAATATTTACTGTATTTATAAATCCAATCATATTTATTAATATATGAAATACTTGAGTAATATTCAATTAGTTTGTTATTAAATATTGTTGCTGTTGTTGTTGTTGTTGTTGTTATTATTTAAAACACTTGTTATTCCAATAATTTCTTGGTCTTCATCATTTGACTTTGTGACATTTATTACAATGTATTAATTTGACTATTTAAATGTATAAAATATAATTTAATAATTTAAATACATTAATATAATACATTACATTTTGGCTTATGACCACTAAATCTGGGTATTCATAATTAATTAATAATTTTGTGTTATTATATTTTTTATTTATAATTATGTATTATTGTTGTTATTAATACTATTTTTTATAATATTTTAGTGTTCATAAATTAAATAAATTAATCAGATTAATCATTTTGTGTTTTATTATTGTTGTTATTAATAATATTTTTTATAATATTATAGTATTCATGAATTGAATCAGTCGTGAAATGTTCAGGCAGAAATCATATTTTACTGTACTGTATTTCATGCATAATGTGGCAGCTCTCTCCTGCTTGAAACACTCAAGTGAGGGACACACACACACACACACACGCACACACAGGATTGTGTGAAATATTTCTCATTTCATTTGATGGTGGCAGATGGACATATTTCAGAGCAGCTCTGCGTCTGTAACCTGTTCGGTGCGCCCGCCACGCCTCAGCGCTCCTCTGATGATCTCCTGCTTTAACCGAGAGAGGAGAAGTTTATGAACGCTTGGGAAGGAGGGATGAATAGTCCAGACGCTCCGTAATTCTCGACTCCATCAGCCTTTCCTTATCGCACCTGGAAAGAGTTCTCACACACACACACACACACCTGTGCGGCCGAGGCGAGTGTTTAATGGAGCCTTAGCGGGACAGCGCAGCTGTGTCAATGCGATAACGGGATGCTGACCCCGACATAGTCCATCTAACCCGGACCAGTCATTCACAAAGACCCGGAAAGAGAGACTGAGGGACAGCTGGCGAAACACACGTGTGTAGGGATTCAGTTTAGAGGGAAAGTTTGCCTCCTAAAACTGCACGACTTTCTTCTGAAAAAGGAGATATTTAGACTACTGTTCACGCTGCTCTTCTCCAGACAGTGAATGTCAATGGAGACTGGTTGTAGTTTAGTATCGTTGAGATACTCTTATAGTTTTTAGTAATATTTCAGATTTTTAACTTGAAAAAATAAGTAATAATAAAAGTAATTCATATTTACAGTATTCATAAATTAAATAATATATATTAATATATGAAATATTTTAGTAATATTCAGTTGGTGTTTATTATTATTATTATTAATAATAATTTAATTAATTAAAAAATCTGCATGTCATTCCAATAATTTCCCCAGACTTTGTACATTTATTCAAATTAATGTATTAAATTGACTATTTAAACTTATTTTAAAATATGAAATATTAACAAAAGCTACAATTTAAATCAATGAGACTAAAATATCACAGATTTTAAGGAAGTGATTTTCTATAGTTTAGTTTTAGTGAACTGTAATAAAGCTGCGCTGAGCTCCATAACCTCTCCTGAGCAGTGGAGGCAGCAGAAGAAAGCCCGTGTGTTTGGAGAGATGGAAGGTGAGGAGGAGGTATGGCTCATGCGGCTCAGACGGGAGACAGGGAAGGGCCAGCGTGGCTAATAACACTAATTGCTCCGTCGCCCCAGCTGTCGTTATGAAGAGCGATGGCTCCATTCATCAGTGATCATAACAGATGCTCAGACCCAGCAGCTCTGAGTGTAGTCATGGAGGCGGTGCGCCTCTGACGGCTGTCTCGCCAGTGAAGCAGCAAGTGTTTCAGTTGCTTCAAGCTATAAATACTTCCTTCCTTCATTCATTCATTCATTCATTCATTCCATGCTTCCTTCCTTCTTTAATTTGTTTCCTTCCTTCTTTGCTTTCTTCCTTCTTTCTTTCCTTCCATGCTTCCTTCCTTCTTTTCTTCTTTGCTTTCTTCCTTCGTTTGTCCGTTCTTTCCTTCTGTTCTTTCCTTCCTCCTTTTTGTTTGTTCGTTCCTTCCTTCCTTCCTTCATTCTTTCCTTCCATGCTTCCTTCTTTGCTTTCTTCCTTCATTCTTTCATTCTTTCCTTCCTTCGTTTGTCCGTTCCTTCCTTCCTTCTTTCATTTTTCCTTCCTTCTTTCCCTCCTTCCTTCATTCTTTCCTTCCCTCCTTTGTTTGTTTGTTCCTTCCTTCCTTCTTTCATTCCTTCCTCTTTCCTTCCTTCTCTCCTTCATTCCTCCCCTTCCTTACTTATTTCCTTTCCTTCCTTCCTTAGTTTGCCCATTCCTTCCTTGCTTCCTTCCTTCGTTTGTTTGTTTCTTCCTTCATTCCTGTTCTTTCCTTCCTTCCTTCTTCCCTTCTTACTTTCTTCTTTCTTTCCTTCATTCCTTCCCCCTTCCTTCCTTACTTATCTTCCTTCCTTCATTCCTTCCTTCCTCCTCCCTTCCTTTATTCCTTCCTTTTTCCTTCTTCCTTCCTTCCTTCATTCCTTCCCCCTTTCTTATTTGTTTTCTCCCTTCCTTCCTTCATTCTTTCCTTCTTTTCTTTCTCCTCCCTTCCTTTTGTTCATTCCTTCCTTTTTTCTGTCTTCCTTCCTTCCTTCCTTCCTTCCTTCCTTCCTTCCTTCCTTCCTTCCTTCCTTCCTTCCTTCCTTCCTTCCTTCCTTCCTTCCTTCCTTCCTTCCTTCCTTCCTTCCTTCCTTCCTTCCTTCCTTCCTTCCTTCCTTCCTTCCTTCCTTCCTTCCTTCCTTCCTTGTTTCTCTCTTCCTTCCTTCCTTGTTTCTCTCTTCCTATCTTACTTATTTTCTCCTTCTTTCTTTCCTTTTTTTTTCTTTCTTTCCTTTTTCTTTCTTTCTTTCTTTCTTTCTTTCTTTCTTTCTTTCTTTCTTTCTTTCTTTCTTTCTTTCTTTCTTTCTTTCTTTCTTTCTTTCTTTCTTTCTTTCTTTCTTTCTTTCTTTCTTTCTTTCTTTCTTTCTTTCTTTCTTTCTTTCTTTCTTTCTTTCTTTCTTTCTTTCTTTCTTTCTTTCTTTCTTTCTTTCTTTCTTTCTTTCTTTCTGTTTGTTCATCTATTTTTCATTTGTTTGTTACTTCATTTTACTTTTTTCACTTAATTAATTTTTTTCTTTCATTTAATTCATCCTTGTTTATAGCTTTTTTTATTTGTTCTTTTGTTTTATTTTCTTAATTTTTTTTGTTTACTATGCTTGTTTGCTCTTTCATTCAACAACTTGTTTGTTCATTTATTTTTCGTCTTGTTTTTTCATTACTTTTATCATTTTTATTTCATTCTCTGTTTGTTTTTTTTACCTTTATTAGTTATTTTTTGTAGTTCTCTTTCTCCTTTTCCTTCTTTCTTCCGTTCCTTCTTTTACAATAACATTAGTGTCAATCAATAGTAGAGCAGACATTTTATCATGTTCGGCTCATTTTGCTCTTTTGCCCTTTGCTGACTCATCCTCTTCCAAGTACAGAGGGAGTGAAAAAGAAAGCAAGAGAGGAGGATGAAGAGGGGGAGGAAGAGGAGAGAAATGCCAGAATGTCAGCGCTAGGCTCGTTAAAAACAGGCTAAGTTTCCTAACATGTACAGATGATGCCGAGGAGAGAGATGGCCAATGGCACAGCCCACAATCATCACAATAAATAACAGCGCAGGAACAACAACAACAACATCTCACAGAAGGAAATTGGTTGGGAAACAACGCTGAAAAATTGGCCAAACTTGATCAAAGATGTGTGTGCGAACGAGAGCAGCAGTGTTTACGTGCAGCTTTCCTGCGATCACGCCTCGAGGCGCTCAGGCAAATGCGCTGCGGTTGATGGATGCTGCTCTTACCTGATTCACTTCAACAGGCTGTAGAGATCACAGTGCAGTAAACACACACGAGTGCACACTCAAGTGCACACAGTAAACGGGTTTGGAGCAACTCTCAACATATGCACAGCGTGCTGCAGTGCACTTCCTGTCAAGAGGATCCGGCATCTGTGGGTTTGCATCATGTCACCTTTTTAGCATAAATCATTAGTTCTGTTTAAATCAATCATCACTAGTACTAGTTAGGGTTGGGTATCGAGAACCAGTTCCGTTTTAGAACCGGTTGCAAATTTCCAAGAACAGGGGATACAATAAGACCTGTGCATTTCTATTCCGTTTAATGATTCCTGTGTTTGCAATTTTAATGTGATTTTAAACCATTCAAGCGCAAGACTCACACATCCAAAGCGCGCTCACAGAAAAAGTGATTTTAATGTGATTTTAAACCATTCAAGCGCAAGACTCACACATCCAAAGCGCGCTCACAGAAAAAGTGATTTTAATGTGATTTTATAGGGTTAGTTCACCCCAAAATGAACATTTCCTGATAATTTATTCACCCCAATGCCATCCAAGATGTTCATGTCTTTCTTTCTTCAGTCGAAAAGAAATGAAGTTTTTTGAAGAAAACATTCCAGGATTGTTCATCATATAATGGTTTTCAATTGCAACCAAAATGCTGAAGGTCCAAATCAGTGCAGTTTCAAAGCGCTTCGATGGGTTTCAGAGGCTTTTATTGGAAGCTAAATAATGTTTTCTAGGTAAGCCTCATAGCAAGGCTTCATATAGAGGCTTCAAATGCCTCATCCAACCAGGAATCTATATAATTATAGTTTTATAATTATAGTTTCAAGACTGCTAGAAATGAATGAAAGTGAAAATTAAGAATCAAACATCCTGATTAGTTATTCCTGCAACTTGTTTGGTGGATATGAAGTTGTTTTATTGGTATTATCATGCAGTGCCGGTGAAGACTCGACTTTATTGCTCTGCTAAGCTCAACTTGTCCTAATGAGATGTTAAAAAAAGAAAGCGAGAGAAGCAGAGGCGGCTTTTATCTGCCGCTTGGCGAGCGATTGGAAATTTGCTCATTATGCAGCTCCGCGAATAAGGAAGTGGAATGTGTAGCTGTAATTATACATCGGAGAGGGACAGAGAGTCATTACCTTGGCTGCGTGAAATAACTTCTAATCTCCGAGATTTTCCATCCTCAATGTCAGACGGGCTGGTGGCGTTGATGGCTCAAGCCGCTGGAAAACTGTTGAGTAAGAGCTTATGTCTGTTTGGACAGAATTTAATTGACAAACTTGTTTATCTTCTGTTATTCTTTCTAATGGATTTCCCAGAGTTGTTTTCCGCCTCCTTTCTTTTCACACTTTTCTGTTTTTCCATATGTCTTGTGGTTTTCCGTCCTGCCCCTCGGGAAGCCGCTTACGCACTACAGCGAAATAAAATTAGCCCATTTATTCACAATCGCCGAGACACGGACAGGAAGATTGTTTGACATTACAGCAGATCTGATTAAGGCCACAGGGCAGTGCGATCTGATGGTCTCGTCAGCGCTAACACCTCACCACAGTCCTAAAAGCGTATGGCCTTCTAGAAAACATAACTGTGTCCGAATTACCCGATCAATGGGCTCTGGGAAACATAGCAGTCGATGACAATAACATCACAGGAAATGAGTGCCTGACTCTTATCTAGTTCTGACAGCTCAGCTGGCGTCTGAATTGAACAGTGGTTCGTTTGCCTTGTGAGGCACTTGTTAAGTTGGGTGATGGCTAATATTCCCTGACGTTTGCTAAATATCTTGCTCGTCATTGCTCAGGAAACTCTCAGATTGGTTTCATTGAAGAATTGACTTTTTTTCTTGATATTTCAGCACACTGTACCCTGTTGAAAAAAACATACAGCATATGCTGGTTAGGTATGTTTTGAAGCATGGCAACTGGTTTAAGATGGTCATGAGCTGGTTTAAGCTGGTCATGAGCTGGTCATGAGCTGGTTTAAGCTGGTCATGAACTGGTCATGAGCTGGTTTAAGCTGGTCATGAGCTGGTTTGATCTGGTTTGATCTGGTTTAAACTGGTCATGAGCTGTTTTGAGCTGGTTTAAGCTGGTCATGAACTGGTCATGAGCTGGTTTGAGCTGGTTTAAACTGGTCATGAGCTGTTTTGAGCTGGTTTAAGCTGGTCATGAGCTGGTTTAAGCTGGTCATGAGCTGGTTTGAACTGGTCATGAGCTGGTTTAAACTGGTCATGAGCTGTTTTGAGCTGGTTTAAGCTGGTCATGAGCTGGTTTCAGCTAGTCATGAGCTGGTTTAAGATGGTCATGAGCTGCTTTAAGTTGGTCATGAGCTGGTTTGAGCTAGTCATGAGCTGGTTTAAGATGGTCATAAGCTGGTCATGAGCTGGTTTGAGCTGGTTTAAACTGGTCATGAGCTGGTTTAAGCTGGTCATGAGCTGTTTTGAGCTGGTTTAAGCTGGTTTGAGCTAGTCATGAGCTGGTTTGAGCTGGTTTAAGATGGTCATGAGCTGGTTTGAGCTAGCCATGAGCTGGTTTGAGCTAGTCATGAGCTGGTTTAAGCTGGTCATGAGCTGGTTTGAGCTGGTCATGAGCTGGTTTAAGCTGCTTTGAGCTGGTTTAAACTGGTCATGAGCTGGTCATGAGCTGGTTTAAGCTGGTCATGAGCTGGTTTAAGATGGTAATGAGCTGGTTTTAGCTGGTCATGAGCTGGTTTAAGCTGGTCATGAGCTAGTTTAAGCTGGTCATGAGCTGGTTTGAGCTAGTCATGAGCTGGTTTAAGCTGGTCATGAGCTGGTTTGAGCTCATCAAGAAACTAGCTCCAGCTCAGGACCAGCTTATAACCAGGTCAAGCCAGCTCATAACCAGTTTAAACCAGCTCATGACCAACTAAGGACCAGCATAAACTAGCTGGCGTGCTTCAAATGTACCTAACCACCATATGCTTTTTTTTAAAAAGCAGGATAGGTGTGTATAGGACATATAATTTGGTCTGATGAGAAATTCTGGAGCTCATTTTGAGATATCATGCACTGTTTACACCCGGTATTATTATTTTTATTGTAGACGAAGGAGACACCCGTATACATCTGTTGTTTTAATCTGTCACTTTTGTCCACTTTCAACCCGTCTTCTTTCAATGACTTCTGTCCTGATTTCTTTGAAGGGAGGGTCTATGGGCGGGTAAATGTATGGGCTTTCTCAGATCTTTCAATCTAATGGACGAAATAAACTCACGCAATTTTCAAAAGGAGACGACGGAAAAACATACAAAGTGTCAGCTTTCGTTTCTGTTCTGACCAAGCGTGCCACACAAGTCCTGGAAAGTGAAGCCAAAGGTGGTTGGTCCCAGAATAGGTCATAAACCCCGCCCTCTCTGGGTAATGTAATGGGACGTGGGACAATCAAATTACACTTTCCCCAAAGATGGTTTCTGTCATTTTAGGCAGTTTTTATCACGCTAATGTCATTTCATGTGTTCGTTTTTTAAATAAGTTTGGTTTTAGTTAGTTATTTGATGCTATAAAAATAGGGGTGTGACGTCATGATTGACAGCTTCTCTGAGCGAATGTTTTTTTCAGGATTTTCAGGGCGAGATTGGAGCTTTAGCTTTAATTTCTACATTTCCATAACTGTTTAATTCACACCGACATATTGAGTTGACCTATCGGTAGGCCCCGCCCCCTTAGTTACTGTTGCTAACTCGGACAAACAAACAGATTTGCATACTGTCTTACAATGACAGCGGTCGGTGTGAAAACCTTATCCCAAGATGTTTTTGGACACAGAATGTAGCGTATACCCTGTCTGAATGATGGCCAAACTTAACTGATGGTTTATGAAGTTTATTACATCGTTTTTCACTAAAAAAAATAATCGTAAGAGCTGAACAAACAAAGCATAAGAAGCGCATTAACGTTTCATTCACAAACTCTCTCTCTCTCTAGCTCTCTCTCCGTGGCATTAGCATTAACATACACAGCAAATTCCACAAAAACACTCATACAACTAACAGTAAACAAACATATACACAGAGCTTATGCCTTTTCGGGGGTGCAGTTAATAACTGGTAAATTTTGTATCTGCAAAACAACTCAGATAAACTGCGTGCGAGCTCTCCCTTTCATTACCCGTAGACTATAATACCCATCAAAATAGGAGTCCTCCTTAGTAAGACAGATAATGTAGACCTTAAACATATCTAAACTCACAGAAATATGAAAAATATATACAAAAACAAATCTTTTTTTGTTAATGTTACCCGACGTGAGAACAGTGCGTTATTTCAGTTTGTACGTTAGCAGGGACTTACTAACGTTAATAGTAACTTAATGAGAGTATGACAACCAGAAAATCCTCTCAGGATCCCTGGAATCAGTGTTACAGTACCCCAGGCATGACGTTTTACCATTTTTGTAGCATAAACACCATCAAACCGATGAGAGCTTCGGATTTTCCAATGTTTCTCTATGGCGCTGAAACCTTAACATGTCCGAGTTCTGGTCCCAGCGCAACTGATACTCAACTGCCATTGGCTCATCTGCGTCGAGGGGTGGGGCTTACCAATAGGTAAATTGCTCTACTGCGCAGACTCTGGTCCCGTGTTTACCACTGTGCAGACTCTGTCCCAAATCAACAGAGGTGGGTAGTAACGAATTACATTTACTTCGTTACATTTACTTGAGTAAATTTTTTGGGTAACTTGTACTTTTAGAGTAGATTTAAAGATGGGTACTTTTACTCTTACTCAAGTAAATTTCTTGTGAAAAAACTGTACTTTTACTTAGTTACATTCGGTGGCGTTCCTCCGTTACTGTCAAATGGTAATAATTATATTATATATATTAAAATAAGTTAATATGACTTTCGCAAGTCTCGCGAAACGTTGGAGAGGCTGTTTCGCGAGAGGTTGCTACGCATCACCCGCTTATATTAGCGCGCGTTTAGTCGGAAGATGATGGCCGAAGCAGAGGAAGATGTGTGTGAGCTACGGGAGGCAGATTGCTCGTGGCTTCAAGTTCAGTCTATGTTTTCACTCCAAGATGTCAAAAAGAATAGTTTCATAATGCGATGCATGTTGTGTGCACCCAAACGAACTGACTTCTCTCAGCATACAAGAATTCCACCCTGAAAAGAACATGTAGCGGTAAGTGTCACAATGATGCCTATATTTGAACACTATTAATGGTAATTTGGTAACTATGGGAAATTTTCCCTTATTATAATACTATTTCACACACTGTCCGAGTGTTTTCCTCATATGCGCTCTTGTGCAAGCAATGACAAATCGTTTGAATCCTCCAAACAACACACGTCCACGAACAAACGTTCACATCTGCACATTTACATATCCTTTTCTTCACAAAACGAAACAAATTGAATAGCCTAATGTGACGTCTTGCATTTATACACAAATCCGGACAGACACCTGTCTGAAGTGTAGAAAATACATACAAATAAAAACGGTATTGTATTTTATTCCTACCTAAAGAATAGCCTATATACTTATAAAAATATAAGAACAAAGTATGTTTTAAGAAGAGACACATCATTAATTTACACTGTTTAACCATTAATCACACACACACACACACACACACACACACACACACACACACACACACACACACACACACACACACACACACACACACACACACACACACACACACACACACACACACACACACACATAAGGTTCATTAGCTTACATTAGTTAACATGAACTAATAATGAACTGCACTTATAAAGCACTTATTTATCTTTATGTTAATTTAAACATTTACTAATGCATTATTCAAGTATTGTTAACATTAGTCAATGCACTGTGAACTAACATGAATAAACTATGAACAGCTGGATTTTTATGAACTAACGTTGACAAAGATGAACTAATGCTGAACAGAGGTGTTGTTCATGGTTAGTTCATGTTAACTAATACAACCTTCTTGTAAAGTGTTACCGAGGGGTGTGTGAAAGCTCTCCAAGTAGCCAGAAATTCAGGGTTTTCGCTTCTTATCAATCAGATCGAAAGTAACTAGTAACTAACTACTTGAGTAGTTTTCTCATCGAATACTTTTTTACTCTTACTCAAGTAAATATTACGATTGTTACTTTTACTTTTACTTGAGTAAATATTTCCGTAAGTACTTGTACTTTTACTTGAGTACAGATTTTGGCTACTCTACCCACCTCTGCAAATCAATGCAAGATGTCAGTGCCATATTTGGACGCTGGCGGCTTCATTTTCTTCAGTGGAAGGTAGTGAGGACGATCGTCCATATTTTTTGATGGTCTATGGTTCTGACAGCCACAAGCCCAGCCGAATGTTGTGTGTGTTCGAAATCAGGAATGGTGAGAGAACTTTGTGCTTGGTACGTTTTTAGTCTTCACACCAAACTTGGGACTTAAATCCCATCTGGCTAGTGCTCTTCTCATAGGTCAGTAGGCGGAGAGTAGACGTCTTTTGTGGCTGTTTGTGCACATTGTGTGCGTTTTTGACTACTTCTGGAAGTGATCGAAAGTGGTTAAGCTTAAAACATTTTAGACCCTGTTAACACCTGTATTTAGCATCTCATTGCTGCTGTTTGCTAGGAGAAACATTTAAGACCTCAGAGACTTTTGGTGTTGCATGTGAAAACTTTAGCAACAAACTAGGAATATGAACACCCTAGCAACCACCCAGATCTACATAGCAACCACCTAGAACACCCTATAAACTGCATAGCAACAACCCATTAGATCACTGGAGGTTGAAGTGGAGACCTTATTAAAAGTTGTCTTCTTTTTTATCGTGTTGCTGTCTAGCCCTTATGTTGTATTCGGGTCATTTTGACCCAGAGAGGATATTCTTTTTCGTGAAAAGGTTAGTTGATGTAATCGCATTGGATTCAAATTTTCTGACTTTCCTCACACAGGGTATAACTACTTCCCTGAAATTTTTGGGATAATTTTTTTTCCCACCTTGTTACACTTCAAAATGTTCACCTTGTTCCCGGTCAAAACACTTCACCAGGCCTACAAAATAGCTCATAAATCTCTCGTTATGCTATATTATCACCAAAATATTGGATTCAATCTTTTTGTAAACTTGTTTTCTTTCAGTTAGCACAGGTTTTGTATTTCTTTATTGGAACCTACTGCTTGTAGGTCACGTCACACCTAGATTTATGCCGCAACGTGTCAAACTTTAAGCAACAAGCCAGCAATACATAATGTCCAGTTCAGCTCGATGTTTCTCGTGTTTTTCTCCTTAAGACCCTCACGTGCCGCATTTGTCCATCAGGTCTTCTTTAATCTGAAGGCGGCAGGCGGCCTGATAAAATGTGTCTAGTAATTACCGTCAGCCGCCCAGAGCTCGTGTCGCCAGCTTATCTGAGCCTCTCACGCTCTGCTGCGGCTTCAGTCCATTCTCCAGAACCCCATCAGATATCCCAGGACAGTGCCACGCCACGTATAACCCGACCCGAGACCCTGAGACCTGACGGATCCAGCCGTCCTGTCGCCTCTCTTGTCTGTGAGTTACGACTTCTATTGCAAATTCTATCTCGAGTCTTCGTCAACGTCCGGTTTCTTTTTGCCGTCCTTTGAGCGAAGCAAAGTTGGATTAAGAAGCGAACCGAGTGAATTCGCCGGAGGTTTCCACGTCCAAAGACCTTGATTAGCCTCAATCTAGGATTTAATTGCTCATTCCCCCGTGCAACTACAAACCATTAAGAGAAAATTAAGACTTGGTGATTAAACAGTCGCTAGTCTCTGTCCTTTTTCTCATAGATTTTCCCATAATGCTTTGAGATGAGATTAACTGGGATGTCTGCAATTCCCTTTCTTTCTTTCTTTCTTTCTTTCTTTCTTTCTTTCTTTCTTTCTTTCTTTCTTTCTTTCTTTCTTTCTTTCTTTCTTTTTCTTTCTGTCTTTCTTTCTTTCTTTCTTTCTTTCTTTCTTTCTTTCTTTCTTTCTTTCTTTCTTTCTTTCTTTCTTTCTTTCTTTCTTTCTTTCTTTCTTTCTTTCTTTCTTTTTCTTTCTGTCTTTCTTTCTTTCTTTCTTTCTTTCTTTCTTTCTTTCTTTCTTTCTTTCTACATTTAAAGGAAAAGCTTGCCTAAAACTGACTTTTTTCGTTTCTTCTTTAATGGTACACCATATGCCAAAATATTTTATTTATTTATTTAGTTAGTTAGTTATAGGAATTGGAACAAATTATGCAAAATACTTAACTAATTAGTGTATTTACTGATTGGCTGAGTCATACGACAACAATAAAGATACACATTATACATTTAAGCAGTAGAAATTTATAAATATAAATGAATTATTGGTTTCACATTTTTTTGTTTGTTTTAATATTATTATTATTTTTATTTAATAGTAATGTTATAGTTAATAATTATTTACCTCTAAAAAGACTGTAAATGTATTTTCTTATTCATATTTGTTCATAACTTTTGTTATCTTAATTAAGATAAGATTGTACATTTGAAAACAATTTCATTTGGCAATGGAATTGCATTTATTTACTTTTATTAATGTTAAATAGGATAATCATTAGATTACATTTGTTACCTCTAAAAACAGTAAAAAGTATAACTGTTTTAAATGTATTTATTAATTTATTAAGTTTTATTATTATTATTATTATTATTATTATTATTATTTTATTTACTAAATTGTAGTTTGGCAATGGAAATTTCATATTCATATCCAAAATTAATATAATATAATATAATATAATATATAATATAATATAATATATGTTTACTTATATATTTTGTTATCTTAATTAAGATAAGATGGTACATTTAAAATAATAAAATCTAATTTGGCAATGGAATTGTTTCCAAAATTGATGTAATTTAATTTATGTATTTACTTTTATTAATGTTAAATAGGATAATCATTAGATTGCATGCGTTACCTCTAAAAACAGTAAGACATTTTTTTTGAAACAGTTAAAACAGTTTTAAATGTATTTATTAATTTATTATTATTAATAATTATTAATAATAATTAAATTTTCATTTGGCAATGGAAAAGCCCCCCCCCCCCCCCCCCAACATCATATAATGTACATAATATAATTTATGTATTTATTTATTTTTATTTATTTATTTATTTATGTATTTTTATTTATTTACATATTTTATATTTATTTATGTATTTGTATTATTTATTTGTATTAATGTTATATGGGATAATCATTAGATTACATTTGTTTAGATTACAATTATAACTGTTTTAAATGTATTTATTAATTTATTCATATTTATTTATTTATTTATTTATTATGATTAAATTCTCATTTGGCAGTGTGATTGCATATTTCCCCCCAGTTTTTAGGGAAAAGTGCTAAAACAATCATTAAAGCAACCGGAATCATTGTGAGGAATCAGAACATGATTAATTTAATTCTTCATGCTTTCTGTATGGTCACGGTAACATTCTTCAAAGCGTCTCCTTTTGTGTCTCACAGTAGAAATAAAGTCCTATGGGTTAAGAACCACACATTTACCCGTATTCAGGTACTCAAGAGTGTTTCAGAAGCTGCTCAAGCGCTCATAACAAATTTGAAATGAACACATCTCAAGCAAGGAACACACACGCAAATGATGCACACGCAGATGCACACACGCAAACTGTCACGGCAGATCTGTAACAAAACTGCAAGTCTAAAAAAATGTTTTGGCTGTGACACTTTCTAAAACAAGAAATGTCCTCAGAGATCTCAGGAAAACGGTTATAATTATGCAGTCATAACAGCAGCGATCACAGCATGAAGTTAGCATAAAAAGTCCAACTGAAAAGCCCACTTAATTTGTGGAATGGAGGCGGAGAAGCCTTGCGGTATTTAAAGCACTAAATGTCAATTACATGGATCCTTAACATTTATGATGTTCTGGCCTTTCTAATACCGGAGTTTCCTGCCCCAAACGCCTCCTTGCATCTATACATAGTAACCTTTCACTTGAGCTCCGTTACACTGGAAGCAAGTCTGTTTGAAAACAGGAACAGCAGGTATTAAGTGAAGAATGCAGAGAAGATAGAAAGTGTTTCCCTTAATAAAACAGCGGGTAAGGTTGTTCACACCTCTCTGGAAGAGAGAGCTCATGTTGTGGATAATCCGTAGCGATTCGGCCATGTTAGCACCTATGTTAGCCGGAGGTTATCTCATGTCAATGTGTTGATAGATCAAACTGCTGAGGGTGCAGAGCTGTAGAGGATGGGACGACTGACCCTGACCACATGGAAAGAGGCAAATGCTTCTGGTTTGTACATTTGGTGCGTTTTCTCAGGCCTGTAGATCGTTTGCTTTGTTCAGAAACAGGTATGTCATTTGTTCTTCTTGCCCCGGGTCGCTTTCACAAGGCAACATTTCAAAGTGTACCATAATGTGTTTAACAAGTCACATGTGAATAAAACTGTCCTCTTATTGGTCAGAGTTCACCAGAGTTTACGTTCCTCTGTCATCCAATAATATGGATTGACAAATTCGCTGGCTTATCGTGCCTTTATCTGTCGTGACCATAGACTGTAAAAAAATATGGACGTAGTGTCCGTGACTTCACCCGTAGGTTTTTGAAGAGAGTTTTTGAAGCCTCAAACCTGGCCGTTGCCATCTTGGCAGTGCGTCACGGCACGTCACTCCTGGATAACAACAATTCACCTGTCACTCAAAGTGACCACGCCCTTAATTATGCAGAACTTTAAGGCTTTATATAATGTAAACGAGTGAGTTATAAAATAATTCACCCCCCTCACAGTTGTCATGAAGGGCAAAATTAGATATTTTGACCAAAACCACAATTTGTACCAGGCTGTAAAGTTGGGCATTTTAACATGGGGCTCAATGAGATTCTGCTCCTTCTGGAGCCTGTCCCCAGCGGCCAGTCGATGAATTGTAGTTTAAGTCACTTCCGTATTGGCTTCAAGAGAAACTGCAGGAGGTTGCCTCTTGGTCGTGACCAGTGATGGGGAAAGTTACTTATTGTGTTGCTCCCTAAAAAGTAACTAATTCCATTACTTAGTTACTTTTTAGGGAAAGTGATCCAATACATTATGTTTGCGTTACTTTTCCTCATTTGTTTTTTAATACCAAAAAAAATTCTATTTTGGCAAATTTAAAGGCTCTTTCATACCAAAAGTGAAATTAATATAAGCCTCAGACTGAAAGAAATGCCAATTCACACAGTACAGTAGAGGGCGCAGCTCCAACAAACCTTTCAGCTGTGCTTCGGAAGAAATTTTCTTTCTTCAGCAATAAAACAAACCAAAAAATGAAACGCAAATGTGATGTTTACCCAAAGTCATTTGTGCTTATTAGTATAGCTGACGAGAGTAGTCATTCAATAAATGGGAAAACAAAGTAACTTGCATCGCAAGTAATTTAAATATTTTGATTTAATTCGCATTACAGTAATTGTCAAAACTGGTCGTAAACACTTACACGAATCTAGCCTTGATTCCCACTCTGAATCATTTATATATATTATATATTATATATATATATATATATATATATTTATTAGCAGTTAGAGCGGGAATCAAGGCTTTGTCTGGGCAGCATTCTTGAAATGCAGAGCAAAGACCCCATGGATTCAAAATTGACATTTTATAGCTTTTAGTATGAATATGTTAGCCTCACTGTTATTTATAAGCTAGTGTGCTCCAAACAATGACAATTCGCATTTAGAAGATATACTGTGAGCATTCAAACCTTAGTCTCTCATTTCCACCAATATGGATCAACAATTTGGATGATGTCACTCTGTCACGCAATCAGATTTTCTGTCCAATCAAATGCTCTCTAAAATCTGAAGCATCCTCTCCCTACATTATAAATAGACACTGAAGCTGCAGCTGAAATCTATGGAAGTTTTTTCCTAACAAAATTAAAATTATAATTCAAACGCTTAAACAAATCAGTCTCAAAACTGCTGCTCAATTGATAAATGCTCAAATTATTAAAAAAATACATCAAAATCTCAAAACGGCTGCTCAAATTATAAATCAATTAAGCAATAATGCAATTTCATTTCCTCATTTGGGGAAGCATGAACTGTGTCAAAAATCTAATTAAAACTAATTTGTATTTGATTTTTAATTTTCATTATCAACCCTGTCATAAATCTATAATTCAATGCTCAAATCATAAATCAAACACCCATATTGTAAACCAAATAATCAAACCAACATCGAAAATAACCAATCAAATGCTCAAACGGACATTGCTAATGATAAATCAAATGCTCAAATGCAAAACGGCGAACAGCAAATGATAAATCAAATGCAAATGAGGAGCGTCAATCAAGCGTGTGTAGGGATTATGAATCAGATCAAATAATAACTCAAAGGGGAATTGAATTCAAATGAAAGTGACTCGGATTACATTATAAATAATTCAGAATTAATGTTTACACCTTAATTTATTCATCCACCGATATGTGAGAACTTAAAGGGGACTCTGTTAAAGGGAAACAGGTCTAATTTGCTCAGATGAATGAATGAATGAATTCATAGGGAATTTTGAGAGAATCTATTTTACAGCCGAGAAAATGACTCTTCCAGCGTTCATTTGAACGGGCCGTAAATATCATCTCTGCAGCGGTTATCTTTGAATACAAACGGAACTTTATTGATTACTCTAACACATCAAACTAAATCTAACATTAACACACACACTCGCACATTCACACGCATTGCAGAAAGGAAGAAAGTGAGGAACGAATGAGTTTTAAAAGAGAGAAATGATGAAATCACAAGCAATATATGCATTTATGACGCATGACCTGAAGAAACCATCGATCATTAATTTATCCTCCTATCGTTTCTTTGGCGGGGTAATTAAATTTGATCTCAATGCACCAGTTCAGCTCGCAATCTAGAGGTATTACTTGCGTTTGTGTCTCGCGTGTCGTCTCTGACAGGGGACTCCCTGGCTGGAGAGGGGTTTTCCCGGGTCTTAGATTCGCTGAAGGTCTGGTCGTGTCTTTTGAGCGACGTCTTGGGAAGCCAATCACGTGGCGTGTTGGCGGCTGGATAGAAGTCTTGTGGGCGTTGTTTGAAGTTGAAGCGCACTGTTGGAGACTCGTTGAGAAACTTTGCGGCAAAACTTAACAGAACACGAGACTTAACGGAAAGAAAATAAACTTTAAGTAAAAGAAAGGAAAGTAAGAGAGCATAGCAGATGGCCTGAATGAAATCTGTTAAATTTTCTCTGATCTTGGTCTGCCACGATCGTCTGATCGTCTCCTTGGTGGATTCTGTAACTGCACTGCGAACAGCTCCCAACTGGGCAGAGCTCTCCTGGGAGCTCTCCGTTCAGAACTCAACTCTCGTCAACTGCTGGAACTCAACTCTCAACTTTCTCAACTCAACTTCCCAATAGTCTATTTTCTTAATTTCATAGCTTTTCTCTTGGTTGCGCTGCTTCCAGTAGTGTTTATTTATGTTAGAGCTTTTATCCAATCATATTTCAGCCATCATGTGTTGCCAGGTCAAAGAAATCTGCCTTGAGGCCTTCAGAATCAATATTGCGGGCGGCTCTAGGTTAAAATGAATGGCAATGAAACTGTGCACTTTAACCAATAAGATAATCACTCCGATTTAAACAGCCAATCAAATTTCGAGTTGGCGATCCCTGGGCCATCTAGCAGGCGTACAATAATGTCGGCATTTTCATGTCCTTTGATTGGATTGTCAGAGAGCCTACTATAACTAGTGGCCTAGTCAGAATAACCAGCAAAACACACAAGATCACAACATCTGTAGTTTTAATAGCGTTGTTTTCAAACCCCAATGGCTCACAGAGGAGAAGAAATTAATGTATTAATTAACATACTTTCAAAGCCATTTTCAAAATTCCCGCACAGCCTTCTCCAGCTTAACGCACACGCAACGCTATTCGATCCGGCTAAAAATGAACTAACTGCCATCACTGATTCTGAAGTCCCGCGGATCTCCTAGATTTACTTGGATCAGCTTGGTCAGCTGCACATATTGACATGTTTTGTGTACAAATAATTCTAGCCTATTTTGGTGAGTAAGCTTTTTATTTACATTTTTTATAACCTACAGTCAACCCTGGGTTGGCTAATCCATACCCCGTTTTTTCCGTGATGACTGATTTATTTTTTTTCTTGTAAATTTATGATCAAAATATTTTTATTATATTATTATTTTCGTTATTAATATATTATTTCAAACATTTTCATACAGTGAGTTTTGTGGGTTTAAATCAATTTTAATGAAAAAAATGGTATTCTCTTTGAACCTGCGCCTAAAATAAATGTGTCATACTGTTGGTAAGATTTTTCGAGGACCATTTATGCTGTTGCGTTTTTTTTCCTGTAGAATTTGCACAAAAACGCACAATTTGGGAGAACTCAAAAGGTAGCTTACTACAAAAATGCAGGGAAAACCCGGAGCGGATCGATGCTTCTGTTAGATATGATGTGTGGCGCAGATATGGCTGCAGTGAAAGGAGACTTGTTGAATTGTGTCAATTGGGTTTCCTGTGTTAATAATTATTAAATTATTTAATCATTTAATCATTCATTCTCGCTTCCTGAGAGACGCGACGCCCCTGTTATACTGCGTTTCTGTGTAATATTAATGGTTTCTATAGTCGTGGCTTCATGATGATTTTATTAAGAGGTGAATTTATTCAGGTAGGATACCACTGAAGGCCTAGGAGTGAAATGCACGGCCCACCACTGGATGCTACTATGTAGTTTAAACTTGGCGGTAAAAATAGAGCCCAACTCACAGAGTCAGGTAATCCGTCATGTCTCAATAAAGACGTAACTTTACATGAATTAAATAAAACAGCCATGAATAAGAACATGTTGGAAATAATAAAATGCTCCAGCATATAGGGTAGTCACCGTATGTAACTTTTAACAAGACCCACCCGTTTAAAACTCCTTAAATTATATTAACATCTGCTATATAACACTTATTTAATAAACATCGAAATAATTACAGCTCTGTGGAAAGGAATTATTAGGCCTATCTCCGCGGGAGACGTTCTGTGTAAACGCATAGATCAGAACAGCGCTCTGTCAGGTATTTCATAATCTAGACCGACAAAAACATTATTAATAATTCTGATAACGTGCCAGATGAGATGGACTCTGTAATAGCTATGATGTATTTGCGGTTTTGTTTATTTTTCTGACAGAGAATAGTCACTCTTTAGTCTATTAAACACTTTTAAAACTGTAGTTTAAAACTGATGCTTGTATTTATGGGGAGTTGATAGACTCGCCTCTCATTTATTTATGTTCTCCGTTTGAAAACATTACACTTTGTAAATGTACAGTATTTAGCCTGTTAATATGCTGTAGTTATAAATAAAAAGATGCAACAGCATTAATGTTAAAAAGACTTTGCACTGTATTAAAAAAAAAAAAAAAACACTTTTTCAGACTATTTATTGATGTAGAAGTGTGTTTTGTTCTGTATGTAAGGGAGTGAAATTGCTCAAATGACAGTGTTTCAAAAGTTCAGTTAAGTGCTGTTGCTATAATTGTAAAAAATAGAAATAACACAAATATCGGTTCTATTATCGGCACATAAACATGCAAATAATCAGTA
This sequence comes from Romanogobio albipinnatus, assembly GCA_023566225.1. NCBI lineage: Eukaryota > Metazoa > Chordata > Actinopteri > Cypriniformes > Gobionidae > Romanogobio > Romanogobio albipinnatus. Next base: position 31,814,602 of record CM042263.1, read on the forward strand.
TCGGTTATTAAAAAAAAACTATATCGGTTGATCACTAGTCAAAATAGCATCATATTCACGCTACGCACATACAGCGAGTGCATTTAGCCCAGAACACCGTACAATATCCACATGTACCGAGCCGCGTGTAGCGGGAGCTGACGGCTACGCTAGCCGCGCCATCTGGCTAATCTGCTTCTGCTACACTAAGACGCGATGCAGGCAGTAAGTGTGGAGAATGCAGATGCTAACGTTTCTAGATGCAGAAACAGGAGAGGCGGCAGACAGGCAGCCCGCTCATGTTTGCTACAGGCGGTTTAAGCTGTTCTTTCATTCCTGGTGTGGCGGCAGCAGGGCTCAAGCGTCTGTAGTGGTAATTAACTGCGGGATCTGTGAGTTCACTCTGATTGGCTGCGGCTCTGAGAGGAAGCCAGCCAAAACCTCCTAAACCTGGATCCTCCATTGAGCCTCCAGAGACTAATTGTGTGAAGGATGTGTTTGTGAGTCGAGATGAAAAGGAAAAGTGAGTTTGTTTGTGTGTGTGTGTGTGTGTGTGTGTGTGTGTGCGTGCGTGCGTGCGTGCGTGCGTGTGTGCGTGTGTGTGTGTGTGTCTGCGCACTAAAGAGTTTTGAATTGAAAATAGACCAGGGATGTGCGGATGTATTCTTGTGTTCGAAAACAGATAGAGTTGTGGTTTTTAACTTTTTCATTTGACTAGCTGTTCTAATGCAGTGCTTGTAGCGGTCACTCGGAACTACTTTAGTTAACATGAACTAAGAATTTGAACTACAGCATTTGTTTATCTTAGTTAATGTTCATTTCTACATTTACTAATACATTATTAAAATCGAACGTTGTATTTGTTAAGATTAGTTATTGCACTGTGAACTAATATGAACAAACAATGAACGACTATATTTTCATTAACTAACATTAACAAAGATTAAAGGGGCTATATGCGTTTTTCTGAAATTTAAACTCGCGACTGACACCTGTGGCCAAAAAACAGAACTGATCTTCATTTCTGCTCGCTCTCGCAGCGCGCGCTCGTACGTGTACACTTCACAAGTCATCTGCTGCAAGGAGGTCAACATTATGTTTACAGAGGTAAGAACAGTCAAATACATATATTGTTTGAGATAAGTGTTCTCTTATCAAAACGTCAAACGTGTAGCTGACAAACTACACAAAAAATTAATACATTAAATAAATAAATAAACCCATTTCGCCATTGGCATACACGCTGATGAAGGGCGCACAGACCGAAACTTTCCTAGAATATTAAAAACACAAATCTGAGCACTGTCCTTGACGACTGAGCACTGTCCTTGACCACTTATTATACACAAGTAGCTTACTATCACCAAGTATGAAAGACACATATACATAATACTATTTAGCAATATTTATTGACTACATGTCTTATGTGAAATAAAATGCATCACACTTTACATCTTCATTTACCTCTTATTTTTTGTTAAGATGTAGAAACAACAAACAATATAATGTAGCTTTACATGGCTATATAATAAATCCTCCAAGGCTCAAATGCGAAGCCGATGTTCACTCTAGTCCTTGCAATGCGCCGGTCTCTCTCAATCTTCGACCTTTTTTGGCCACTTGTCAGGGATTTAACTTTTTTAGTCTTCAGTGGAGTTACTGTTGGTGTCCGAGTTGTCCTGGGTCTCTTCTGTGTATTCGTTAAATCCATTGCACTGCTTGCGAGTGTAGGCTACTTTCTGACTAGCGGTGGTGGCAGAGAGTGATCTGAAACGTTTAACATGAACGCGCTTGACGTCACATCCGCAGACAGCGCGGGAAAAGACGACCCGTCAGAAAATATGAAAAATAGGATACAGGCTTATAGGTGCACCCACTGTGAGCGGACAAGGTGTCAGTATGCTCATCAGGAGATGTTTGAGTCATAAATGGTAAAATAAAAAGGCTATAGTTACGTTTATTTTGGGGAAAAAGTTGCATATAGCCCCTTTAATAAATAAAAATTTGCTCATTGTTATTTCATGTTATTTCATAATACATTAACTAATGTTAACAAATGAGACCTTATTGTAAAGTTTTACCCCAAAAAAAATTTTATGGTAATGTTGTTTATTGATATTTAAATCATTTTATTTTGTTAATTGTTTTAGATATTTTTGTATTATTATTATTCATTATTATTCATTATTATTATTATTATTATTATATTTAGATAAAGTTATTATATTATAGGCTATGTTTAATAATTAACATTTAAAGACTTTAAATGTTTTTTTGTTTGTTTTTTTTGTTTATTTTTAATTATTTATATATTATATTATATATTATAGATTATATTATATTATATATTATAGACATATTGTTATATTTAATAATTACAATTTAAATTCTTTCTTGGTGATATTTATTTTAAATTTTTTACATGATTTATTTTGTATTATTATTATATTATTATTATTAGTAGTATTATTTATATTTAAGTTCTTATACTAAATTAAGATTATAACTTTAAATCACACATTAAACATTCAAATTTAAGCCGTTTTATCAATTTATTATATTTTATTTAATTTGTGTAGCCTGGATGCCAGCCGAACTTAGCCCCGCCCACAACATTTGAGGTCAGGAAGTTCGGTCTGGACTGGATCCGTTATGGAGCAACTATGCTCGAACCAGAGCTGTTCGGACCAATCAAATTGTCAGCGCGGGCTTTATATGATGATGGACAGATGATCAACAGTAACGTAATCATCCACGTCACCAAAGAGCGCTTGGGTTGAATTCGTTCTAATCGTAAGACGTAGAACTTGTTCCTTATGCATTCACCTTTGCTATTTCTCTCAAAAATGATGACGGTGTTGGTAAGTACTTATTTTTACAACACCGGCAAAGATCGTTTACACTCATCATCTTCTTCTACTTCTTCCAGCGTGCGTGCAGTTGAGTTCTGGTTGTAGGTCTATCCAATTGAGGTCTTTCCTGGTTCGGTTGAAACACGCCCCATAATCACAGCCCAATGGAGCCGTATCAGACTCATATTCTGACTAGAATCAGAGTATGACGATGTCAGGCTATAATTTGTGTACTTTAGGCCAACTGTTATTTTTTTCCTTAATGTTTTTAATACCTTTTAGTAGCATTATTTTTATTATGTTTTCAAGTTTTGTGTGTGTGTGTGTGTGTGTGTGCGTGCGTGCGTGTGTTTGTCTATGTGTGTGCGTGTGTGTGTTTGTGTGTCTTTGACAATGTGGTCTCAAAACAGTCAATATAGTCAATATTTATCTAAAACCGTGCCAATATAGTACTTTTCATTCATTTTTCATAATGAAACATGCCTGAACTCGTCATCATTTTACGGCTCTTTCACAACAAGCTTTCAATTGTAAGAAACAGTAAAAATCCTCATGTGTTTGACTGACTGTCCCACTTTTCCCCAGAGATCCGTGGAACTCCGCGGCGTGTCAGCGGAGCGCCGGCTCTGCCGATCCGTTATCTCGCAGGCATCAGTCAGCGCAGTTAATGGCTGCCGCTTTCCTTACATCTGCACAACCGCCCGAGTTTCTATCTGACAACGCCGACTGTCTCCTGTCACATCTGCCAAACGCACCCGTCTCATTTACATACATCCAGCAGCCACTTACCGTTCGTCTGAGCGCTAGCTCTGAGGTGAATTACTGCGACATGATTTACAATGACTTCTCAATTAGAGAGCAAACTGTGAATGTGACCAATACGAGAGCAGCAGATGTTGATTCCTGTGATGTGGGAGTCAAATCTCAAGCGTCTCCATGAGCATCTGCCGTGCTACACCTGAGCTCCGTGTGAACGTCACTCACATCAGTGCTGTAGGAGATCTGTGTGTGAGGAGAACTCAAGCACTGCAGTGGATAGTATGCTAATCTGATCAATCCGTGCTGGTTTGTATGCAGCGTTTGTAGGTTCATGACAGGTCAGTCGAGTATAGTGGTGCATTCTGGCTCTGATTTACATAATGATTCAGACTCATGAATGATTCCATACTTGTGTCCCAAATGATGCACTACACACTATGCACTTACTAATACGCTATGTACTCCACCGTGTTGTGTATGAATTTTATCAGGTTATTTTGTCATTCAACATCAGTCTGAAAGGTTTTTTTTTCCTCAGTCAATTAAGTATATCATCTAGGTATTTAAAGTGCACTTTTTTCCTAGTGTGAACACAACTCACTTTTTATACCATAAAATGGCACAGAAAGTGCATAAGTATGCGAATTGGAACACACCTCTTGATTAATACTTTAAGATCTTTTGAGAAAGACAAAAATTACAGATTTTTTTTAAATTTCAATTAAATGATTGTACTATATTTTAGTTACCGGTATCTAAATTATATTTATCCAGTAGTTATAATCCATTTATTCACTTTTTGAGCATGCCTGATTTGTGACCAACTTTATGATTTATAACTTAAACGGTCATAAATCTTTAATGATTTGGACCACAGACTTAAGTTTAATCTTTTCTTTTAAAGACAGCACTTGGCAGATTGTTTCTGACGTGAAAAAAGTTTTAAAAAGTTATACAATTTTACATTTATTAAGAAAAATATGCACAAAAATAAAATTATTGAAATGTATATTTTCCTAAACACATTTTACTGTACAAATTTTAGGAAATCAAAGTCTTAAATCTAAACAAGTTGTGTTCCAAATTTAAGGTTGATATCTCAAAAAATGAGCAATGTGCTCATTTTTGACAATTTTTTCAGCACCATTTAATAGTTGTTTTTTTAATTACGTCCATGATTTTTGTGTGTATGTGTGTGTTAGGCTTGCTGCGATAGTTGGTGTTGACGGTGTTACCAGTGTTCAGGCGCAACACAGGTTACATTACTTGCCCACCGCGACTAATATAGAATTGGGCAGTATTAGTATCACAATATTCTTATGATTGGCACAATTTTAGGAAGATGTGATTGGCAAAACGCCTGAAATAATGTACTTTATGACAGTTTCTAAATGAATAGTAGACAAATGTAATGAATTTTGTCTTTTAGTTTAATAGCCTTGAATGTTAAAATGACGAAAACTTAATGAATAAATAAAAAAAATTTAACTTATTTTTTAAATAATTTTTAAAATGGTCAAAATTGTCATTGAATCATGTGATTCAAACGAATGACTCTCTCTCTCTATCTATCTATCTATCTATCTATCTATATATATATATATATATATATATATATATATATATATATATATATATATATATATATACATACATACAGGTGCTGGTCATATAATTAGAATATCATCAAAAAGTTGATTTATTTCACTAATTCCATTCAAAAAGTGAAACTTGCATATTATATTCATTCATTACAGACAGACTGACATATTTCAAATGTTTATTTCTTTTCATTTTGATGATTATAACAGACAACTAAGGAAAATCCCAAATTCAGTATCTTCTTTAAATGGTCTCTCAGTCTAGTTCTGTAGGCTACACAATCATGGGGAAGACTGCTGACTTGACAGATGTCCAAAAGACGACAATTGACACCTTGCACAAGGAGGGTAAGACACAAAAGGTCTTTGCAAAAAAGGCTGGCTGTTCACAGAGCTCTGTGTCCAAGCACATTAATAGAGAGGCGAAGGGAAGGAAAAGATGTGGTAGAAAAAAGTGTACAAGAAATAGGGATAACCACACCCTGGAGAGGATTGTGAAACAAAACCCATTCAAAAATGTGGGGAGATTCATAAAGAGTGGACTGGAGCTGGAGTCAGTGCTTCAAGAACCACAACGCACAGACGTATGCAAGACATGGGTTTCAGCTGTCGCATTCCTTGTGTCAAGCCACTCTTGAACAACAGATAGCGTCAGAAGCGTCTTGCCTGGGCTAAAGACAAAAAGGAAAAAAAGTGGTCCAAAGTTATGTTCTCTGATGAAAGTAATTTTTGCATTTCCTTTGGAAATCAGGGTCCCAGAGTCTGGAGGAAGAGAGGAGAGGCACACAATCCACGTTGCTTGAGGTCCAGTGTAAAGTTTCCACAGTCAGTGATGGTTTGGGGTGCCATGTCATCTGCTGGTGTTGGTCCACTGTGTTTTCTGAGGTCCAAGGTCAACGCAGCCGTATACCAGGAAGTTTTAGAGCACTTAATGCTTCCTACTGCTGACCAACTTTATGGAGATGCAGATTTCATTTTCCAACAGGACTTGGCACCTGCACACAGTGCCAAAGCAACCAGTACCTGGTTTAAGGACCATGGTATCCCTGTTCTTAATTGGCCAGCAAACTCGCCTGACCTTAACTCCATAGAAAATCAATGGGGTATTGTGAAGAGGAAGATGCGATATGCCAGACCCAACAATGCAGAAGAGCTGAAGGCCACTATCAGAGCAACCTGGGCTCTCATAACACCTGAGCAGTGCCACAGACTGATCGACTCCATTCCACGCCACATTGCTGCAGTAATTCAGGCAAAAGGAGACCCAGCTAAGTATTGAGTGCTGTACATGCTCATACTTTTCATGTTCATACTTTTCAGTTGGCCAAGATTTCTAAAAATCCTTTCTTTGTATTGGTCTTAAGTAATATTCTAATTTTATGAGATACTGAATTTGAGATTTTCCTTAGTTGTCAGTTATAATAATCAAAATTTAAAAAATAAACATTTAAAAAATATAAATCTGTGTGTAATGAATGAATATACAAGTTTCACTTTTTGAATGGAATTAGTGAAATAAATCAACTTTTTGATGATATTCTAATTATATGACCAGCACCTGTATATGTATATATATATATACTGATTTAAAAAGAACTTGACTACTGACAAAATAACACATTTTATGACAGTTTCCAAATTAATAGTACACAAATCTAACCGTATTGAACATAAAACTGACTCAAACTAAAAACAACCGTTCTGCGATTCACACCAATAATTTGTTCTTTAACGAATCAGTATTTTTGTCTGATTGGTGTAACTGGCTCATGTTATTCATTGGTGAGACAATATGTTTGTTTTTTGTATCATATTGATTGTATTCTTAATTCTGATGGATTTACACAATTTTATGAAACTGTAATTGGCAAAATGCCTAAAAAACTACAATCTTTATACCAGTTTCCAAATGAACAGTACATATTTAATGTTTATTTTAATTAATAATTCACAATGAAACATAATTACAATAAAACGACTTTAAATTTTTTTTATATGTAATCAATATTATTGCAAGAAATTAGGGTTATGTTTTTAATTAGCATAAAAAGCCTTTCCGTCACACAGTTTGCTCTGTTTTGTATTTTGTATTGCCTGGCATACAGAGAACTTTTTGGTGATTTTATATAATTATTTTAAATGAAATCAATATTTTAACTGGTATATCGCCCACATCTAAATTAATGCTGAATAGCGGTGCAAGAGTTTTCCCGAATCAATGAAGAATACAGACCGTTAAATGACCTGAACCTCATAAATCATCTGGTTTCAGTTTTCTTTTTTCAGATAGAACCGGTTCTGGATTCCTACTTCTGCGATTATTGCCCGTCAAACAGCTGCATATGCACACAGTGCCCTTTAATGATGTTTTATAAACAAAGTTCGGGAGGAGCACGTTCAGATAATTGACACAGGTGGAGAGCAATCAGCTAATCATCAATAAGAGGTATATATACACGCAGCAGTCTTGCCTCTGTTCATTGACAGTTTTCCAGCAACCCTCCACCACCCCTTTTTCACCACTTTTATTCATCAACCACTTACATACACGGGGGGTACTTTGGGTTCGGGCCATATTCCGAGCTCGAAGCCCTCCCCCCGGACAGCACGCCAAATACGCATTTAAATTACTCTCCATAAATTATATGTAAGTGTGAACTCGTGAAACAGAGATGGTAATGAAATCTCAGATCTCTTGCGGGTTGGTCCGGTGAGGCTGCTTTACGCTCAACAATAGAGAGTAATGAAAAATCAATGATGGAATAAGTGGGAGATAAACAGTCTAAATTATTTAGCGCTGGTCTGTTTTAATATCCAGCACTCTTCAAGATGATAAAATGCTGCTTGTCGTCGTGCCCAAGCTGCCGGGGCAGAATCTCCTGCTGGAAGATTTATTCACACAAACCGAACCTCTACCAAACTGCCAGATAACCAGCTAACACAAGAGGCTGACTCGGTAATGTTAACCCCTCAGACACAGTAACTGTTTACAAGTTCTTCCTTCTGAAAGGTCAACACCAATCCGGCTCTGTTAGCCTGTGAGTATTGGACAGGTCAAGGACGCTAAAACACATTTCACAAACACGCTCGGCTCTATTTTCAGCACACGGTGCAGGAGAAGTCGTGTTTGCCAGCGTTTGTTAAACAATCAGGCATTGTGAAGCGAACATAGTGATGTTGTCAGCAAACAGAGCGTTTACTCAAGGGTACGGCAGCGTGTGTTTGAGATGTGACTTAAAATGGAAGATTCCCTCTCATAGCACAAGATCACAAGTTCTTGTTTTTGTTTTATCCTTACAATGTGAAGGAAGGATGAGGGAGAACAAGCACAAAACACTTCCATGGACTCACTTTATAGCAACACCTGTTACGATACCCTCATGTCACAATTGGATACATATCACAATACTGAACTCACAATATGATATTATTGTGATACTCCAAGACATATGGTAAAATGTTAACAAGAAATGTACTGCTGATTAAAATGCAAAATTTGGTATTACATTGGGGTGGAAATGAATAGGCTTGGTGCAGTGGAGACACCATAATAAAAATATTCATGATTCTGAAGCTGAAAACACAGAATTATGTATTTCAGACGAATATGCTTGTACTCTGTCACTGACTAGATATACAAAATAATGTAGGCCACTTTTTACTGGTAACATAAGACATTTGGTATTATCAAGACCCACAAGTATCCCCCCATTGCATTATTATACATTATATTCAAAATTATATATATAATATATCATTTTCAATTTGGGTGAACTATACACAATACAGATTGTCACTATCCATGATACATATTGTTGCATTATTGTATTCCAATATATTGTGACACGATATATTGTTACACCCCTAAACAGTGCTAAATACAAACAATAACTTGCAACTAACCGCCCATAATATGTGAATCATGTGAATCAGATTATATTTTTTCATGTTGTCTGTTTTGCTTAAGGAGTGAGGAGTGATATAAGCAGAAAAATATTCTAGATGAAAAAAAAACATCCGTATGACAGTTTCCTCAGTAATTGTATACCTACACTAAAACATGCTGTGTTATTTAAACACACGTTTGGGTCAAATCCCAACCATCGGGTTTAAAATTTTAATTTAAACATTTAAACCATCGGTTGGGTTTGTCCATATTTTACCCAAACGTGGGTTTAAACAACCCAGCATTTTTTAGAGTGTACTGTATCATAAATCTGATTAATTTTGATTAATTAATTTGGCCCTGGACTGGTAGAGGTCCTATTTTGCTGATTGCATTTAGTATGTTTTTATGAATGATCACAGATCATGTGTTAGTGCTGGTGTCCCCCAGGGTTCAGTTCTCGGTCCTTTGCTTTTTAGCATTTATGGCCCTGTCCCAAATGACACACTTCATATGCACTTTCAGTTTTGTGGACTTACAATGGCTGCCATGTGCGAATGTCCATGAGACGGTAGGGTGTCCCATTTGTCATTTTAGGTTCAGCAGGGTGCTCACGAGCTGTCGATATGCGCACTTTTGCCGATCCCGCACTGGTGCGAGCTCTGCAGCAGACTTCTTCCTGACAGTCAATGCGCCGTTACGTCACAAAAGTGCGGACTCGTATGAAGGCCATGAGTGTTTTGGGTGCCACATGGGACAGGGCCTATAATATTTATGTACTACCCTACTATGGTAGTCAATGGTTGCTCTATCTGCTTGGTTACAAACATTCTTCAAAATATCTTCTTTTGTGTTCAGCAGAGCAAAGAAACTCATACAGGTTTGGAACAACTTGAGGGTGAGTGAATGATGACAGAATTTTCATTTTTGGGTGAACTATCCCTTTAAGATCTCCTGACCTTAACTATCATTTGTATGCTGACGATACCCAGATTTAAATTCACTCAAAACCTGGTCAATATGTGGACATTTTTCATCTTTCCAATTGTATTTCAGAGATTAAGATATGGATGTCTAACAATTTCCTGTGCTTGAAAACTCCTCGAGTCATGCTTCTTAGCACTCCCCATCAACTGTGTAATGCTGGTTCTTTAGTTTTGTCTGTTTGGCCTTGGAGTTACAAAGAAAATTGAAAAAACTTGGTTATTTTTAATAAGCCTGTCGTTTGAGTCTTTTGTGTAGAACACGTTAAGACCTCGTTCTTCCATCTCAGAAATATTAAGACCGATGTTGTCATTCTCTGTTGCTGAAAGGTTGATTAACTCTTTTGTTTTCTCAGGCTATTGTAATGCTTGTCACGGTGGAGTTTCTAAATCTTGTATTAACAAACTTCAATAACTGCAAAATTCGGCAGCTAGAATTCTTACTTGAGCTTGGGTTGTTGACCATGTAACCCCTGTTTTGGCGTCGTTGCATTGGCTCCCTTTTAGATACCATGTGGTTTTTAAAATCCTTATGGTAATATATAAGGCACTGCATGATCTGGCTCCTCAGTACTTGGCCAAGCTTCTAACACCTAACTTGCGAACTTCTCAGATATCCTTTTTCCACCAAGGCAGTTGGAGTGCTGGTTTAGAGCCAGAGCCTAGTTTCTTTGTCTTTCGACACCCAAAGCACCAGCTCTGTAAGTAGCACCAAAACATTGCTGGCCTAGAAGTAAATAGCAGCTAATCGAGCTAATAGCAGCTCGATTGTAATCTCTGTCTATACAAATTACGACGAGCCGCACAAACATGGATTCGCCGTGTTTGGATGCTGATGTAGGTTTACATTATTACATTAATAGCTTTGTTTTAAGGTTAGGGTTTCATCTTGTGGAAAATTGTGGAATTTTCTCCTGGTTGACATTAGGGAAGCAAATTTGTTAGGAATTTCTAAATCTCACCTTAAAACTTTTTATTTTAGGATTGCTTTTAACTGATTTATTTTGTTGTTTAATTATGTAGTTATTCCGTGGTTCTTTTCTGTCTGTTTGCTCTGTATTTAATGCGTTTTAATTAGGGTTGCAAAGGGTCGGAAAGTTTCTGGTAAATTTACGGAAACTTTCCATGGGAACTTAATCTGGGGAATTTTGGAAATATTACAAATTGTAAACTTAATGGGAATTTTTGGATATATGGATATATTTTCTGATTAATTACTTCTAATTTAGTAAATATGTAAAATAAATAACATTTTATTGCAGCAATTGTTATGCATGTGTTATTAATTTCAGTGCCACATGATCCTTCAGAAATCATTCTAATATGCTGATTTGATACTCAATTATCAGTGTTGGAAAAAAAAATCTTTGGAACCTCTGATACTTTTTGAGGATTCATTGATGAATACATTTTTTAAAAGAACAGCATTTATTCAAAAAAATAAATCTTTTAACAATATAAATCTTTACTATCACTTTTTATCAATTTAACATCCACATCCTTGCTGAATAAAAGTATTAACTTCTTTCAAAAAAAGAAAGAATAAAATACTGACCCCAAACGTTTGAACGGTAGTGTATATTGTTACAAAAGATTTCTATTTGAATTAAATACTGTTCTTTCTTTTTTTTTTTTTACTTTTTATTCATAAAAGAATCCTGAAAAAAGTAACACAAATATTTAGCAGCACAGCTGTTTCCAAAATTGATAATAAATCATACTAGAATGATTTTTGAAGGATCATGTGACACTGAAGACTGGAGTAATGATGCTGAAAATTCTGCTTTGCATCACAAAAACAAAAATATTTTAAAATAGAAAACAGTTATTTTAAATTGTAATAATATTTTAATTTTTTTTTTTTAAATTCTGTATTTTTGATCAAACTGCACGCAGGGGGGTGTGACCTCAATAGCCCAGCTGTGTGCATGTGATTGAGGAATGTGCAGGGTAGAAATTAAACTGAAATTGCATTAAATCTGGTTGTTTTAACCAAGATTATGCTGCAAGTTTTTTTTTTCTACTACATTGAAGTTCCTGGTATAGGCTAACCTGCAATTTTGCATATTCCCAGTTTATTCCCATTAATTCCCAAATATTCCTGTTAATTCCCATTGAAAGTTTCCAGCCTTGAATTCCCGGAATTTTGCAACCCTAGTTTTAATTTACACCGATCAGGCATAACAGTGAATAGTGAAGTGAATAACACTGATTATCTCTTCATCACGGCACCTGTTATTGGGTGGGATATATTAGGCAGCAAGTGAACAATTTGTCCTCAAAGTTGTCCTCAAAGATGTGTTAGAAGCAGGAAAAATGAGCAAGTGTAAGGATTTGAGCGAGTTTGACAAGGGGCAAATGGTGATGGCTAGACGACAGGGTCAGAGCATCTCCAAACCTGCAGCTCTTGTGGGGTGTTCCCGGTCTGCAGTGGTCAGTGTCTATCAAAAGTGGTCGAAGGAAGGAACAGTGGTGAACCGGCGACAGGGTCATGGGCAGCCGAGGCTCATTGATGCACGTGGGGAGTGAAGGCTGACCTGTGTGGTCCGATCAAACAGACGAGCTACTGGAGCTCAAATTGCTCAAGAATTTAATGCTGGTTCTGATAGAAAGGTGTCAGAATACACAGTGCATCACAGTTTGTTGTGTTTGGGGCTGTATAGCCGCAGGCCAGTCAGGGTGCCTATGCTGACCCCTGTCCACCACCGAAAGCACCAACAGTGGCACGTGAGCATCAGAACTGGACCATGGAGCAATGGAAGAAGGTGCACAGTCTGATGAATCACGCTTTCTTTTGAATTACGTGGATGGCTGGGTGCGTGTGCATCGCTTACCTGGGGAACACATGGCACCAGGATGCACTATGGGAAGAAGGCAAGCCAGCGGAGACAGTGTGACGCTTTGGGCAATGTTCTGCTGGGAAACCTTGGGTCCTGCCATCCACGTGGACGTTACTTTGGCACGTACCACCTATCTAAGCACTGTTGCAGACCATGTACACCCTTTCATGGAAACGGTATTCCCTGGTGGCTGTGGCTCTTTCAGCAGATAATGCGCCGCCACAAAGCACAAATGGTTCAGGGATGGTTTGAGGAGCACAACGACGAGTTTGAGGGGTTGACTTGGCCTCCAAATTCCCCAGATCTCAATCCAATCGAGCATCTGTGGGATGTGCTGAACAGACAAGTCCGATTCCATGGAGGCCCCACCTCTCAATTTACAGGACTTAAAGGATCTGCTGCTAACATCTTGCTGCCAGATATTACAGCACACATTCAGGGGTCTAGTGTAGTCAATGCTTTGACAGGTCAAGGCTGTTTTGGCAGCAAAAGGGGGACCAACACAATATTAGGTGGTCATAATGTTATGCCTGATCGGAGTGTATATGTATGTATATATATGTGTGTGTGTGTGTGTGTTTCTCCTTATTACTCCAATTATTTAACACACTCATTGTCTGTGATATCCAATTGCTCATATAAATAAATGACCAACAAATGAGGCCCCAGACTCTTTGTTACACAAGAATCACTGTGTTGAAATGAATTAATCTGCAACAGCATTGATTACCAGCGCAGCGTGTTCTGACGCGCCCGACTGGGGCTTTAGCGGAATATAAAACGCCCTCAGATGGAGCGACTCGCTAATAAGAAGCTAAAGGAAAGCAATTTAATCCAGAAGGTGACCCCTCTTAGCTGTGCTTACTGCTACAATAATGAGCGTTTTCAGAGAGGTGAAGGTGTACGTGCCCGCTGACCATTTATCCAGTTTGGCCCCAATTATACTCACGGCGCACGACTCGTAAACTCCATCACATGCATCGCTCGCATAATCTCTGCACGCTCCTTTTATTCCCCTCTCGTTTCTCTGAGCTCAGCAGATTATGTAATTTGATTTACTTCAGCGGCGCACGCCGACGGCCTGCGGATATTTGCAGACACGAACACACAGTCGCAGAGACTAATGGTCATTCGTTAGCAGAAAATAACCCAATCAAAGCGGCCCACTGCCCGCTGGCTGTGTTTGATGAATATTAGCTAAACTCGGAGCGCAAGTGCCATAATCATCCTGGACCCCATCCCGGAGACGTCCCCCCATGACCCGCTTCGTTTATCTCGCCTGTCTCTTGTTATTAAACGTATGTTTGGATTATGTCTGCAAATATGACATGTTGTCTTAATTGAGCCGCGTTTATCAGCTTGTAAACATGCGGCTATTAAGCGAATGTGAAGGCAGTCTAGCGCTCTTTTTAAGTATGCCTAGTTGCCACGGATCAAATGAGGTATTATTCAAAGGCTTAATAATGGTTTTATATCCCAGTTTAATATGCGGAGCACTGTAAGAAATTCATTTGTAGTTTAATATGCTCAAATTGATGCTATCAAAACATGTATCTGTTTGTTTGAGCCATCTGATTGTCCATTTTTACTCATGCCTCTTTTAAATGTAGGCACTATATTGCTAATTTCAATAAACTTAAAAGGTTCACCCAAAAATGAAAATTATCCCATGATTTATTCACCCTCAAGTCATCCTAGGAGTATATGACATTCTTCTTTCAGACGAATAAAATCTGAGTTATATTAAAAATGTCCTGATTCTTCCAAACTTTATAATGGCAGTGAATGGTTATGTTGTTTTTGAAAGTGCATCTATCCATCATACAACTGCTCAAACGGCTCCAGGGGGTTAATAAAGGCCTTCTGAAGTGAAGTGGCACGTTTGTGTAGGAAAAATAGCCATATTTAAAGTTTTATAGAATAAAATAACTAACTTCCGGCGGTCAGCGGTACTCGAGTCGACTTGCGCTAAAAGAGTAACCCTTGAACCCTTGACGCATGCGTATTGATGAACGCAGAAGTGCAGAGGATAGAGCAAAACAAAACTTAGCGACGGGGGTTACTCTTTTAGCGCAAGCCGAACTGCATACCGTTGGCCGCCGGAAATTAGTTATTTGTATAGTTACGCAAATGCGCCTTTTCGCTTCAGATTTCTTCACTTCGCTGCCTTTATTAACCCCCGGAGCGGTGTGGAGCAGTTATATGATGTATAGATGCACTTTTATGGACTTCAAAACGACCCAACAAGTCACTGCCATTATAAAGCTTGGAAGAGCCTGGACATTTTTAATATAACTCAGGTTGTGTTCGTCTGAAAGAAGAATGTCATATACACCTAGGATGACTTGAGTGTGAGTAAATCATGGGCTAATTTTCATTTTGGGGAGAACTAACCCTTTAACGCAGAGGAAAATAGCAATTCAATTTAATCAATGAAAATAACATTTTATAATGTTAATGATAATGTGTATAATTTCTGTATCCAACAATTTGCACCCAGCACCAAAATTGTATTAATTTACGATGTTTTAGAGACGCTTTTGTTTACAAGTTACTATTTAGTAACTTTTATATTTATAAACTCAACTTTTACATTTATAAACTCAATATTGCTAGTTACATTCTCCGAGCAGTATTGATAGTTTGTCTTTGAATGAATCAGTCTTGTTGAACAAATCATTTGAGTGAATGAATCATTGACTCATTTATAAAGGCGGTAGCTTTTTTGATCTTGAATTAATCAGTGTGTTTGAATGAATCAGTTGAATGAATGACTCAAATAACTTGCTCAAAAAAGCAGTCACTCATTTCGTTCCTTATTGAATCAGTGTGTTCGAATGAATCGATAGAATGAATGAATCAATGACTCACTCAGAAAAGCAGTCACTCATTTTGTTCCTTATTGAATCAGTGTGTTTGAATGAATTGGTTGAATGAATGACTCACTCAGAAAAGCAGTCACTCGTTTTTTTCCTTATTGAATCAGTGTGTTTGAATTAATTGGTTGAATGAATGACTCACTCACTCAGAAAAGCAGTCACTCATTTTGTTCTTTATTGAATCAGTGTGTTTGAATGAATTGGTTGAATGAATGACTCAATGACTCACTCAGAAAAGCAGTCACTCATTTTGTTCTTTATTGAATCAGTGTGTTTGAATGAATTGGTTGAATGAATGACTCACTCACTCAGAAAAGCAGTCACTCGTTTTGTTCTTTATTGAATCAGTGTGTTTGAATGAATTGGTTGAATGGATGACTCAATGACTCACTCAGAAAAGCAGTCACTCATTTTGTTCCTTATTGAATCAGTGTGTTCGAATTAATCGGTTGAATGAATGACTCAGTGACTCACTCAGAAAAGCAGTCACTCATTTTTTTTTCCTTATTGAATCAGTGTGTTCGAATGAATCGGTTGAATGAATGACTCAATTACTCACTCAGAAAAGCAGTCACTCATTTTGTTCCTTATTGAATCAGAGTGTTCGAATGAATCAGTTGAATGAATGACTCAATGACTTACTCAGAAAAGCAGTCACTCATTTTGTTCCTTATTGAATCAGAGTGTTCGAATGAATCAGTTGAATGAATGACTCAATGACTCACTCAGAAAAGCAGTCACTCATTCTGTTCCTTATTGAATCAGTGTGTTTGAATTAGTGATGCACCGATCATGATTTTACATGGCCGATTCCGATATTGATTTTTTTCAAGAAAACTGGCCAATTCCGATACCGATTTCCCTATTTTTTTTTTTTTTTTTTACACAATAAAAGAATGAAAGTATACATGAACAAGATGTTTATTTGGTATTTAACAGGCTAAATTGGCTTTTGGCTAATGAAAACAAGTCCGCAATCTGAAATTAACAGGAAATTGAATTGGAAATTAAAAGGCTGAAAGGTGAAATTAAAGGCAACAACTGCATATTCTGCAATCCAAACAAAGATGTTACTTAAATCAGCATTTGTTTTTAAATTCAGTGTAAAGAAAAAAAGTATTTATCAGTGAAATGAAATAAAACCAAAGTATATAATTTTTCCAAAACGTTAAATCAAATAATGTTTAGTGCAACGAAAAAAACTAAGATGCTACAGCAGGTGCTTTTTAAATCAAATTAAGTCAATGTAATTTTAAGGTAAAATAAAAATGATCATCCTATAGGCTACATAACTGATAGTATTTAATTTCAAAAGTGCATGCATGTTCTTCTTTAGGCTACAAAAAGAAGTATTTCGGCTTTGTCACAAGTTAGTCTGTTTCATTCTCATCCGATCCAACACTTGAGAAGCTGAGCTGAACAAACGCTCACTATCTACGCTTGTGCAGGGCGCGGAGAGGTAAGCTCGTGCAACTTCAGCTCGCGCAAGAAAGCGGCTCTTCATTCCCTTCAGTGTATCTCGTCTCTTCCCTGGTGGTGGTGGTGTAATGGTGTGGGGGATGTTTTCTTGGCACACTTTAGGCCCATTAGTGCCAATTGGGCATCGTTTAAATGCCACGGCCTACCTGAGCATTGCTTCTGACCATGTCCATCCCTTTATGACCACCATGTACCCATCCTCTGATGGCTACTTCCAGCAGGATAATGCACCATGTCACAAAGCACGACTCATTTCAAATTGGTTTCTTGAACATGACAATGAGTTCACTGTACTAAAATGGCCCCCACAGTCACCAGATCTCAACCCAATAGAGCATCTTTGGGATGTGGTGGAACGGGAGCTTCGTGCCCTGGATGTGCATCCCACAAATCTCCATCAACTGCAAGATGCTATCCTATCAATATGGGCCAACATTTCTAAAGAATGCTTTCAGCACCTTGTTGAATCAATGCCACGTAGAATTAAGGCAGTTCTGAAGGCGAAAGGGGGTCAAACACAGTATTAGTATGGTGTTCCTAATAATCCTTTAGGTGAATGTAAGTACCTACCCAAGAAAGTATTCAATTTCGGACACAGCAACACTTATTTTGTTTCTTAATCAGTGTGTTTGAATGAATTAATTGAATGAATGACTTATTGGGCCACTCATATGAACTGAATCAAATGAATTGTTTGAGTGAATCATTCAAATGACTCAGTCATTTGTCACCACCTACTAGTGTAAAGATGTAACCTGCTGAAAATCAATTCTTCCTACTTTTTTCTCTAATATATTTTTTAATAAACAGAATGTTCTCAATAAATGATTAGAATCTGTTGTTTTTCGACAAAATCTGAAAAAACAAAACCTTCGCCACCATACAAAATTGTCAGTAATTCATTGGTGACTAGCCCGACATTAGCAGAAATGGCACAATAAATGAAGTGAGTATGCAATGGGGGAAATGTAGTGTTTTTTAATAATGGTCGCTGCGTCCCCTGCAGACAGTTAATGAAGGCGAGTGGGTTAGTGTAAACAGCCACGAGTCTCTTTAATGACACCCTGCTGCTTTGCCTTTTGAGGTCTTGGTGTCTATTTTTCCATTAGAAAGCCATCTTCACCCGACAGCCGCTCGCATGAGCTCTTTGAAGTTAGCAACAAACCTATTTTCAAACATAACCTTTAGCTTTGTGCCTGGCTAGCGCTCCCGTTTGGCTGTAATTTGATGGTCTGAAGAGGTAGATTGCAGGATGGTGTGTGTGTGTGGGTTTACGGTTTGCTAAAGAAGGACTTTAGTAGCGTTTAGTATGGCAATCTTTTTGCAGCTTTATTGGTCGTGCCGTGTAATGGATGACCTGTCTTAATAGTAATGTTTACTCTAATCCATTAGCAAGTCACTTTAAGCTAATAGTTTAAAACGCTGTTGATGTTTATGCTCCTCTGTCATTCACTCAATGGTTAGCGTATTGCTAAGCTCGTGACTCAATTTTCATTTGATCCCAATCAAGGTGGTTGATTGCATCTTGACTCACAATTGTTTTCTATTAATTGACTTCACGTTGGTAAGCTAACAACAAAGCATTAAAGTTATATGTATTTTTATATTTGTAATAAAAAATATGATCACTATTTAAATAAAAGGATTTTATAATTGACATTTTTTAGGTATAAAATCTTATTGTAAATGTTAGAATATTAACACATATTAATAATAAAATATATGAATTGTATATTTTGTAATGGTCCAGTTCTAATTAGTATTGAAATAAAGTTTCTCTCAGCTCACCTTCAAATTTGAATTTATTTTGTCAGCGCATTCTGCAATTTATTTCCTTTATTGTGAATATTTAGGCAATTTATTTTAATTTAAATTTTCTATTAAATTGTATAGTTTGTCTTTTTAATGTAATTAAGTGTTAGTTTTGACTGGTATTGTGTTTTTTTTTTTTTTTTTTGTGGTTATTTACAGTTTTGAAGCTTCAGTTGTAGTTTTTATTGTAGTTTCAGTTAGGCCTGTCGCGATTGGTCGATACAATCGACTGCGTCGACGCTGTTAATTGGCTTTATGCACAGCTGCACTACTTCCTGAACTTCAGCCAGCTTCTTTGTTTCCTGTCTGCCATTATTGGACAAACTGATTAATCCAGGTGTGCCTGACCTCTGTAGTCACAACAACAATAATCAGACACACCTGGATTAATCAGTTTGTCCAATAATGGCAGACAGGAAACAAAGAAGCTGGCTGAAGTTCAGGAAGTAGTGCAGCTGTGCATAAAGCCAATTAGTCGGCGTCAATATTTTTAGTCGACTGGGTAGGTTGGGTACAATATGAAATTGTATTAGTACCGGTACTTTAAAGGTCCTGTTCTTCGTGATCCCATTGTTCAAACTTTAGTTAGTGTGTAATGTTGCTGTTAGAGCATAAATAATACCTGTAAAATTGTAAAGCTCAAAGTTCAATGCCAAGCGAGATATTTTATTTAACAGAAGTTCCCTTTCAAAGCCTACAGCGAACGGCCGATTAGGACTACATCCCTCTACTTCCTTCTTTAATAATGTCACTCGAACACTGAGCGCATGCATCTCTGGTAAGAGGCGTGACCTTACCGGGCAACGTGCGCTAAGCTGCTGTCGAATCACAACCTATGATCACAACACAGGAACCGCTGGCACAATCAAAACTCGTTACGTATTTCTGAAGGAGGGACTTCATAGAACAAGGAACTCATCAGCCGTTTTTAGGACAGTGAAAACAGCGGTGTACAGATAAGTAAATTGTGTGAAAAATACAGTTTTTTTTACACGTGAACATGAACACATGTTATATTGCACACTGTAAACACAATCAAAGCTTCAAAAAAACAGGAAAAACGGAACCTTTAAAAATGACAGCACTCTAATAAGAGCAGTATTTCTTGATGTGCGTTGATATGTGACAGCAGGAGTGAGGACGTGTGTGTGAGCTCTGCTTCCACCATTCACTAAACAATGGAAGCAGAACAGACAAATATATACACGCAGCGCAAGAAAAAAGAGAGCAACAGAAAAGTGCGGTGCGGTGTAGCCGGGATGTGCTCGTGCGGCCGGACTCTGACCTGAAGCGTACGCAGCCGCGCACACGCCTTTCACTCAGACAGATTGCTACGCCAGTTTCGCGGATTATTGGGTTTGAATGGTAAAAAATCTGTAAAAATGCACGTCTTGGCGAGTATTCGGGTAAACGCAGTTGGATATGTCTTTAATGAACGCATACAGAGTTGAATGAGAAATCGGGTGTTACAAAGAATTTGGTCCGTGCAGCTCTTAAAGGGCCGGACCTAATATTCTGTGTGAAGCAGGGCAGGGCAGGGCAGGAACATGCCGGCCAAGTGGGTTTTTAGGGTTTTTTAACCCTAAAACAATGATAAAATAATGAATAGTAAGTTAATATTATTCAATTACTTTTACTATTTTTTGCCATGGTATCGATTCGGTATTGAGGCATTTTAGTCTGGTAACATATCGAAGTCATAATTTTGGTATCATGACAACACTATTCTATATAAAAAGTATAAACAAGTCTATATAAAATTCTCTTTTTTTGTTATGTTGGTTTACAAATTTGTACCTTTTTACATTTTTACTCTTTTAGTTTTACATTTTGTCAAGGGCTTGTTTACATTTTATACACTTTTTTTTATAGTACACTACTGAAGGCCAACGTTTCAAGTTTAAATTAAATGTTTTTAAGTAAAATTTGTGAAAATTATTGTGATTAATTAGTCGATAGATTAATCTAAATAAAAATAGTCGTTAGTGGCAGCCCTAGTTTCAGTATTTTTGGGATGCTAATTCCAAGGTTAATTCTAAAAGTATTGTATATTTAAAAAAAAAAATAATAATAATAATAATATATATATATATATATAAAATGCTCAGCATTGAATTAAATAATTTCGCTCAACTTGCCTGCCATCTTGGCATTTCTTTAAAGGGCACATTACATGTGATGCTTCCTTCTACATTTTGCCAAAATGACTGACCAGGCTATGAAATAGAGTTAATATGCTCACTAGTGTTGCGTATGTTCGCTGAGGTGTCTGGTCCAATTTGGCATGTCTTGACCTGCGATTCACAGTGTTGTCAAACACCCCGTAGCACCAGTGAGATCAGCGGCAGCGGTGGACATACTCTACGCAGCATTACTGTAGCGGCCCCTGAGGGCCAAAGCACACTGGTGCTTGCATAATGAGCTCTGACAGCAGCGAGAGCACAGCGGTCGGCTCCGGGAGCTTCTCAGAGTCCCACAAAACCAACTTTCCACTCACAGCGAGACGAGGGATGGCAGGAAAGACGGAGAAAGTGAGAGTAATGTCAGTTTTGTCAAGGGGACAAGCTGTTGGAGATGCTCAGGCATGAAACACACACACACTTTCCTCGAAGCTCCCCTGTAGCAATGGCCACATGCTGCACCCAGCTGCCTGATCTCCAGCGTTCCTCGCACTCCTGCAGCCTTCAGGACGTGTTCCCAAACACTGGCTAATATCAACACACACACACTTACAGCAGATAACCTTCAATATAAGCTTGTTCCTTAACAGTCTCGCTTAGGAAAAACACAATGAGGCCTTGGGGCGCAAACACACACACACGTGGTATATCTGGCTGGGCGCCTGGAATCTAACACACACTAATGTTCCTGTTTTCTCACGGACAGTGTGTTAGATAGATGACTCTTGGGCTTGTTGTTGAATTAAAGGAATAATTCACCTACAAATTAAAGTCCTGTCATCATTCTGTATGACTTTCTTTCTACTATGAAATACAGAAGATGATGTTTAGCAGAATGCTCATGCTGCTCTCTTCCATATTATGAAAGTGTAATGGACGTAGACCAGTAAGAGCTGTGTGTGTGAACCTCACCCCCGGCGCACTAGCGACTGACGATAATGTCCTTGGCGGCATTGTTAGAACGCCCGCCTCCCATGCCAGAGAAGCCGGTTCAAATCCCGCTTTGAGCGGGTCGAGTAGGAACGGTTACATATGGTGCCGTGACCCAGATGGGAGTGAGGTTTAGGGGGGTGAGTGTAACGTAGGCCAGTAAGAGCTGTGTGTGTAAACCACACTCCTCTGGCCTCAAGAGGCATGTTAGCGTCTGATGCTAGTGGCTGCGACCTTTAGCATCCTTGTTAGCACCCACTCCGCTTTTTTGTTGCCCATTCACTTTGTGTAGAAAAGAGCAGCTTGCACATTCTGCTAAGCGTCTCTGTTTGTGTTTCATGGATGAAAGTCATTAATACGGGTTAGAAATAAGGGTGAGTAAATGATAACAGAACCTTTTTATATTTATTCTGGGGTGATCTGTTCCTTTAAGAGGGTGAGAGGTGTTGGAAGTACGAGGGCGAATGATCGATGTGTTCTGTGGGCTACAGTCAGACGATTACGATGATGAACGCTTCAGGCAGTGATTCAGCACACCGCATCTGCTTTCCCGGCCCGGTCATGTGATCGCAGCTGCTGATGGGGTCATAATGCACAAGATCCCACCTGAGCCGGGGAAAACCTCAGGTGTTATTTCAAGTGCTTCCTCGACGCCTCTCACTTCTTTCCTGTGTTACTTATAAACTTTCGTCCCTACAGATTCCACCTTTCACTTGTTATTTCACGTCTTATGTTATTTCTTGTAGCAAACACTTTCTTGGCAGTAGCCCGCCGAGGTGTGTCCTAATTTTAAACCATCACAGGGATGTATTGTCTAACACCTGAGCAGATACCCGGCCCTCCGGTGGTCCCCTGGGAGCCTGATTCATCCCCAGAGCAAAGAAAAGAAGGAGGAGTGGATGAATGTGGTGTTTTGATGCAAAAGAAAGCATTGTTGGAGCAGGAGGTGGGCTCAGAGGACGTTCTCTGGCTCACCGTCCTGACAAACGCAATTTTGGGTTTGACAGTCGCATTATTCCCTCGGGCAATTGGAGGGCTGGAAGTGTGATGTGTTGCGGGACTTGGAAGTGCACATGCTTTGCTCAGGAACCTCCTGCTTTACCTGCCTGACGAGCCATCTGTTTGGCAAAAACACTCGCCTTGAGTTGCAGATGCCGCCCGCTTCCTGTTCTCCCCCCATCGTCCTGCTGAGACTTTGCTTCTGCAGCACGCCGTCTCCACACGGCTGCACACGCAAATGAGTTGTGAAGTCATCCTAAAAAGACGTGACGGTGAAGGTAATGAATTCTTCCGTCCTGCGCGGCATGCGATTACCCGGCGCCTCGCTCTCGTTTGCATAGCCTCCACCCTCTTTGGGACCTGGGCCCCTTTCACAGCCGGCATGTGACGGGCCTTTGCCGAGAGGCTTTCACCACAAATCAGGTTTGATTCCTCTTGGTCCACTTCCCAATACAATCCCAAACTTCAGAAAACTTTTTGTAAAAAAAATAATAATAATAATGTAGGAAAGGAGCAAGGTGTTGACATTTAATCAAGGTTGTAGAAAACACTGCAAAACATAATTTTTTTTCCGTCAATATTTTCATTGTAAAATCCCCAAAACAAGTGCATACATTTGTCCTTAGGTCTTCAGTGTCACATGATCCTTCAGAAATTATTCTAATGTGCTGCTTAATATTGTTTTATTAAATAATACATTTCAAAAGAAGCATTTATTATAAATATAACTTTTTTTAGTAATATTTATTAATTTCATAAATGCACTGTAAAAAAGTTACTGCATTACATTTTTAAAGGGGTGGTAAACCACGATTTCACTTTTCAAAACTTTAGCTAGTGTGTAATGTTGCTGTTTGAGCATAAACAACATCTGCAAAGTTACAACGTTCAAAGTTTAAAGCAAAGGGAGATATTTGCTTTTAAAGAAATCAATTTCTAAGGACTACAGCAAACGGCCGCTAGGGACTACTAGACATTCCTCCAGGGTCTCTGACATCACCAGCCCCAATATTTACATAAACCCCTCCTCCGAGAATATGAAATAAGGGGGGGCGAGGCCATTTTGTATCGCCGCGGGGAAGCGTTGTTGTGGTATAGTTAGTAGGCTGGAGTGCTGTTGCCAATGCCGACGAAATGCTGTTATTTTCATCCGGATTGCAGGTCCACTTTCTTCAGCCTTCATAGGGACGGGGGTGCGTTGCAGTGCGTTTAACATACAACGTCATATTCATGTGTGTAAGAGACATGAGGGGAACACGATCGCATTTGCAGCAGATATATGCTGCCCATCATAAATCAAAGCACGAGACAGACAGGGGTCGGAGGAGAAGACCGGAAAATGTGACATAATGGACAATATTCGTCTGTATTTGCAATACACGAGCCGCGGTTCAGCTGCGCGAGACAAACGCTGCCAGTGTGAGACGGGCGCGCGGCTCGCGCTGCACATTTCATGGAGGAAAGCTTCCACAATCTTCACGAGTTCAATGAAGGATTTGCACAACGGCTTGTCCTGAAAGATGAATTTAAAAACAGGAGCTGTTTACGGGCCACAACCTGTAATTTATTTATTTTTCGTCGATGTGTTTTCCTGTTATAGTTCGTATTGTTAATTGTACGTTGTAGCAAGGAAGTACACAGATGACAACGCTCATTTGGCTCTGCAAACCAGTTTGTTAAATGTTCATTCATACTTAAAGTTATCCGACAAACATCTAACGTTACAAATTTTTTTTTAAATCTCAACAGCGAACTTGGCATTAGTGTAAATTATTCTTTAGAGCTTTTATGTATTGTTTATCTACAGGCATGCTAAACATGGTTCTGTGTTTGATTTGGATACTATAGTAAAGCCAATGTTTAGTGTTCGTTTTGGCTTAATAGTTCTTGTGACAGATATTTGGCAAATCGTTCTAAAAATACAAAAGTAACAGTGCCATTCAGTAGCGATCACTATAGATCCGCAGTCTTTACTCTTGAGGACTGAACAGGTTCTGCTCGATCATCTTCACTAAAATTGTCTGGTTCTGATTCGGGCTCAAACTGGTATGGTTTTATAGACACCATTGTTTCTAATATTACCCAAAGCACAGGCTACCGGTAAAGGTAATGGGCGTGACGTTTCCGACAAACGTGCACTAGGCGGTTAGCGAATCACAACACACTGGGCCAGCTAACCAATCTGAGCCCATTGCGTATTTTTGAGGGGCTGGCTTCATACAACCCAGAAACCATCAGACCGTTTTTACAAGGAGGGACAGAGCAGTGTAGAATAAAGGTAAAATATATGCAAAATAATGATTTTTTTTTTAAACGAAGCATGAACACATGTTACAGTGCACCCCACAAACACAATCAAGCCTTCGAAAGAATGTGCTTTACCACCCCTTTAAGTACAATCAATTTGGATGTTTAAGTTGTTTCAACTCAAATGTCAAATTACATTAGACTTTTCTTGTGGCAGTTGATCATGACCCAAAAAATAAAAAATAAAAATAAGCAGCTTTAATTGTTTTCAACATTGTTAATAATAAGAAATGATCATAGAATGATTCCTGAAGGATTATGTGACACTGAAGACTGGACTAATGATGTTTTTATCACAGGAATGACTTACATTTTAAAACATATTACAACAGATACCAGTTAATGAAAGTTATAATAATATTTCACAGTATTACTGTTTTTTTTTTACACTTTTTTTTTTACCAAATAAATGCTGAGATTAAGAGACAACTTTCAAAAACATTAAAAAATGTTTTCATACTTTTGACCAGTATTGTATATGATGTGATGATAATTTTAACGAAACACCAGTTACTTAAAGAACTTCCAGAACTTTTAGAAAGTTTTGTCCTCTTGTCTTTTTGAACTAAAAGTTGCTCAGTTTCTTACAAGTGTGTCTTACTTTGACAGTCAGATAATATTCTGCGTTATCACCTTCCTTCCTTTCTCTCTCTCTTTGTTTGTTTCTACTCTCTTAAACATTATGCAGCTGCTCAGCTTGTTATCAGGACCATCGTCCTGCTTTCTGCCCTTCAAAAAATGTATTTGAAAACATGATGTTAAAGTGCCGCAATTAGCATTTAGCATCACTGACAAGTCATATAGTCTACATGATCACATTTTCTATTATTTTGTGGTGTTTTACTTTTTTATTGTGTTTTTTGGTCATTTTTATAACTTTATACAGTTTTTATTTCCATTTTGTGCTGATCATTTTTTCACATGTTTTATAGTGTATCTGTCATTTCATTTCTTTTCCCAAGTTCATTGTTTTTTGTCAATATACACTGTAAAAAATACTGTGCCCGTTTTAACTTGGACTCTTAAGTAATGGCAACTCAATTTTATCAATTTAGAAAATGATAGTTTTAAGTTTATCCGACATAATCTTTTAAGTAATGTTTACAAATGTGCCACACATTAAGCTACTTTTTTTCCAAGCTACTTTTATTTTTTAAATGTTTTTTCTATAAATTAAATTGTTTTCTGAATTTTTAAAAAGTACCATGAAACAGTAAACCAGCATCTCAATACAAATGCAACAGTGCGAAACACAGTACTTAATTTTTTTACATTTACATAAAGCTGACTTAAAAAACTTGATGTACTAAAAGAGGGTAGCAACAGTATTTCATATTCGTATAACAGTTTTTTCAATGACCATTGGTCTGTTTAACCCACTGAGAACAGTAATTCACTCATCTAATTAAAAGTGTTTTGAACAATTTCAAAACATCAAATTCAAATAATTATTACATAAGCTGATAAAAATGAATCGCAGACAAAAGTGAACACCAATTTAAAGGGTTAATTCACCCAAAAATGAAAATTCTGTTATTAATTCCTTGCCCTCATGTCGTTCCAAACCTTCGTTGATCTTCAGACACAAGATATTTCAGACGAAATCCAAGAGCTCTCTGACCCCTCCATAGACAGCAATTGAATTAACACTTTCAAGGCCCTAAGGGTAGGAAAGACATTGTTAAAATAGTCCATGTGACTCCAGTGGTTCAACATTAATTTTATGAAGCGATGAGAACACACTTTATGTGCAAAAACAAAAAAAACAAAAACTTTATTCAACAATTTCGTTTTAGCGCCAGTCAGAGAAATCGTAATTCAAGGCAAATGTAAGTATTTATCAATAATACAAACATTTAGCTTTATCATTGCATCTGTCTATAAGTATCAAACCATTGAACAGTTCATATTTAATGTCATTCTTACCTTTTTTTAGTGTCGTTGGGTTGCCAGCAGTGCAAATTCAGTCCTGTCAGCCATCAAAATGGCGACTGTCATGAACATTTGTGTTTTTGCAACAAGCAAATCCAATTGTTTAGTCTTTTAAATAAATTGTACTTAAAAAGTATCTCGAAAAGGCACACATCTAAAAAGCCTAGTAAACATTACTCAAGATAATACACACACCATTTAATTGTGAAAAACATGTGTCTACAACAATATTAATTAAGTTACCCAAAATATTAAGTAATAGATTTATTTGATGTGATGTTTTTGACATATCTTTTACAGAATGCAGCCCTGTAATCGTGTGTACCAAATGATCAGAGTCCAATTTGAAGTCAGACAGTAATTGTAAATGTCATTGTTTTTGATGGCTGTAGTTTACAGAGGATTAATATGGACGAGTTAGCGTCAGACTGCTAGCATGCGCGGTAAAGCACAGCACGCCGTCAACACGTCTCGAAATTGAACTCGTCGACCCGTCCCTGCTGAATTCTGAACGGTAATTGTAAATATTTTAGGCACGCATCCCATCTGAATTCCCCTGAAGGAGCTGATCAATTCTGTGCTGTTATGAATTATGAAGAAGCTGAAAGGTGTAAGAGCATGAATGTGTTTGCTGATGGCTTCATCTGGGCCCGGGAGAAGCCGATCAGCGCTGCAGGAGAGATTTAACGGCTGTGTAATGTCACGCACTCACACAAAACAAACAAACGATGCAGAGTCATTCCCACGGGATGTTTAGCGGATGCGTTGAGTTCTTCCATGTGCTGGCGTTTATCTCGTCACGATGTGTTAAAAGCCCATTCATCACTGTTATTCTTTGATGGCTGAAATCATGCCGTTAGAGCAGAAGGATTGATGCTATCAGAGTCCGACTGACAGCAGTGTTTCCTGAACGGCCTGCCTTTGTTTCATAAAGTTACGCTTGCTGAATATTATACAACACTTGTACCGTTCATGTGAGACCAGAGGAGAATGCTGAATGTTGCCCGTTTATTGCTCAAGAGGACTAGTTAAGTATCACCTTTGTCTCAGGCGAAATAAAACTAGAAGCTTGTTTCCATCTCAGAGTAAAATATTAAAACACATAATTGGCACTCGCTAGCATAATCACTCATATCTCACAATGAACTTTTATTTCTCATAAATGCTACTTGATTTCTCGCATTTTGTCGCATTTGTGATTTTATATCACAAAATGAGACTTGTCGCAATTGCTACTTTATCGTAATTTTAACAATGTGACTACTTTTTGCTATTGCTACTTTATTTCACTTATGTGTTATATTATTTCTCCGATTTGACATTTTTCTCTCATAATGAGACTTTATATCTCACAATTTCTACTTCATTTCTCATTTTTATTTCTCAGAAATGTGACATTTTCTTTCATAATGACACTTTATATCTCACAATTTCTACTTTATTTCTCATAATTTTAGTTATTTCTCAGATTTGACATTTTTCTCTCATAATGAGACTTTATATCTCACAATTTCTACTTCATTTCTCATTTTTATTTCTCAGAAATGTGACATTTTCTTTCATAATGACACTTTATATCTCACAATTTCTACTTTATTTCTCATAATTTTTGTTATTTATCAGATTTGTGACGTTTTCTCTGATAATGACACTATCTCACTATTTCTACTTTATTTCGCATAATTTTTGTTATTTCTCAGATTTGTGATGTTTTCTCTCATAATGACACTTTATATCTCACAATTTCTACTTTATTTCTCATAATTTTTGTTATTTCTCAGATTTGTGATGTTTTCTCTCATAATGACACTTTATATCTCACAATTTCTACTTTATTTCTCATAATTTTTGTTATTTCTCAGATTTGTGATGTTTTCTCTCATAATGACACTATATCTCACAATTTCTACTTTATTTCTCATTTTTATTTCTCAGATTTGTGACGTTTTCTTTCATAATGACACTTTTTTTCCTCACAATTTCTACTTTATTTCTCATAATTTTTGTTATTTCTCAGATTTGTGATGTTTTCTCTCATAATGACACTTTATATCTCACAATTTCTACTTTATTTCTCATAATTTTTGTTATTTCTCAGATTTGTGATGTTTTCTCTCATAATGACACTATATCTCACAATTTCTACTTTATTTCTCATTTTTATTTCTCAGATTTGTGACGTTTTCTTTCATAATGACACTTTTTTTCCTCACAATTTCTACTTTATTTCTCATATTTTTTGTTATTTCTCAGATTTGTGACTATCACATTGAGACTTTGTATCTCACAATTTCTACTTTATTTCTCATTTTTATTTCTCAGATTTGTGACGTTTTCTTTCATAATGACAATTTATATCTCACAATTTCTACTTTATTTCTTATACTTTTTATTTCTCAGATTTGTTTTCTCTCATAATGTGACTTTGTATCTCACAATTTCCACTTTATTTCTCTTAATTGTTATGTTTTTTCTTAGGTTTTGTGACTTTATCTCTCACAATGAGACATTTGGGCCGTCTACTCATCAGTGTAAACTAAAAAGGAAAACTTTTATGCGTTTTGGCCGTTCATTTACATAACGTTTTGGGGGCCTGAAAACAAACTTTTAAAAACCGGTTTCAAAGTGCAATTAAAAAACAAACAAACAAAAAAACAACACCATTATTGTCTCTGTGTAAACTGCAAAAATGTGAATTTATGAAAACAATGACGTCATGGCCTGGCAGCGCTTTGACTCGTTTTCATGGATCTTTGTGAACAGGGATCATTTTGACAACGTTGCCGCCTGTATGGCAAAGACAAAAAGGAAAAACATTTCTGTTTTTAGTACATTGTTGTCATGTAAACATACCCTATATCTCACCATTGCTACTTTGTTTCACAATGAGATTTTACATCTTGCAATTGCTCCTTTATTTCTGATAACTATTACTTTGTTTCTCGTATTTGTGACTATATTTCACAATGAGACTTTACATCTTGAAATTGCCATTATATTTCTCGTAATTATAAATGATAAATCTCACAATAAGACTTTATATCTCACCATTGCTACTTTATTTGTCATCATTTCCATTTTATCTCCTCCACTGGGTTTTGTGATTAACGTTTGAGATATTAAAATAGTTTGTGAGAAATATGAGGTCATATTAAGATCCTTTAATTATAGATTTTGGTGTTTAAAAAGTCTTGTTTTTTTTCCCCTCCATTCCACCTCATTGATGTGGAGAAACAATTTAGAATTCATTTGTGAGTTTTCTTTCCTATAAGTTTCTGTTTTGGCTCCTGTGCAACTAGTTGTCGGCGAGAGAAACCTGTTGGCGGGCACGGCTGCGAGAAGTAAATGAAGCAAATGAAGACACATCAAGGCAGTTGTGTTCAATAATGAGCTTCCACTGGGGCCGTTCGGTTAAGAAACAACAGCTGTAAGACACGTAGCCTCACATTCAGACTCGCAATCCAATCAAAGAGGCATTTTGCAGGTTGAGGTGAGCGTAGGCGCCCGCCTTCCCATCATTCCTTGCTCGGGCGTCCCAGGGGCGAGAGTCTCGCTCTCCGACGGTCCAGACGTGATGTGAAGAGCGAGTGTGAAGTCAAATTGACTTAAAGGTAAAAGTTGATTTTTCCGTAGATTTGAAGCATTAGAGATGTCAGGTTCGGATAAGCCCAAACATTCCCCCGCATCGCCGGAGAGCTGGAGCAGCTCATTATCCTGTTTTTCCGTACCTCAGGCCTGTCTGTTTACGCCGATAAGACTCCATTCTCCTCAATCTGGCAGGGGGATCTCCATCAAAAACACTGGGGGAACTGTATTGATGGTTGGGAGAGATTATGGATGCGGCCGCTCGGTTGAACTGACACGTCATTTTGTACCCAGGGGCCCCTGGCTCGCCGCTCAATGTTTTGTTTTTGATCTGAAAGCCTGGATAAGAAATACACAGCTGCAGCTGGGGAATGTTGGAGGTTTTTTTTGTCTTTCGTACTTTGAAGATTGAGTTAAAATTCAGAGAAACAGAAACAGAACTTGCGTCCAGAGAGAGACTTGAACTCGGGACCCGAGAAATGGAGGTGGGCGTCCGAAACAGACGGTCTTCAGTCCGGCCCTGCAGCACAAGTCTCAGACAGGCTCATAAATTTAAAAGCATCTGGATCTTACAGTCTTCATGTTTTGTGTGATAAGCAGCATATTGTTATTCAAATACACCGCTTGAGGGGAACTTTATAAGCACAAAACTCAATGTGCACATAGCTTTACTTTATATAAATATGCTAAATAAGTAACTACACTCTAAATAAATGTGTGTTAGAAAGCATTTGTTTAAATGTGTTAATCAGCAGTTGATCAAACTATTCAAGGATTAGTGGTTAATCATTATTTAAGGATTCTATTAATATCATGTATATCACTTCAGAAGCTCATTTTAAAGGAGATATGTGACCCTGGACCACAAAACCAGTCATAAGGGTAAATGTTTTGAAATCATACATTATCTGAAAGCTGAATAAACAAGTGTAACTGAATAAAATTACAATATTTGGCTGAGATACAACTATTTGAAAATCTGGAATCTGAGGGTGCAAAACAATTTAAATATTGAGAAAATCGCCTTTAAAGTCCTTAGCCATGTATATTACTGCTAATAATATTTTTTTATATATACTTACGGTAGGAAATTTACAAAATATCTTCATGGAACATGATCTTTTCTTAAAGGGGTCATGAACTGGCTTTTTTTATACTATTGATTGAGGTCAACTTATGACGTTCGCATGGTTTTAACATTCAAAAACATCATAATGAATAAGTAACAGGCTATTTTCTACCCTGGTTTTGAGGCTCTTTCCTGGAACGCTCGGTTTTCGGAACGCTATTTCCTGGAACGCTCATTGGGGACACTAAATTGTTCTAAATTTTTCAACTAAATATCAAAATAAATCTAATTATTAAACTAAATTAACCATATAAACTAAATTACTGATCTAAAGCCCACACTGTCACTGTATGATAATTGAAATGAACTGATGGCATAACCGTTTTCTCCAGAACGGCTGTACGGCCGAATAAAATTATGTTGCATATTATTATGTTGCCTGTTTAACACTGTGAAGCTGCTTTGAAACAATCCGCATTGTTAAAAGCGCTATATAAATAAGGTTGACCTTTTATGGGCGTGCCGCACTGAAGGCGCACTTAGAAGTAAACCCCACGGCTAGGATTGGATACGATTCGCATATTTAATGAGCTTCAGCTCCCCTGTCAGTGCATGTGGGAATTGTTTTGAAAGCGTGTGGAGAAACGGCAACCAGAATGAATCACCCACAACAGGGCTTGCAAAATGTATTTATCAAACAAACACGATGATTCATCTCTCATCCACCCGCGATTGATTGGAATGTTATTTTTTTATTACTTGGCCCGCCCGATCGGTGGATATAATGGCGAACCGTACACACACACAAACACACGCGCGCACAAGCCCTTCAGATATCAAGTCAAGAGAGTGAACAACGCACATCAAGAAAGGAATGTTATTTCACTATTTAAGATAGCCCGTCGGCAGGCCGGGCATATGTTTTGGTAGCCTGTCTGGAAAACACATAGCCCCGGGACGTTGGGCTTTGCCAGCCCTGGCCCATACATGTCCGAGTCTGATCCCGAATCGCAATGAACCAACAACACCACAAATAAAGGATTCTTCAGCCTTTGACAGCGTGCTAAGTTATGTTCAGTTAGACACGTACACATAATCAATAGATATCAAACGATCTGTAACAATGCAATACTATCACATACAAAAACATTTTTTTACTCACATAAGTGTGTTGCTTCATTCATTCATGTAATCTCATCCTGTCTGCAAATTGAGTCTCTTGTTTACAAACGAATCCGTGGTGAAATGAAAGAAAATACTCGCAATGTCTTCCCCACGTGAGCTGGACATTCATTAAAAATAAAGTTTATCCATGCATTCATAGTATTATAATCCGAATGAAGCTTATGCAGCATGTTTATTGCTTGGAAGTTCGATTCGGTTTAGCTCCATGTAGGCTTATGTCATCTCAGGCATGAGTCGGTGGGCGGGGCTAAAGAATCAGGCGTTGTTCTTCTTCTGTTGAGGCAGTGCTTCACCACATGATGACGTCACAGCCTGGCACATTCTCAGATTGAGCATTTTCTGGGTCTGGTGTCAATAAAAGCTTTTCTTTGACGAACAAGGAAGTTTTCAGCTCTGAAACTTACATTATATTCTTACATTACCATGACCTTTTATATATCAAAAGCTCAAGGGAAAGTTGATTTCTCAATTCAGGACCCCTCCTAATGATTTTTGGCATATAAGAAAAATCTATAATTTTGACCCATACAATTGTTGGCTATTGCCACAAATAAACCTGTGCGACTTATGACTGGTTTTGTGCTCCAGGGTCACATATATCAATTTATTAATTCATTTTGTTACTATTTAGTTTTTTAAAACTGGAAAACAAGGTAAATATACTGACTAACTTTAAGATTTTTTTCAGTTGAGTATTTTGAAAGACACTGTTCTGTAATGTATTCGCAAAATGTGATGAAACACCAGTTACCTAAAGTTTACTTTCGAATTTAAAGAAAGTTCCTCAATTTTTCCTCGAAGTGTGTTGTTTAGACAGGTCATCCTGAATATCACCTTTCTCTTTTTCTCATTCTGGGGTTGCTTGTTTCTGCTCTCTAGGACATTATGCAGCCGTTATCAAGGCCATCCTTCTGCTTTCTGCCCCACTGTAGAAATATGAAATTCCCTTGGAAACACGATGGAATGTTTCTTTCTCGAGAACACTAACATCTGACCCAGCGGAAGCATCCCTGTTCATTTCCCGGTACAGGGCCTCTTTCTTCACTCTGGCCAGAGCCTGAATGTATTTTCTTGACCTCAGATCAGGCAATGCAGTTTGAAGTTACACAAAAAGGACAAAAAGTATTGTAGTATTACCCTGGGTTTCTTGGCCATAATACCATGTATTCTTTATAGCTGAGTATCTTCATTATCTTCTCATTTTGACACTAGAGAAAATATATGGTGACTTAGTGAGGCCTGTCGTTTTACTTAACAGGGACCTATTATGCCCCTTTTCACAAGATGTAATATAAGTCTCAGGTGTCCCCAGAATGTGTCTGTGAAGTTTCAGCTCAAAATACCACAGATCATTAATTATAGCATGCCCTAAATGTCCCAAATGCCCCTATTAGGTGTGAGCAAAAACACACCGTTTTCATGTGCATCTTTAAATGCAAATGAGCTGTTGTTCCCTGCCCCCTCTCCAGAAGAGGGCAGAGCCTTTACAGCACGTGCCTCGGATGCTCCAGCAACAACAAAACGGGGGAACGTCATGCAGAAAATATGTCAGAAATT
Organism: Romanogobio albipinnatus; assembly: GCA_023566225.1. Lineage (NCBI taxonomy): Eukaryota > Metazoa > Chordata > Actinopteri > Cypriniformes > Gobionidae > Romanogobio > Romanogobio albipinnatus. The sequence goes on from CM042263.1 coordinate 31,849,416, forward strand.
GTCAATACCAGTGTTCAGTCTTATAATACTGATGGAGAGAGTCAAGAAGTAGTAACTTTTAGATTGCAACAGGACAGCTTACGTCACTTAAGAGTTTCTACTGGCAGTGCAAATGCGACCAAAAAAATTGCCCTGTGGGAACCTGTAGTTCTCAGGATACCACCCTGGTGGCTAGTTCCTAGAACTACCCATTGCGAAAGGGGCTATAGTCACCAGTCATGGGTGGGGCTTGTGACGTCTCAGTAGGAAGAAAACTGGAACCGCTCGTTTTGGAGATTTATGGGCTTTATAAAAAAAAAGTATTTTTACTATTATTTGGTGGTCACATCAGTTTTCAAGTTTGTATTATAGGTTCCTTTAATGAAGGTTGGGGCCAGAGTCCCAGAACAAAATGGTAAAAATGATAATGATAATAGTGACCTGTATGGAATGTATTGACCACACCTTAGTGAAAAAAAGTGAAGTGACGTGTGGCCAAGTATGGTGACCCATACTTGGAGATTGTGCTCTGCATTTAAAGTAGTGAACCCACACATACCGTGAACACACACCCGGAGCAGTGGGCAGCCATATTGCTGCGGCGCCTGGGGAGCAGTTGGGGGTTCGGTGCCTTGCTCAAGTGTCTCGCCTCAGTCGTGGTATTGAGGGCATATTGGAGGAGGGTGCTGGTTATTCACAAATCCTGCCGGACCTGAGACTCGAAACCGCAACCTTCCAGTTACAAGTCTGACTCTCTAACCATTAGGCCACGACTGCCCCCAAAAATTCCTTCACTTGTTTCCACCTAGTTTCGAAATGGGGACCTTTCGCATTTGAGGCGAACGTGATAACCACTACACTATGGAAACCTTAGGTTGAGTATATAAAGAAAAACAGGATCAGACTCTGTAGTAGTACACCAACTCTGCTTTATATCTCTGATAATAAAATATATCTTCTGGCATCACATCTGATCACATTTCTTGGTCTTTTGAGATTGATGAAGGTTTGTTATCAGTACATTTTGTATATAGAAATCGTTACATAGTGTGATCTAAGTTATTAATGAATGTCATATACTGTATGTCACTTCAGGGCTTCAATGCTGTTTTCATGTATAGCATTGCAGATAGCCTGACGAATGTATTATTTCTGAAAGTAATATCTATTGTGATGATTATTCACTGTCATGGGATCGATTTGTCTTCCATCTCGTTTTGATTTGCGGTTCAACCGCTAAGATAAAGATAATTTTTGCCAATTGTCCGGTCATCAGCTGCACTTTGAAAGGAAATTTGAATGCCATCAGTAGCTTGATGCTTTGCTTTGAGTTCGATATGCTGGAAACCATTGACGTGAAAGGGCCTTTAGGCAAAACTTCCCTTTCTGTGGACAGTTGCGTATATGAAAGACCCAACTAATGGCTCCAGACTGCATTAGCTAATTTGAAGTATTTTGAAATGCACAACTCTGCCTTGATGGGATGAGTGCACTTTTTAGGGGACGTTTTAAACCATTAAAATAACTGCCAATAAAACGCTATATAAGAACAGGGTTAAACCGGGTTAATGCTGCATGTACCCGTGGATCTGAAGAGCAGTAAGGGTTTGTTTTTTTCCGTTAAAGCTGCTAATTGCCTGCCTTTACCTCCAACGGTACTCCACGGCTAGCAGTGGCACAACACAGTTCGCATTTTCGCTCATTTCCCCTCTTAGTCTGCCCTGAATTATTTTCCGGGCTCCTTCGCCAGCCGTGGGTGATTTATGTGTTTATGGCCATTACTGACGTTGAGTAATCCATTTTGTTTTTTTCCTGCTCTTGCTCTCCTGGCAGCGTCACGTCGCTCCCCGGGGAATATCAATTACCCGGTTCCGTTTAACTCCTAGTTTTCTGAATCCTCAATGGAAATGGATAGACGTTCGCATTGGCAGGAAGGTATTCAGTCATTTGTTCCCATGTTTAGCCTGAAAAGGTATAAGCCAGAGGCGCAGAAACTCAAATATATTCTTTGTTGATTATTAGCACTTAATAAGGCAAAAAACAAGCAGTGTCTCGAAAAATAGCAGCTAATGGGCCGCGAATGTCATGCGTTGAGTACCTTTGAATTAAACTTCACATTAAAGATTCATTTCCAGGTTTAATGGAAAGCAACTGTCATGAATCATGTGAAATGTGGATTTCACAGTGTATTTTATGCTATCTATGGGGGAAAACCAAGATGGATGAGCTCGTAGACTTATCACACCAATCGTAATCGGACCATTAACTCGTTTTTAGATGATTTCAAGTCAGTACGTGATCGTTAAATCAGGTGAACAGGTGATTTTGTTAAACGGCTGAACAACTTTTTACCTGAACGGGAGCGTTTCGGGGTGTCAGCTGTGTTTAGGCCGCGGGGCGATGACACGGTCGTGGTACATCTCTGCTAAATTGGGCATGGCAGCAAAACACGACTCTACTTGGATCTGTCAACGGATCTCCTCAGGATATGGTTTAATGACTGGCGTATGTTTATGGCAGTGCTGCTCTCTGCTCATTTTCTAACAGGGGGCGGGGATTTCTCACCTTTAGCATTTTATCAGCCGCTTCATGTTCATGCGCACTTAACAGTATGTGTTTAACAGTCAGCGCTGTAGTCAGACAGCAGGTGTTTTGGGGTTTTTTAGATGCGGAAAAGTGGATTGAGGAGATGAGAGATCCATTTTGTTCATAAAACATCTGCATGTTCGTTTAGTAAATAGCTTGGCTAAGGGAATTGTGCTTTTAGCCATCAATAAGACAGTAGTACTCTAGATAGAAAATCTGTTGCATAATTATAAGAAATTGGCTAATATTAAGATTCTATATTTTGTGAAAAATGTGTAAAGATTACACAAAAAATTAATTTAATTATTTTAAAAGCTTAAAGGGAATTTAGGCATCACAAATAATGTAGTGTTCGAAAATGGATATTCCTTTTCAAATTTGCTCACAATTACATTTAACCTCTTAAACTCTGCAGACCCTGTACAGGGTCCGGAATGACATCATCAAGTATATACTTTAAATTTGAAATGTCTGTGGAGGAGCTCTGACCTCATATGTGCTGCCATTTGAAAGCTTAGAGTCTCTGCTTTCTGGAGACATGCATAACTTTGGCATTTGTTTTACACAAAGTAACTTATTTACACTTAATTACTCTGGGACCATTTCCGCCTGGATTTGGCCTACCCAAATTGGTGTCATTTTACAGGAAACCCTTTGAAGTTACATAAACCACTGCTAAAAGTGATAAACATGTAAGTATATGTTGAGTCCCCCCAAAAGAGGCAATTTTTTAAATTTTTTTGGTTATAAATTCATTGTTGAAAGTGTGTAACTCAGGCCCTGTGTGCTCTAGCACCCTGCAGACAGTTTTGGCTGTTTCCACTAGATTCCAGAAAATACTGAAGATTTGTGTCTGGATCATGTATGCAAGATTTATTCAAATGGATCTGAATGGAGGAATATGACCTTTTTTATGTAATTTCCGCCTGCCCCATCCCCCATACCCATATACAGTGGTATAAATCCAATATCCCTGTGTTTTTTACAGAAAACCCGGAAATTACGTAAAACACTTCTGAAAGTGATAAATATTATAGTATATGTTGTGTGTGTGATATAATAAACATATCAAATATAAAAAAACAGACAAACAAAATAGGCGTTTTTTTATTTTTTTGCTGTTTTTTTAAATCTCAGGCCCTGTGTGCTCTAGCACCCTGCATACATTTTTGGTTGTTTCCAGCATATGTCAGCAAACACTGGAAAAAGAATTTAATGACACTGGGATATTGCATTTATACCACTGTATATGGGTATCCATTTGAATAAATCTTGCACACATGATACAGACAAAAAAACATTTCCAGTATTTTCTGGAATCTAGTGGAAACAGCCAAAACTGTCTGCAGGGTGCTAGAGCACACAGGGCCTGAGTTACACACTTTCAAAACTGAAAGGGGGTGTGGTATTTATTTATTTATATCAAAGGGTTAAAATGACACCAAAATTGTGTATTTAGATAGTGTATTTAGATTTTGTGTATGTGGGTATGGGAAGCTTCTCATTTTGTGTAGGCCAAATCCAGGCGGATTATCCAAGTGTTATTATGTTTTTAAAGATCAACTATGTGAGCATTAGATGACGACAAAGACGATAAGAGACGGTTCATCCAAAATCGCGTACTCTCTGAGTAGGTACTACATTTGAGTTTGAACTTACTTTGCGACTGTTAAAAACGTACGTTCTATATGTAAGAATTTAATCTGGACGTACTACTTTCACCATTTTGTCATGATCATGTGACCTACCAGCATCAGTTGCATCGCTTCACTGCCATTCACAAATCCTCTCCCATGGCCTCATGGGATAGTAAAGTGTCCATCGAATGCACACTTCACAATTTCACTGGAAGTAGTAGATCATCCAGGGACTTTTTGACTGCTGTTATTTTTCGAATACTATGTTGTTGGACATACTATGTTGATGTACTGTTTTTCGCATACTATATAGTAGGGAAGTATTCAATTTCAGACGCAGCGTAATTCTGTTCAGTCATTTGCCATAGCTCCGCCCCCAAAGTGGAATCTTATTGGTCCAAAATTCTCATAAAATCAAAATAATGTTTTGATTGGCTCTGACTGAGTCGGTGGTTGCTGTGCAGTTCATAGTGCATTCTGATATTAGCTGCATCCTAGCATTGGTCGTCAATTGTCGCGCAATGAATTCTGGGGTAGGCAAGGCTGCGAAGGATCCATCTGTTGTATCCTTCATTTCACAGGAAACGGAGGACGCATTTGAAGGAGCATTCGAATTTGCACATACTTCGTTGTGCGACAGTGACGCACGCAGTCAGCCTTTGACATTTCGAATGTGCCCTTTGAAGGATGCAGCCTCTGAACTGGGATGCAGCTAGAGTCACATCACACAACTTTTTTCTTTCGGTGAAGTCATCATGGCTTATACTACGATTCCTCTGATGTACGTGAGAAGAGTCAAACAGTGTAGTTTTACTTTTGCGTACATCAAACAGGTCAGCAGCCAATCAGAGACTCCTGTTGAGTTTCCCCATTTTTGCGCAAACGACCTCTGAACAAACTTCTACAGTCTCGGTCAGTGATCATTTCACGCTCTCATCTGTCTTCACCTTCACGTGTTGACCTTGTTTCGCGCATGTTCTCTCACTCAGCAAAAGAAAGGGATCCTGGGAAACTGATTTTTGAATTGATTTCCCCCCCGCCCACAGATGTTTTGCAAAGCTAGCTCACATCTCTGCTAATCTCTTTTCCTTTACGGACTGGTTGACTGACACCTCAAACACTTCAGCATGTGCTGTAGGCCTCCGAATGACTGAATGATCTGGTCCAGATTGAGTCGTGAGATGTTTGGAAGTCTGTCCAAATTCTGCTAATTACTTTTGCAGTTGATTTAATCATTAAAGAGACTGCATGACAGTTCCAACTGTTTATCTCTTGTGTGTTTCTGGATGTTTTGGCAGCAAAGAAGAGGAGGCGAATCATTCGGTTCTCTGAAGAGTCATTTGTTGTTCTTTCCGATTATGACGAATCATAATTGTTCAGTTTTGTTGATTATAACGGCGCCGCTAATTCGGTCTCAATTAGAGTGGTAATAAAGGGACATGTCTACAGGGACAATGAGAGAGGTGCGGTGTTATAATTAGTGAAATCCAACACACACTTTCATCCTGTGCCAATCACTTGAGGTGATTTTTCAAAACTAAAGTTGTTATATATTACTAGGAACAATATTTGTTTGATAGCAAATATACACCGATCAGGCATAACATTATGACCACTGACAGATGAAGTGAATAACACTGATTATCTCTTCATCAGAGCACCTGTTAGTGAGTGGGATATATTAGGCAACATTTCGTCCTCAAAGTTGATGTGGAAGAATGGGCAAGCTTAAGGATTTGAGGGCCAAATAGTGATGGCTAGACGACTGGGTCAGAGCATCCCCAAAACTGCAGCTCTTGTGGGGTGTTCCCGGTCTGCAGTGGTCAGTATCTATCAAAAGTGGTCCAAGGAAGGAACAGTGGTGAACCGGCGACAGGGTCAAGGCTGGCCCGTGTGGTCCGATCAAACTGACGAGCTACTGTAGCTCAAATTGCTCAAGAAGTTAATGCTGGTTCTGATAGAAAGGTGTCAGAATACACAGTGCATCACAGTTTTTTTTGCGTATGGGGCTGCATAGCTGCAGACCAGTCAGGGTGCCCATGCTGACCCCTGTTAAATCAAATCAAATCAAATCAAATCACTTTATTTGTCACTCTACATATGCACAAGTGCAACAGTAGGTGAAATTCTTAGGTGCAGTTCCGAGCAACATAGTAGTCATGACATGACATGTACAACATTTAAAGCAGCATCAGATTACACATCTGATGCGCACACAATTACTCACAGCACAGTAAACTCTACAATAAACAATAAATAATTTACACAATGTGAGTTTAGTTCTCACAGCTTTAAACAATATACACATACTTACAATATACATATACTTTAAACAATATACACTAAACATACACTAAACAATATACATTACGCTATAATGGTAATAATAATAATATACAATGTATAGTATAAAATATTATTCACAGATTGAAAAATTGAAATCCAAAGTGCAATAGATGCTGTATGATAAATAAATGTGTATATAATGTGTGTGTATCTACAGTGGGTTGTGCGGAGTGATATTCTGTCCAGTGTGTGTTATGATCCTGATGGATCAGGAGTTAAGTAGTCTGATTGCTTGTGGGAAGAAGCTGTTCTGGAGTCGGCTGGTGCGTGTTCTGATGCTGCGGTACCGTCTGCCTGATGGCAGCAGTGAGAGCAGCCCATGGTTCGGGTGGCTAGAGTCTCTGAAGATCCTCTGAGCTCTCTTCACACACCGCCTGGCGTAAATGTCCTGGAGGGAGGGAAGCTCACCTCCGATGATGCAGCTGGCCGTGCGCACTACCCTTTGCAGGGCCTTGCGGCTGCGGGCGGTACTGTTGCCGTACCAGGTGGTGATGCAGCCAGTCAGCAGACTCTCTATGGTGCAGGTGTAGAAACGTGTGAGGATGTGGCGGTTCATTCCAAACCTCCTCAGCCGTCGCAGGAAGAAAAGGCGCTGATGAGCCTTCTTCACAACGGCCTCAGAGTGGACGGACCATGAGAGTTCCTCTGTGATGTGGACACAGAGGAACTTGAAGCTGCTGACTCTCTCCACCGGTGCTCCATTGATGGTGATGGGACGGTGTTCTCTCGCATTCCTCCTGAAGTCGACCACCAGCTCCTTGGTCTTGCTGACGTTGAGGGAGAGGTTGTGCTCCTGACACCACCGTGTCAGAGTGTGCACCTCCTCTCTGTAGGCCGTTTCATCATTGTCGGTGATAAGACCTACCACCGTCGTATCGTCAGCAAACTTGATGATGGTGTTGGAGCTGTGGGTTGCCACACAGTCATGTGTGTACAAAGAGTACAGGAGTGGGCTGAGAACGCAGCCCTGAGGGGCTCCAGTGTTGAGAGTCAGTGATGAGGAGATGTTACTGCCCATTCTGACCACCTGGCGTCTGTTTGACAGGAAGTCCAGGATCCAGCTGCATAACAGGCTGTTTAAGCCTAGAGCCCGGAGTTTCCCGTCAAGTATGGAGGGCACAATGGTGTTGAATGCTGAGCTGTAGTCCACAAACAGCATTCTCACATACGTGTTCCTCTTTTCCAGGTGGGAGAGAGCAGTGTGTATAGTGGATGAAATGGCATCATCAGTGGAACGGTTTGTGCGGTATGCAAACTGCAGTGGGTCCAGTGAGGGGGGGAGAACAGAGCAGATGTGGTTTCTGATTATTCTTTCAAAGCATTTGCTGATGATGGGGGTCAGAGCAACATGGCGCCAGTCGTTTAAGCAGGTGGTTTTTGACTGCTTAGGTACAGGAACAATAGTGGACGTTTTAAAGCATGTGGGGACCACAGACAGGGAGAGGGACAGGTTAAAAATGTCCGTGAAGACTCCAGCCAGTTGGTGCGCGCACGCTCTGATCACACGGCCGGGAATGCCGTCTGGACCAGCAGCTTTACGGACGTTCACCCGCTGGAAGGATCGGGTTACATCCGCGACAGATACAGAGAGTGCACTAACCTCTGTATCTACAGCCGCGAGCTCTCTCTCCGCGAGGGCGGTGTTAGTTCCCTCAAAGCGAGCATAGAAGGTGTTTAGCTCGTCCGGGAGAGAGGCAGCGGTGTTCACGGTGGAGTTTGTGTTCCCTTTGTAGTCCGTGATGGTGTTAATTCCCCTCCACATGCTTCTGGAGTCGGTGGTGTTGAACTGTCCTTCAATCTTGTCCCTGTACTGTCGTTTTGCTGCTCTGATGGTTTTCCGGAGGGCATAACTTGCTTGTTTATGCTCCTCCGCGTTACCGGAGTTAAAAGTGAAGGTGCGCGCATTGAGTGCCGCGCGAACATCCCCATTTAGCCACGGCTTCTGGTTTGGGTACAGCCGAATTGTTTTGGTCGGAACAACGTCATCTACGCACTTCCTGATGAAACACGTTACGCTATCAGCGTAAACCTCGATGTCGTCATCAGAGGCCGACCGGAACATCTCCCAGTCCGCGTGATCAAAACAGTCCTGTAGCATAGAATCTGATTGGTCCGACCAGCACTGGATGGTTCTGAGGGCGGGTGCTTCCTGTTTGAGTCTTTGCCTATATGCGGGCAAAAGTAGGATGGAAGCGTGATCTGATTTGCCGAATGGTGGGCGCGGGAGGGACTTGTAACAATCCTTGAAGGGGGAGTAGCAGTGATCTAAGACGCGGTTCCCTCGCGTGTTGAAGCTAACATGTTGGTGGTATTTGGGTGCGATGCGCTTGAAGTTGGCTTTGTTAAAGTCTCCGGTCACAATAAAACGCAGCGTCAGGATGCGCGGTTTCCTGCTCACTCACTGTCCTATACAGTTCCTTTAGTGCCCGGTCTGTGTCGGCTTGCGGGGGAATATACACAGCTGTGATGATGACCACTGTGAATTCCCTCGGTAGCCAGAATGGTCGGCACAGAAGCATGAGAAATTCCAGATCAGGAGAACAGAAAGATTTGATAGAATGTACGTTCCTCTGATCACACCAGGATCGGTTAATCATAAAACATACACCCCCGCCTTTGCTTTTCCCGGAGAGATCTTTTTCTCTGTCCATCCGATGCACGGAGAACCCCGTGGTTTCGATGGCCGAATCTGGAATCTCAGCGGACATCCAAGTTTCTGTAAGGCAGATAATGCAGCAGTCCCTCGTGTCTCGCTGGAAAGAGATCCGCGCTCTCAGCTCGCAGAGTTTATTGTCCAGAGACTGAACATTTGCCAGTAAAATACTGGGAAGTGGGGGTCGGTTTGCGCGGCGTCTTACTCTGATAAGTACGCCGGCTCTGCTTCCCCTTCTCACGCCGCGTTTGCGTGGTCGGGCCGTCCAGACAAAGAGCTCCGCTGCTGTGTTTGTAAACGGCGGTTCGTCACTGAAGAATTTAAAGTCCGGTTTTCGGAGTGCGATTGCCGAACCAATGTCCAAAAGTGTCTGTCTGTCGTACGTAGTAAGGCAGACAACATCCAAGACAAAAAACACAAAAACTATAAACAGAACAAACAAAAAACTACAATGTTTCAGCAGAGCTTGCGACGTTGCGGCCATCCTCGGCGCCATCCTCACTCGGCGCCATCCTCCTCGGCGCCATCCTCACATCCTCATCCTCACCACTGTCCACTGCCGAAAGCGCCAACAGTGGGCACTTGAGCATCTGAACTGGACTATGGAGCAATAGAAGAAGGTGGCTTGGTCTGATGAATCACGTTTTCTTTTAGATCACGTGGATGGCCGGGTGAGTGTGTGTCGCTTACCTGGGGAACACATGGCACCAGGATGCACTATGAGAAGAAGGCAAGCCGGTGGATGCTTTGGGCAATGTTCTGCTGGGAAACCTTGGGTCCTGCCATCCATGTGGATGTTACTTTGACACGTACCACCTACCTAAGCATTGTTGCAGACCATGTACACCCTTTCATGGAGACAGCATGCAACTTACAGGACTTAAAGGATCTGCTGCTAACATCTTGGTGCCAGATACCACAGCACACCTTCAGGGGCCTAGTGGAGTCCATACAAGGGATGGGCATTTCAAGCAAAAATAATATTCGAAGATCGCTGGGAATTATTCAATTTTTATTCGAAAATCGCAACTCCTCCCCCGCATGCACGCATGTAAAGGCTACACACATATAAACAGAGAGAGAGAGGGAGAGAGACCATTCACCCTCTCAATCTGTAGGCTATGATAACAAACTGTTTAATTCATTAGGGAATAGGCTATATGAACTCAAGCCATATAATTATTGTAACATGCTTTAGTTTGAAATGGAGCACGGTTCGCATGAAAAATTGCTAATGTGAAAGCTTACATACAGAGCTTGATGTGCACTGAGGTACCGAAACCGAGAACACACAACCGGAGTTCGGTTGCTCTCGACGTGCCACGATTCACGTGAATGTACAAACAACACTCGGGTGCGCACTTGTTCATGGAAGAAAAGTAATCAGTGCATGCGTTTTAGCCGATTACAATGTCATTAGTTCAATAACACACATGTAAGTGATGGTAGTGTTGATTATTTACCTGAGATACGATCGCGAGAGCGAGCCTGCAGTGTATTCGCGCATTGAGTGCAATCAGGGCAGCAAATGAATGGCAATTCACCGTCTCCTCAAAAGAGTCTGTTTGCAAGCAGCAAAGCCGCCTTCAAGCGACACACATACGGTTAACCCAAGTGTTTTGGCAGCAAAAGGGGGATCAACGCAATATTAGGAAGGTGGTCATAATGTTATGCCTGATCGGTGTATATTGAATTATAAAATATACTAAAATGATAGTATTTTATAATATATTTATATAATTTAAATGTTTTGTTTTGTTTCTGTTAGCCCTAATATTTTTAAAAAACTCTTGTCAGATGCAGTTTTATATATTACATCATTTGTCTTGTAAACCTAAAGCCGTGTGATGTACGTGTCTGACCTGAGCTGCACTAATAAGAGTATTTACAGTGTGTTCTGATGAAACCTCATTATTACACAGCACGGGTGTAAATTAAAGCTCTGCTCTCCTCCGTGAGCACCTTATGATTGGAATTGATCTGCTTTAAAGACCCAGGTGGAGAGAGAGAGAGGGGGTGAACAGTTGGCAGAGAACAATTTGATTATTGGCCGTAAAAATTTGTGTGAAGTGACAGATTTTAATGGTGTGAGACTTGGATGCAGAGGGCAGACGGCCGTCACTGCGGGACAGGTCAGACAATGTGCCCAGCCCAATGTTCCACAGTTTATGATGCGACACATTACCTATATCCCTTAATTCAAAAACATCATATTATGTACTTTTAAATTATACATTGTAGCCATTCACAAACACACTTCAGAACTATTATGTATCCCACTGGGTCGGAACTGCTGAGATGTTTCTAGATAGTTGCTGGGGTGTTCTGGGTGATTGCTAGACTAGGGGTTTCTGGATGGTTCTCACTGTGTTTTTCTAACTTATTGGACTGTTTTTTTTCTGAAAATGGCATAAAAACTTGGAAAAATCTCTTTCCACCAAAGCGTATTTATCCAGCGGAAAACGCCTAGTTGGGGGCGCTTGAGAGCGTTTTTGGCAGTGCAGCATTTTTTTTTTTCAGTTGAGCTCTACTTGATGATATGGAATATCCGCGGAAGTGTTACTAGTATCTCATTTCACAAATAGTTGGTTTCTGTATTGTTTTTATATAAAAAATACAGATACAATGTAAAGTATTTTCTCTGGCTTTAAATCGTTTTTGTTCTGTTATTATGCTTGTCGTTGTCATCTTTGTTGTCAAGCAGAATGTTGCGTTCGGTCGGTGTGGTATTTGTCCTGCCCCTCCTTCACTGTGATTGGACGGCTGGATAAAAAGTGACAGTGATGAGCGCTGCGTTTTACTCAAAGTTAACAGTCTTCAACTCTCTGCGACCGGTAAAAAACACTGAGCGCTCAACTCTTGAGCGTGAAATAGAAGCTCAGCACCTGGGTTACGCTCATGCCGTTTTAAAAATGCGGTACTCCCATTGAAAACAATTGGAAGAATAAGCCAGCCTTGTGAAAAAACTATTTGGTGGACACAAGGCGCTTTCACACCAAAGACGATAACTATAAAGATAAATGTGAGATGGTGGTCCGGTGGGTTAAACCATAGAACTCATATGCAGAAGGGTACTGGTTCGATCCCAGCGGTCACCACCAGTGTGTCCTTGAGCAAGGCACTTTACTCCATGTTGCTCCAGGGGGATTGTCCCTGTAATAAGGGCACTGTAAGTCGCATTGGATAAAAGTGTCTGCCAAATGCATAAATGTAAATGTAATGTAAATAAAGATATAGTTCTAAAAATCGTTCTCAATATTAAATAATGGCAGAGTTCACACCACAGCTATAACGGTAACGATATATAGAAACGATATCGTTGGAATTCCGTTTCAGAAAAATTTTATCCAGCAGATGAACGGTAAAAAACATTGACAGCCAATCAGAATCCAACCTGCTGTAATGAGCTCGAGCATTTAAAGTGGCAGACAAGCACGCGTCACGCTTAGAATAAACAGAATGATATCGTCCACTGGTGTGGAGGCTAATATAGTTATCTTTTATAGTTATCCTTCCTTGGTGTGAACGGGTCTTTAGACTTATATAGCTTGTTTGCAGTCACATGGTTCTGATGACTTGCGAAATTCAGATGGAGGGCAGGAAGTAAAAAACATAATGGACGAGATGGAGTAAAGTCCGTACTGTGCTGGTTTAGAAAGCTATAAACAGAGAATCACAACATATGTTGGACGTGATCCTTATGTTAAGAAGAGGAATAATTTTTCTACTGAATTGAAAGACTTGCCTGCCATCTAGAAGGTTGATATAGAGAATGTGAAGCTGCTGTCACGCCGTGTTGAGTTCTGGTCTTGTTTGTTTATATCCCGCTGCATTTCTGCTAGCGAGTTTAGGGTAGTATTTTGATTTTCTGTCGTAATTGTGAAAAATGTCACCATTGTAGGTAATTCATGCTGTAGGTCATTCATCCAGAATTGCCATAGGAACTCGCATCGTTCAGGGAGAAAACTGGACAGTGTAAAGATTTTTGCGCGCGTTTATCGCCGTCGTTTAACGCCTCGTGATTAAACAAAGGGCGACAATGTGAGTGTGCACACCGTCGCGCAAAATTCCAGACGTAAAAGCATAATTTTTTTACAAAAACGCCTCGGGTTCGGTGCGCGTGTTAAAAACTGGCCGAGCAATGAGATCAGCGCTTTTGTTCACGTGCCTGGAGCTGCTGAAGTGACAGTAAAACACGACTTGGTGGTGCTCAAGCACAAAACGGTCTTGCCGAGCACACATTGATACGACGAAGAAGTAGTAAGTAGACAAAGAAGAAGATGAGCTGCTAATGCTGCTTGCCAATTAGCAAAAAGTGTGTGAATGGTTTTGGTGTGATTTGGCAATGCTGTCTCTCTTCTTCTTCTTCTTCTGTGTGACAAGCGAGTGTCAGAAGCGTAAAGTGCCGCAGCACCACCTTGTGTACCGGGAGCGCTATCTACTGAATGTGAACGCTGGCGATAATGGTCGCGATATTGGTCCCGGGATATTGGTCCCGGTGTGTACAGGCCTTAATACACTTTTCCGCCTTTTCTACGAGTAAAAACAGGTTGAGGCAGGAAGACGCCAGATAGCAAATCTAGTAATAATGTCACTGATTAATTGATTCTTTATTTTGTTTGGTTTAATAATTAACTAGTGGTGGGCATAGATTATTTTTTAAAATCTAGATTAAAATGGCTCATTTGAATTCTGCCGAAAGCATTCAGAATATGTGTGCTCGTAAGTGATCGTTTGTCATTTTGTAGTTTGAATAATAAATAACTTCTGTCCCTTTAAGACCTGACGCACGCATATCCAAACACTGTTCCCGTGAGCTGGTTATGACTGTGTTTACGTTAAAACTCACCAAGATGGGCATTGAGACATTTGTTGAGTGTATTTGACCATTAATAAACTCATTTTTGCACTTGTATGTCAGCGGCGGCTTTATTACGGTATGTGTGTGTTGCAGAAAACAAAGGGGAGATAGCGTTTACATATAGAAAATTACATAGATAGGGTACAAAATCGTTCGATTTAAAAAGATTATAGATTATTTATAGATATATATTTATATAGATATTATATTTAGCGATAGGGCTGTGCGTGACAACCGCACCACCGCGGTGGCTGAGTATCACCTGTGCTGGTCGGACAAAACACTTTTTTTTGTATGTGAATGCTGTTTTACGTGAATATGACACGAGTGAAGCACAAACATTTATTTCCAGAATAAATATTAAGTTCGCAATTAAATGTTACATCGCAGCCATGGAAACATATTATATTCATGCCGAACGTGAACTGGTCACCCGAATTTACACGAATTTAACAATAGGCTTAATCCATTTTATTCTACTGGACATAGAATCTCTTATTTATTTTCCAAAATCTTCATTTACATCTCTCAAAGGGGGTTATACACGTTTCTTCCTTAACTCTATAAAAAAAAAAGGTTCTATATGGCACCAAAAATGGTTCTTGGCTCGTAATCATAGGGGAACCTTTTTTAGTGCTGTATAGCACCAATTTTGGTGCTTCAGTGGTTCTTCAGCGGTTCTTCACCGGTTCTTTGACTAAGGTGCTATATAGCACCGCTAACTAAGGTGCTATATAGCACCGCTACCATATACATAACATGTTAAGATATGGTGCTATATAGCACCAAAAGTGGTTCCTCTATGATTACGACGAAGAACCATTTTTGGTGCCATATAGAACCTTTTTTTTTTAGAGTGTTGTTTGCTTAGGAATTCGGTTAATTTACTGTGGTTAAGTAGAAAACGGTGCTGTAGGACAGATACATTTTACTTCAAACTATTTAACACAGTTTGTGCTTGTTATTAAACTTAAGGTGCGTCAAGTTTATGTGTATAGCGCATTTCATACATGCCGGATATTTTTAGTTTCACTTTCGCTCGCAGCGTATAATCAAACAAAGCCTAAAGTTCTTGACCCTGCAGAAGATAAATTCACTGTTCACAACTTTTACTACAATTATTAGTTTTGGTACATCAGGAGAAAACATGACGATATTAGAAAAACAATGCTCTCTTTCCTGCTCGTGTACATCCCTTTCCGAGCAAAGTGGCATATGAGCGCTTCTATGGGGAAATATAAAACCAATATATTAACTAATATTTAACTTTCTTATATCATTTATATTACCATTATTTACTGATATTCATTTAAATATTTTACAGGCTGTAGTATTGCTTCACTGACTGTAGGCTATCTATCTATCTATCTAGATAGATAGATAGATAGATAGATAGATAGATAGATAGATAGATAGATAGATAGATAGATAGATAGATAGATAGATAGATAGATAGATAGATAGATAGATAGATAGATAGATAGATAGATAGATAGATAGATAGATAGATAGATAGATAGATAGATAGATAGATAGATAGATAGCCTATAGCCTATAGCCTATAGCCTACATTTTGAAACTTTAACTTTCTCAAATTTCTTTCAAATTTTCATTATTTTCATTCAGTGTCAGCAATTTAATCAAATTGAACTGCTTATTTGCTGAAATCATTCAACTGTTGTTATATTTATAGCCTAAAGCACGATTTAAACCAATGTGTTTCATACATTATAACACATTCCAGACCGTCTTTTGCAACCGACATGCGCAGTTGAACCTGCGTGACGTCAGTGTGACGTAGGCTGTAAATTGGTCTATTGACAGAATGTTTAAATGAGCCAGAGTTAAAACTCCAAATGTCAAAATTCAAATCCAAACACAGTGAAGCCCTTTAAACTCGTGTAAGCTTCCATCGTTCCATTTAGACTCTCTCATCTTTCGATCCAAACTTTCAAACTGTTTCAAAAATAAAGGCTTTTACAACTACTTAAAGCTTTCTCAAGCCAACATCAAAGTTTGTCTTGAAATTGTGTTAAAAAAGTTGACCCTTCTGAAAGTCAATGTATAATTCACACAGTCTGTAGGGACGTTACAGCCCAGGCTCAGCGTGTGTGAAACCAGAATTGGCTTCATTTACCGCACGAATCAAACGCGCTCCGCATTCAGTGCGATCCGTCTGATGTCAGTAGGCGGAACACATTAGCAAATGAGAGCAAATTAATTTGCTGCGTGTGAATAGCCTGGCGTTCGCCGGGGTAAATCGTGCCGCTCTTCCCTAATGTAGTTACCAAACTCTCGCCTGAAGCGCTTGTCATATTATATGACAAAACAAATAGATTAGGACTGAGACTTTCCCTGGAGCCGAGGGGCGTCGGTCACAGAAGAGGCAGTGGAATACTTAAACAGCCAAACAGGTGAAGCCTCCTGATAGGACACGGAAACAAACTGGATTTGGCTATGAAGAGTTTAAGTATTTTCAGGGTGAATTCAATGTCATTATTGGATTGGTAAATCAGTTTTCATTTCCTTTTATCAAAATTGTCTGTTTTGACTTGGCTTTCCGTGTTTTCACTGATACCGCTATTACCCATCTTCTGAAAGAGTACAGAATCCCTGGATCAAAACACAGGAAAAAAGGACTACAAACAAGCGTTAAAAGCATTGCGTATGCACATTGTAATCTATGAAAAAAAATAGATTTTGTTCAAAATGTTGCTCTTTTTTTTTTTTAGGAAACTGTAAAAAAAAAAAAAAAAAAAATGCATGAAGCTAGAATTTTTTTAGGCAGCAGCTTGTACTAAGTGCGCATATCACTGAAAAAACAAGATTTTTACTGCTTGTTCAAATTGCTTAATTTAAATGAGCTAAAGCAACACAATTTCTATACATTTTGTCCTAACTTAATTTGATTGTGTTCAATCCACTTAAATATAAATCGAATATAAGTTTACTTAATCCGTTTGTGTTGAGATTACATTAATGATTTGTGCATTAACTGAAACTGGACAGGGCTTGTTAGTTCCCAGCATGCTTTGCATATGGCTAAATTAAAAGAGAGTGAATGTGGTTATTTTATATGTAAAAGTGTTATTTTATGTATTTTTGAGCAAGATGAGAAAGGGGGAGACTTGATTGTGTTTAATAGTGTTTAATATTCAATTATGTTGGAATTATTAGAACAATTGAAATTACAGTGGGTTACCATTTTGGAGAAGAGCGGAGCGTTTGCTTAGGCTGTGGACTAAAACAACTAATGTCATAACGGCTTTGCTGAAGGAGCTTTAATGCTTAGCATTTAAGATGCTAATGTGTGCTGTTACTAGCTAAAAGTCTGTCAACTAGCTAGTGCAGTATTATAATTCAGTTGTGTAAAATTAAAATATATGAAATTGAAGTGGATGAATGAATATATGAAATTGAATGCCTGAATCATGTCAGGGAGCCATATAAAATTCACTTAGAGACTGCTTAATTGGGTCACTTAAAATGTATTCATTCCATGATGTTGAAGTTACATGAACAATTGATGTTTGTTTAACTTAATTGATTCATGTGGGGCCGATGTACACAATTAAATCATGTAAATCCAACACACAGTTTTTTCAGTGTATTTTCTTAATTATAATTGCTATTTACACTGTACAAATAGTGATAGATGCTATTTACACCAAGTGTTAATAGCAAATAGATTTTTACACTGTGAAAGTTAATTGAATATTTAATAAAACATTGAGCATACAAGTAAACATGACCCTTTTACCCATTTTTAAATGAGAAACCTCATGAAGTAATAAGAAATGATACAAATCTCATTAAATATTACTGTCATTATTAATATTGTTAACTCAATATCTTATGTTTTAAGGTATATCACTTATTGACTTTAGGAAAATGGTTTTTGAATGTTAGCCAATGCTGATTTAATATTAAATATCTTTTTTTAATTGGCAGTATTATTTTTATATTTATATTTTGGAATGTTTTTTTTTTCTTTTCAATTCCACCAAAATAAAAATGTATCATATTTATCATATGTTTGCATCTTTCTAAGATTAATCCACACAGTATAATCCAATGTAATCGTCATGACTCATACGTAGCATTCATCTCTTTTCCGAGTGTCATCATATGGCTATCAGTCAACATTGAGCTCTTTCATGTGCTCCCTCGACTTCCTGTGGAGTCGCAGACATTAGCGGATCACAGCTGAACACTGGCGAACGACTTTGACAAACAGCCTTTCTGAAGCATGTGGCGTTGAGCAAATCTCCCAGAGAGATCCTCTCGCGCAGGCACTTCCTTCAGAAGGCGTTTGCCGGCGGGGGAAGGTCTCTTAGGCAAACACACCTCCTGACATGACAGGAGGACATAATGGAGTCAAACAGGACATAATCATAGTTTTGGCAGCCCTGCTACTGAGGCGATGCGAAGTGTAGCATTAACGATAGGTACGGACACCCCTCATTTAAATCTTTTATGTCTGTGTGACTGTTGAGTATCTGTTTTTGTTGGAATATCTCTGTGGTTGTTGTTTTGTCCACACAGTAAAAGTCAATGGGGTCCAATCAATGTTGTTTTGGACCCCATTGAGTTTCATTGTACAGACAAAAATAGCAAGAGTTCTTCAAAATATCATCTTTTGTGTTATGCAGGAGAAAGAAAGTCACATTTGAAATGTGAGGGTGAGTAAATTATGGCAGAATCTTCATTTTTGTGCATTCACGCCATGTCAGAATTACTGTAATTACGAAATACTGACTTATAGGTAGGGATGGAACGGTATGAAAATTTAATATCACGATTATAGTGACCCAAATTATCACGATTATCAATATTATCGCGGTTTTGTTCAAATGAGATGAAAGTGTTCAGAAAGAACAACAAAAAAAAAGCAACAAACATCTAATAAAACAAGCAGCTCTGTGCACTTTTTAAACAAAATTATATTCTGTGGGATTTCCTTCCTTATAATGTCCCTCATCAAAAGCAACGCATTATGTCAAGTCAACTTTATTTATATAGCGCTTTTTACAATGCAGATTGTTTCAAAGCAGCTTCACAGTGTTAAACAGGAAAATAATGCAACAGAATTTGATTCGGCCGTACAGCCGCTCTGGAGAAAACGGTGATGTCATCAGCTCATTTCAATTATAATACAGTGACCATGTGGGCAGATCAGTAATTTAGTTTATATGGTTAATTTAGTTTAGTAATTATATTTATTTGGATATAAAAAATGGAGTGTCCCCAACTGAGCACGCCAAGCCAGAGGCAACAGTGGCAAGGAAACCAAAACCCCATCAGGTGACCTAATGGAGAAAAATAAACCTTGGGAGAATCCAGGCTCAGTCGGGGTGCCAGTTCTCCTCTGGCCAATTAACAAACAGTGTATGATTATTATTCTGGCAACTTTACAGGTCAGAAGTCATATTAGATCGGAATATTCGAAAGATCGGAGTCGTCACACCCGAGACGGGTTTATTGAGGATGACATGTCGATTAAACAATTATTAAATAGGAATATTCGAATGATCGGAGTCATCACGCCGGAGACGGGTTTATTGAGGATGCCGTGTCGATGAGGCAATTTCAGGGGGAGTCTAATTGACACAGTCTCTGCAGACATTTCAGGGATGCGTTGGTCATGTCTGGGCGCAGGTCCACCATCTGAACTGGATACGGCCGGATCCGGCTGACTGCAGTAAACCTCGGGATAAAACAGAGAGACTATCATTAGCGTAGATGCCATTCTTTTTATGATGTAACGAGTGCATCAGGTGTTATGGGAAGTGTTCCCGGTTCCGGCTGACCTAGTTAATGCAGCCTAACAATCATTTCATTGAAGAAGGAAAAATAAAGTAGTTGTGCATTTGTATTATTTATGTTTTTATTTCTATGTTCAAATTGTGAACAGGAGTTGAATTAGGAGTTCACACACAGCCTCAAACAGAAGCTCTGGAAGCTCATAGTTCATGTAGAGTAAGGTCTGAAGAGACTCATGTGAAATCATACAGGAGAGAAAGAAGCCAGTCAGTTGAGATTGTGGCAAAAACTTTTACAGCGCTTGTATATTGTTGTCTTTCAATTCTTTTGATAATTCATACTCAGAAAGTAGAACTGAAATGATATTCATTAGGATGATTAGTTAAAACATTTCAAAATGCAGCGGCAGACAATTTTTCCAGTTATGAATTTTGTCATTGAGGATTTCTTAAAAATGCTGTGGAAAAAGTCTTGTCTCTTTCCTGAGCTAAGTGTCTCGTCACACCCCTACTGACTTGTAAAAAGCGTTCACGACCTCATAGAATTACAACTTGTAAACTCTGAAATTTCTGAGAGCTCCAATTTATACCATGTGACAGCTGTTTTTGTGACTGTAATATCCAGAAATTTGCAGAAAATGTGCAATGTTTTTAATAATTAGGATACCACATTTACCATATTATGTACCACAGATGTACCGTAGTAAAAAGGCAAATGTAAAGCCACATTTTGTGGTTAAACAACAAATTATGCTCGATTACAAAAAATTGCGTTGAGTTCTGCAGAATCTTGGAAAAATTGGAGGAACAGTTTAAGGTTGAACGCTGTAATTTAAAATTGAATTATGACTGTTTTGGTGCACAAAATGTTATATGGACTTCAAGGGAAAAAATGATGTGCTATGAAAGTATAGAATGTGTCCCCCTCAGCACGGACTTTAAGAAGTTGATTGGATTGAGGTCATTCAGCTGATAAGAGTGAAACGAGGATAAATGCAAGAGCAGGACATTCAGGTGCAGCTTGGTTATCGTCCCTATAGCGCGCAAGATAACAGCCTTTTGAAGTGTCTAGACTTCAGAATAATAACCATTGCCATCATTCTGCCGTGTTAAATAGGCTTCATCCTCAGTCACACAGCCGAAGGCCGGCAGAAAGAAAGTTTAAGCTGTGCTTTAGCGAGGCTAATCGAACTAGCTCCTCTACAGCCCTGGCTGCCCTTCCTAGAGCACTTTGTGTCTAATCCTTGTTTTTTTGTTTTTTCCCCTCATTTCGCTCCGTGTGAACTTGCCCTTTTCTGATGCCCTATTGGAAATCATTGAGCATTATTTTAAGTTCACAACCTACTGTTTGTGTGGATTTGTGTACGTGTGTGTATGAGACAGTCTATAGCCTAGAGCTACTTGACGTCTGCACTAGCATGAAGCCTTTGTGAGCATGTTCTCTCGCTGTTAGCGACAGCGTACACCACAGAAAAGAGCAGAACCCACTTGAAAACCAAGGATGTGATTCCAAAACAATTGGCTATCAAAAACCAAGTATGTTGCCGCTACATGTGAAATGCTAGTTAGCTGTTTGCCTAAAGCGAATTCGTTTGAAAGGCTAATGTCTTGTTTGCCGAGATCAATGTTTGCACGCCCTTGGGAAAACTCAGATTCCCATATCCGGTCACTCTTGTTCGGGCTTTCACGTGTCTTCTCTTATGTTATTCCCAATAGCATAATGCTGAGTCAGATTAGCTGTGAGGTATTTGAATTAGCCTAGTATTTAGCCTAGTAAAACTTTGATATTGGGTAAAGTTTGTATTTCAATTTTTCATCAAAGTGGCACATTACCCTTCCGAAAAATAACCATGGTTTTATTATAGTGAAAGTGTAGTAACCATGGATTTTTGGCTAATTGATTACCATTTATATAACCACAGTTTTACCACAAATACCAGAGTAGCAAAACCATGGTTACATGAACAGTGTGAGTTTATCAGCCATTTCACGTCTTAAAAAACATGATTCATCCAATCAGGTCCCATCAGATCAATGGAGTCAAGTGAGAGTTTAAGAACATTTTCAGAATGCTCATCATTTAGATTTTAGCATTAATGCTACACTGTGTGATATTTTCCCCCATCTAGCGGTGAAAGGGTATATGACCATCCAGTAAATATTAGTTTCTTTTCCTCCCAATTCCGATTTCGTTTTAACTCCTACGGTGGCCGATTTAGTCCAAGATTAACATGGCTTCCAGTTCGATCCAGCAATCCCCCTCTTCACATTCGCCATCGAGTTGTAACGCGTGTGTCCGGGTGAAAAATACGGATAGCTCACTCAACGCAACTGGAGTCGATGCAAACACGGAGGCGATTGACATCAAACAGCCCGCACTTTATTCCCCGCGGAACCCCCACAAGAGTCCGGCACAAACTCCACTTCCGTCCACAGCATTACCCAACAAAACAAAAATAAATGAATGTTAGCAACAGAAGACAGAAAATAATCCGCACACATGGGAGCTCGAGGCGCAGTGCACACACACACCCAGAACGCAGGCGCTCCAACCGGGGCGAACGCTCTTAAAGGGGCCACATTATTTTCCTACTCGTTACAGAGTGTTAAAACGCGAAAGGCGAATCTTGAATTTACGGGTATGTCCCTCTTTGGCTAATGTACTTTCAAGATGGAGGGGCAATATGGCGAACCCCATTCGAACCCCTTACCCGTATGTATTTTCAATGGCATATTATAAACTTACGAGAATACTTTATTACTTGAAAGAAGTAAATATACATTAATGAGCACATATATTTTTGAAAGAACTACTTGTTTTTAGCTAAGAATAAACTAAAAAAGTTACACAGTGTAGCTTTAAGCAAAAAACTTTGGCAAACAAAATTTCCATCCATCATGAGACTCAACTCGAGCTAAAATCTGGACATCAAAACATGTACATTATCATGGAAGACTTTAATGAAAACCTCATTTACTTTCAATCAGACAAAACCTCCGCCGAGCAGGACGCCACCCCATCATTAGCTCCATTAGCTCCTGCACAACAGCATCCCTGCTCACAAAATCAGCGTTAGCTCTCCTGATAAGAAAGAGTCTTAATGGGGCTCCTCACATCAGGCTATTTATCTTGTCGCCGAGTCTGTCATTAGACTTAAGAAGGAATTGTACGTTCTCCATATTAGACTGGTGGAAAGCTTTTAACGTATCCATTTTGTGCGGATCTCTAATTGCTAACATGCTGATCAGAAAATCTCATTATATACAAAATAACTAAATACAAAAAGGAATGAGATAATGAAATGGTACAATAAAGGTCTCATATCAACATGACAAAAATGTTTGATGTTTGCCAAGTCTGATTTACACTACATGGACGATAAAATAGGTGGGAAAATATCAGACTTCCACTAAAAGAGAGTCCAGAGAGTCTTTTCACGCAAGACAGAAATAAACCACCTAGAACACCATGGCAACTACTTAGAACAACTTAATAACCACATATCAATTTTCTGCAAACCACCTAGATAACCTACATAGCAACCCCCTAGCAACGACCCAGAACATCATAAAAACTACCAAGCAACATGCAAACAACCACCCAAGCAACTTAGCAACTGCATACCAGAAAACCTTGGAAACTGTATAGGAATGCCCTGGAAACCACACAGCAACATGCTAACAACCTCTCTAAATAATTCAGCAATCGCATAGTAACACCCTGGTAACCACTCAGAACACCATTGCGTCCACTTAGAAACATGCAGCAAACCACTCAGAACACACTGACTACTGCATAGCAACTGAAAATGACTAAGAACACTGGCAACGACCCAGTGCATCATAGCACCTGCCAAGCAACACACAAACAACCACCCAAGCAACTGCGTAGCAAAGCCTTGGCAACACTAACCTACCAGAAAACCTTGGAAACTGTATAGCAATGCCCTGGCAACAACATAGCAACACACTAAAAAACACTCAAAACATTTCAGCAATCGCATAGTAACACCCTGGTAACCATCAGACACCATAGCATCCACTTAGAAACATGCAGCAAACCACTCAGAACACACTGACTGCTATATAGCAACTGAAAATGACTAAGAACACGTAGTCAGCCTGGCAACGACCCAGACACCCTAGCAACTGCCTAGCAACAGAATACCATAGCAACTGCCTAGCAGCACACTAACAACTACTCAGAACAAACTTTAAAACTGTATAGCAACACCCTGGCAACCACTGTGGCATCATGGCAGTGAAACTCATATTTGCTTCAGATTCTTCTGATCCACTTGTGTCTTCAAATCCAAAACGGTCGATCCTGCACCTTAAGGGAAGACGTGCGGTTCGCCTACAGCGGGATTCTGGGTAGTGGAATGGTATTTGTGTTAATCCATCGTGATTCTGTGGTATTTGTCAGATGAAATGATTCCATGTGCTCTTAAAGACAGCACACACAAACGCTAGAGTTATTGATCTAGACGAGCGCGCTGTTTATTGTAAATGTTTGTGAGCGCTTCAACAGCCGCTTGAGTTTGATAAATAGATCTGTAAACGCAGGCTATAATTTAACTGTTGAAAATGCCGTCAGCGCTGCGGATCCTCCGGATCTCTGCCTTTAGGAAGACAAGGAGGAAGACTCAAATTAACTTTTAAATATCTAATTTGAATTTTAGCATTTGCAGACAAACTACAAATGAATTATACATGTTGGCAATATACTGCGGCGAGTGTGTAGAGCGGGCACAAAAATATATCTAATTAATGCTATGATTCCAATAATCGTGCGTTTGTAATAACAAAAGCAGCATAATGTTTTCATGAATATTATGAAGGTGAAGTGCTTGTGTGTGTGCAGTCATGCTGTTTCTCATTTCGGTTTCAGTGTTTCCAGCACAGTAGAGACGCTCAAGGAAGGTGAGGTCCTGTGCGTCTAACCTCAGTACACGAGAACGTGCTGCGCCACCGAAACAACTTATTTAAAGTGGCGCGGGACCCTTGCGGCCCCAAACCAGCTGCGTTAGTAATCATATCGTTCCCCTCGTCCCTGGTCCCCGCTTGTTTGTGTCCATTGTTTTTGCGGTGTGCGATAATGCCTCTTATGTCCTGTGTTGTTTCTGCAAATGGACTGAGATCATATTTATTTATGAAGCATGTTTTTTAAACAGTGATTATTCAAAGTGCTTCAGAGGAGCAGTATGAAGAAAGTCATCAGGCAATAATTAAATAAAAGTTTAATGTGTGAATGTGTGTTTTATGTGTGTGTATGTGTGCGTGTGTGTGTTCTTGTGATTTATGAGGACACAAATTGGAATAATGACACGGGTATTACGACGGAAACCTGAAATATGAGGGCATTTCATATGTCCTCATATATAAAATATCTTTAAATACATACTAAACAATGTTTTATTAAAAATGTAAAAATGCAGAATGTTTCCTGTGATGGTTGTGTGTGTGTGTGTGTGTGTGTGTGTGTGTGTGTGTGTGTGTGTGTGTGTGTGTGTGTGTGTGTGTGTGTGTGTGTGTGTGTGTGTGTGTGTGTGTGTGTGTGTGTGTGTGTGTGTGTGTGTGTGTGTGTGTGTGTGTGTGTGTGTGTGTGTGTGTGATGGATAGGGGTAGTGTAGGGGGATAGAATGTATAGTTTGTACAGTATAGAAACCATTACGCCGATGGAATGTCCACACATCGATAGCAAAACAAACCTGTGTGTGTGTAATCCATCTGTATATTAAACTAATTTATTCATTGTTCTTTCATTCACAATTTTCAGACTTGACATTTGTCCTATATATACAGTGAGGAAAATAAGTATTTGAACACCCTGCTGTTTTGCAAGTTCTCCCACTTAGAAATCTTAGGGGTCTGAAATTGTCATCGTAGGTGCATGTCCACTGTGAGAGACAAAATAAGCAAATAAGTATTTGAACACCTGAGAAAAATCAATGTTAATATTTGGTACAGTAGCCTTTATTTGCAATTACAGAGGTCAAACGTTTCCTGTAGTTTTTCACCAGGTTTGCACACACTGCAGGAGGGATTTTGGCCCACTCCTCCACACAGATCTTCTCTAGATCAGTCAGGTTTCTGGCCTGTCGCTGAGAAACACAGAGTTTGAGCTCCCTCCAAAGATTCTCTATTGGGTATAGGTCTGGAGACTGGCTAGGCCACGCCAGAACCTTGATATGCTTCTTACAGAGCCACTCCTTGGTTATCCTGGCTGTGTGCTTCGGGTCATTGTCATGTTGGAAGACCCAGCCTCGACCCATCTTCAATGCTCTAACTGAGGGAAGGAGGTTGTTCCCCAAAATCTCGCAATACATGGCCCCGGTCATCCTCTCCTTAATACAGTGCAGTCGCCCTGTCCCATGTGCAGAAAAACACCCCCAAAGCATGATGCTACCACCCCATGCTTCACAGTAGGGATGGTGTTCTTGGGATGGTACTCATCATTCTTCTTCCTCCAAACACGTTTAGTGGAATTATGACCAAAAAGTTCTATTTTGGTCTCATCTGATCACATGACTTTCTCCCATGACTCCTCTGGATCATTCAAATGGTGATTGGCAAACTTAAGACGGGCCTTGACATGTGCTGGTTTAAGGAGGGGAACCTTCCGTGCCATGCATGATTTCAAACCATGACGTCTTAGTGTATTACCAACAGTAACCTTAGAAACGGTGGTCCCAGCTCTTTTCAGGTCATTGACCAGCTCCTCCCCTGTAGTTCTGGGCTGATTTCTCACCTTTCTTAGGATCATTGAGACCCCACGAGGTGAGATCTTGCATGGAGCCCCAGTCCGAGGGAGATTGACAGTCATGTTTAGCTTCTTCCATTTTCTAATGATTGCTCCAACAGTGGACCTTTTTTCACCAAGCTGCTTGGCAATTTCCCCGTAGCCCTTTCCAGCCTTGTGGAGGTGTACAATTTTGTCTCTAGTGTCTTTGGACAGCTCTTTGGTCTTGGCCATGTTAGTAGTTGGATTCTTACTGATTGTATGGGGTGGACAGGTGTCTTTATGCAGCTAACGACTTCAAACAGGTGCATCTAATTTAGGGTAATAAATGGAGTGAAGGTGGACATTTTAAAGGCAGACTAACAGGTCTTTGAGGGTCAGAATTCTAGCTGATAGACAGGTGTTCAAATACTTATTTGCAGCTGTATCATACAAATAAATAGTTAAAAACTCTCACAGTGGATATGCACCCTCGATGACAATTTCAGACCCCTCCATGATTTCCAAGTGGGAGAAATTGCAATAGCAGGGTGTTCAAATACTTATTTTCCTCACTGATAAATGGTTTGTTTAATTTTACATTTTCATTTTAATATTAAAATTTGTCTTTACTTACATGAAAATGTGAATTAAATATTTTTTATTGAAAGGATTTAATTCTTTGGAAAATATTTATTTAATTTTACATAACCATTTTAATTTTCTTATTCATCTTTACTTACATGAAAATGTAAATTAATTGTTTTATTTAAATTATTTAATGTTTAAATTATTCATTTAATTATACATTTTAATATTTAACCCATCTTTACATTTATTTTTTATTTATACAATTTTACATTTTTTGTTTCATATTTGAATTCAATTTTATTTAATTTTACATTTTCATTTTAATATTTTAAACAATCTTTGCTTATATGAAAATGTAAAATTAAATATTTTATTAAAATGATTTATGTTTCTTTTTTATTTATTTACATTTAAATTTTCATTTTAATATTTTAATCCATCTTTACAGTACTTTTATTCATTGTTCTTTCACTAGACCTTCGTCTTTAATATAACTGACAGTGCTTGTAATTAGCATAGCATTTATCATTATCTTACAGTATTTCAAGTATCAGGCTGCCACGACCAACAGGTTTATCTTTCTATTTGCGGTTCTCGTAGTTTAGTGCTCGTTAATTCCAGCACTTGTGGTTGTGCCAGCTGGTTTCATGTTTTATTCTGGATTCGTGCCACTCGAGACCAGCCGGTCTCATTAATTCAGTTTCCGTAAACATTTGCAGGTTTCCTGGTGTTAAATAATGCGATTAGTGCCCAGTAGGCCAATTCAAATGTTAGCCACAGAGTGGACGTCATTTTCTCACAGCAGTCGATGAATCAAATTACATACGTGTGAATGTGTGTGTGCGTCCACACGTCCATGGTAATGGGCCTTCATGCGTTTTCCCTCGCTGCCAGTATCCATGGTAACGACAGGTCTATCATCGCTGACGGTTGAGAGGGTCTTGAGTGGAAATGATGGACCATCTCCATGCGCTTCAAATGACATACCCGCCCTCAAGGCACAGAGTCGCAGTACGGCAACATATCTACTGCCCCCTAGTGTCTGAACAAGATAGTACTTGCATTTGCAATAGGCCTGACCTGAGGATGACCATGAGTATGAGAAATAACAATAGTGTTGCTTGACTCGGCAGATAAAACTTGGTAAATAGCAAGAAATTACATAAAGAAAACTCACATTTTTGTTTTCAGTGTGCTGTTCCTTTAAATCACTCTTTTTCTTTCCATACTTTTCCTCAAGAGTAAGGGCAGATTGAATGGAGCGTGGAGAAACCTGTTGAGGAGCAGACTAGGGAAATATATACGAGCATGTTGAGAATTCATTTTCAGAGGCAGCTTCAGGCAATCAGACTGATTGCATTTTCAAGTGTTGTGGGTCGACACGGGGGAATGTGTTTGGCAGGGGGTCTGGATGCTTCACACGCTGAGCTCTGCTGCCCTCTGTTGGATGCTGCTTGCATTGGGCAGCTTTTGGAAGGTGATTGTGTGGCCTCTGTTTTTATTGGACATGGGTCTAAATTTTGAAATGGTCTTTTAAATGACCTCCAACTATCCATTTTTAAAGCTCCTTTGAGTCTCTACTTTCTCATGCTGTTCATATTTGGTCTCTTTAATTCATTCTTTGACTATAAGCAGTGGTTAAAGTGGGATTTGGCAGGTGGGGGAACCCTCAATTTTGTGTAGGTCCAACAGGGAAAAATGACTCACTGTGGGACAACATATTGAGCATCGTGGTATAGCAATACTTTTTGGGACAAGAGTGTCACTGGCACCAAGAATCACAATACTTATTTACTTTATATTTTAATTGTTTTATTTTGGTCCATCTACATCTACACTGACATGATGATACTTTGGTAAAATAATATGGAACACAACCTTGTTTTTCACATTGTAAATTCAAACATAAAAAGGGGAAGTATACATTTTTTTAACATTTAACACACCAAAATGGCTGAAGACACAACTACAATAGAAATAAATCACAGCCTAAATAGACCTATTGCAGTCTCAATGTCAAAATGCTGAATCAAAAGTTTTGCTGTATTATAAAACATAAGAAACAACAACAAAACAACAATGTATGATGGTCCAAATATTGTCTCAGATCCAGTAAAAATAGCTTCCATATTGACTGGAACTGTGACTTTAACTGTGTACTTTTAACTCCACTGCAACCAGGCCGGGATTAAAAACACGCGGGGCCCTGAGGCAATAAACCGAAGGGCCCCCGTATAAGCTGATCTTGGTGCCACAACCTTTTCTACCACAGATTTTTTTTTTTACTAAATTGTCAAAGCACAGAGATACAATGAGTATATATTGTCTGAATATTCAATTTTAATATTAAGTAGGCCTATAAATATTCCAAGCTGCAACACATGAACATCATAAATGCATTAACTCCAGATATGAAGTCAAAGCAAACATGTTTCCAGAAACAGCAACAACTTTTGAGTATAAAACTGCCTTAAGGAATTTTAAAACCGGTGAGGTCCCAAATTTGAGCTATTTAGGGTGGTTTGGGGGGCGCAGTCCCCCAAATAATTTTTTTTATTTCTCTGATTTACATATGTGCATTTTAAGATTTTTGAATGCTTACAAAAATAAATAATAATAAATAGCTTTTATCTTGTCACAAGGAACCATCAAAATAAAGTGTTTTTTTTTTTTTTTTT
Source organism: Romanogobio albipinnatus (assembly GCA_023566225.1). Lineage (NCBI taxonomy): Eukaryota > Metazoa > Chordata > Actinopteri > Cypriniformes > Gobionidae > Romanogobio > Romanogobio albipinnatus. The sequence goes on from CM042263.1 coordinate 31,879,230, forward strand.
TTAAGTAGCTACAGTAAAGCTACTTTTTGGTAATGCAGGCTACTCAAAAGTGTAAGTTTGCTGTAGTTTAACTACTGTAAATTATGAGTACGCATATCTCAATTAGATATATGGCAACATAAATATGACCGCATTCAGAATGATATCTGCCGATAACCGATTATTCAGAACGATTATTCAGAATTTATTATCAAATAATAGCCAATTATTCAGAATGGTATCTGCCGATACCGATAGCTGGTTATTCAGAATGATATCTGCAGATACCGATAACCGATTATTCAGAATGATTTCTGCCAATATCGATACATATAGCCAATTATTCAGAATGATTTCTGCCGATACCGATAGTCGATTTTTCAGAATATCTGCCGATACCGATAGCTGATTATTCATGATGTATACCGATAGCTGATTATTCAGAATGATATCTGCCGATAGCCGATTATTCAGAATGATATCTGCCGATTATTCAGAATTAAATCTGCTGGTACCGATAGCTGATTATTCAGAATGATATCTGCCGATACCGATAGCTGATTATTCAGAATGAAATCTGCCGATACCGATAGCCGATTATTCAGAATGATATCTGCTGGTACCGATAGCTGATTATTCAGAATGATATCTGCCGATACCGATAGCCGATTATTCAGAATGATATCTGCCGGTACCGATAGCTGATTATTCAGAATGAAATCTGCCGATACCGATAGCCGATTATTCAGAATGATATCTGCTGGTACCGATAGCTGATTATTCAGAATGATATCTGCCGATACCGATAGCTGATTATTCAGAATGATATCTGCCGATAGCCGATTATTCAGAATGATATCTGCCGATTATTCAGAATTAAATCTGCTGGTACCGATAGCCGATTATTCAGAATGATATCTGCCGATAGCTGATTATTAAGAATGAAATCTGCCGATAGCCGATTATTCAGAATGATATCTGTCGATACATAAAGCCGATTATTCAGAATGAAATCTGCCGATAGCCGATTATTCCGAATATCTGCCGATATCGATAGCCGATTATTCAGAATGAAATCTGCCGATAGCCGATTATTCCAAATGAAATCTGCAGATACCGATAGCCGATTATTCAAAATGAAATCTACCGCTAGCTGATTATTCAGAATGAAATCTGCCGATAGCCGATTATTCAGAATGAAATCTGCAGATACCGATAGCCGATTATTCAGAATGAAATCTACCGCTAGCCGATTATTCAGAATAAAATCTGCCGATAGCCGATTATTCAGAATTATATCTGGAGATACCGATAGCCTATTATTCATAATTATCTCTGCCAATATCGATACAGATAGCTGATTATTCAGTATGATATCTGCAGATACCGAAACCGATTATTTAGAATGACATCTGCCGATACCAATAGCTGATATTCAATAACGATAGATTGATTTTTCTTAAGAAAAAAATCTCTCCCAAATAATACTGCAAACTAAACAGGGAACCGTCTTATTGTGTCCATTACATGACATTCACAGGCTGTTTTTTACATCTTTGAGGTTGAGTGATTATACTTATTTTTCAAGTCTTTCAACCTTCTGATGTTCATGCATGTTTTTTGAGATATAACTTGTATTAAAGGGGAAGAGAAGACTCATGCTCTGAGACACTACAGTGATCTGTCACATCATTTAAGAGCGTCAAAACTGCATTTATTGTTTGAATTCTATGATCAAATTGACAGAATTTGAAAGCTGAGAGATTTTCTTAACACAGTGTGAGTTGCTGTCTGACACATTTTTCCGCACTATTTTGATTGACAGGATATAATCAGCCCTGACAATCAGCCAATGGCTAAAATTGAAAATAATAGCTTTTATTGGCTACATTAGTTCATCTCTAATAATTGCCTCAAAACCCCACTGAAAAATGTGCAAAGTCACACTATAATACTGCTTGTTGGAAAACATAACTAAACACTATATAAATATATCACAACACTATTTGGAAAATAGTCTCTCATGCTACAATAAAATGTATTTAAGTTTGATTTTATAACTATTCCCGACTAGAGTGGTTCTTGCTCCATTGCATCCAAACCTCAAATAATTTGAGGTTTAATTTCACCCCTATAGAGTTCAGTTAAAGTCTGTTGAATTCTGTCATTTCCTAGTCATAGAAAAGAAAGAGAAACTGAGATTGTCATCAAGTCGTCAATAGAGATCAATCAATAGAGCAGCTGTGCAACGAGACACTGAAGTGCTTAAAAATAACGCCTCCATTTTGCTTCCAAATAGTGTGCTTTGAAAATAAATCGAATATGCTTGACTCTTTGATTCTGCCAGAATCATTCTTGCACAATCTAGAATAGAAAACATGCAGCTAATCATGAGGGGTCTTATTTATGGAATGTCTATGTAAATTTCTTAATTTGAATTACTAAATCCATTTTTATGCAAATTGTCCCATTGAAATGAACACCGAAATGCATATGCAAAATGTCTATGTATTTGAAATCACACCAGAATTGATTCTGCTCAATGATAAAATTGATTAGTAAGTGCTCATTTCCTTACAGTGCATGAGCTTTTTTCAAGTTTAGTAAAAATAAATAAGAACAATCATGAAACTGTTAGGTTTGCGACCGTGTGCTTTCAGCTTTCACGCATGGCGTCGTGCGGTATTTGTTCAACTCTGAGCCACTGCCACACACATGCACGCATGTTGATATCTTGGCTTTCCTCGAAACTAGTGTGTATATTCATGAGCTGATAAAGCTGGGGCATTGACGCATTCAGTACAGTTTATCAAAGCATGACGGCTGCTGTACTTTTTATCACCTAGGAAAAAATCCCATGACTCTTTGCATCTGGATTCATGAAGCAGATATAATGTGATATAAACGACCCCGTATTATTTACGTAATAGCATAAATGCGCAATGAAATGTGATCTGGTGCTGACATCAGATGCAGGTTGCACTGGGAGTATTCCCTTTTCGAGGGAGGGAGTTTGGGGCCAGGGAGTGCATAACATCCCAGCAGCGCCCGTTCTTCTTCAGATGTCCCGATGTGGATGGAGAGACAGATTGCACGGGATGTCAGAGCGCTCAACACCATTTCTGAAGAGATCAGTGATGTTTTCCCATCTCTAGGGGCTAGAAGATCAAGTCTGGATTGGCTTTTCTAGGGTTCAAAAATCATCTAAAATGTACTCCAAAATGACCTTTTAAGTGTACCCAAACCAATTTTTTGAGTTCTCTGTTTCACTATTGACCAATTTTTGAGTTTAACATCATGGTACGAATCACATGCACCATCTCCTTCAGCACAGACAACGAGCCGGACGGCCGCCAAGACAGCTTCGACGACCACTACAAACGAGTGGCATGGTCAAGAGATGGCGAGCATGGCAAGTACCAGGAGGAAGACGACGATTTGGATGCGTACGATGGGCCAGAAGACGAAGAGGCCCCAGACATCAGCCTCGCCACGTTTTTTGGCGGCTGCTCCCTCCATGGCGGCAACCACGTCTTTGTGGAGGGCAATAAGTTAAGCGTCCGCCGGGTCTTGTGGACGGTGGTCTTCCTGATGGCGATCTCCATGTTCCTCGTGCAGGTGGTAGACCGCATCATCTACTACTACCAGTACGACTATATCACCATGCTGGACGAGCGCAACGCCAAGAACATGATATTCCCCGCCATCACGCTCTGCAACTTCAACACGTTCCGGCGCTCGCAGCTGAGCTACAGCGACCTGCTCTTCATGGGGCCACTGCTGGGATACGAGGACAACATGGCGCCGGGAATCCCTCTGGCGCCGGAGCCCGACAGGCAAGGGTCTCGATTCAGCCTCCCCGAGTTCTTCAATCGCACCCGTCACCGTATGGAAGACATGCTGCTGGAGTGCAACTTCGCCGGGAAGGACTGCGGTCCTGAACACTGGAGAGAGGTAGGACAGTCGTTCAGATAGACTTGTATTAAGTAGGAGTCGAGTTTTGGCCCCCCGGTGCTCAATCCATTCTTGCCGTGTTATTGTAAAGGGAGGCTGACTTTGTTTGTGAGAAGATAAATGGACTCAGAGCACTTGAGGCGTCAGAGAAGATGAATAGGTGTTCTCACTGTATCTAACAGGAATCAGAAGCCATTTATTCTTTGTGTTCAGTGTTGCAAATGAAAACAGCATCTCAGACCCCCATTATTACCCTTTGACTGCTCATGATTGATAATTATACGGTGTAGCTTGCTTTTGTATAACACATCGGTCTGTTTTAAGGCCACTCGAGGGTTTTTTTCTCTCTAGACTTGCTGTTGAAGTTTTGGAAATTGATTTGTCAATTTCCAAAGTGTTTGCATAGATTTGTCAGATATGATGACAAGGTAATTGTGGATTGTTCTTCGGGATAGGGTTTTTGTAAGGACAAAATCTGGCTGTTTGGAGTTAGTTTCTATGAATGAACCGTTTTAAGCTGGAAACTTTAATGAAATGTCAAAGTTTTTGAAAAATCAGCTGTTTTCTTGCAATATTGAATTTAAGTGTATGCCTACTGAAGTAGTGGTAGAAAACAGATTTATTAATACAAAATAAATATTTTTGAGTACATATTTAAAGTGAATTTTAATTTGGCAAATTATTCAATATTTTAATAATTAGCGAAATACAATCCAAGTTAATTTGGGAAACAACTTTATGAGTCTTTATAATATCGTACTATCTTAATCATTATTTTATCATTATTTTTGGTATTTTAATTAGTGCTGTCGAATCAATTAATCGTGATTAATCGCATCTAACATAAAATTTTGTGTTTATATAATATATGCAGAGGCGGACAGTAGTGAAGTACATATTTCAAGTATATGTACTTTATCACAGTTTTTCTTTGGAAAACTTTTACTTCACTTCATTCCAAAGCATACTGTCGTACTTTTTACTGCACTACGTTTCATGAACGTTTTTTGTTTTGTTTTACTTTAACACTTAATTACATTAAAAATGTAGTACTTTCTTACTTTTACTCAAGTATAACTTTTAACTTTTAAAGTATTAAATGATATTCAATATGAAACATAGTGCAGTAAAAATTACAATATTATGTTTTGGAATGTTGTGAAGTAAAACAAAGAAGAACACTGATAAAGTACATATACTTGAAAAATAAAATTACTTGGAAAGTAAAAATACTTCACTAGTGTCCGCCTCTGAATGTGTGTGTGTGTATATATATATATATATATATATATATATATATATATATATATATATATATATATATATATATATATATATATATATATATATATATATATATATATATATATATATATATATGTATGTGTGTGTATATATATATATATATATATATATATATGTGTGTGTGTATATACATATATATATGTGTATATACATATATTATATAAACACATGTAAACACATACATGTACATATATTAATTTATGCTATATAAACAAAAAAAAATATGTTAGATGCGATTAATCGCAATTATTTGATTTGACAGCACTATTTGAATATTTTTTTTATATTTATAATTGTATTATTCGTTTATATTATTTTGTTTATTAAATTGGGTTTTATGCATATACATTAAACTGTAGGAAGCTTTACTATTTTTTTTTTACATTTATTATTTTATAATTTTTTAGTTATAAAGATCTATTGTTATATAAATTGCCTTTTTCCATTCATTTACATTAAGCTGTAAGAAGCTTTACTATTTTTTATATATATATATATATATATATATATTTATTTATTTATTATTTTTGGTTATAAAGACCTATTGTTATATAAATGGGTTTTTATGCATATACATTAAACTATAGGAAGCTCCCTTGCAGTAGGATCGTCATATTTGGTTGGAGGTGTTCATTTCAAAACTGCTGATATAGGATGTGAGTTTTCTGTGCAGAGTATTGCTGTATCGTTCTTCCCTCAAGAGCGTGTCTGAGTTTGCAGCTAATCTCTTTATGCTGATGAAAAGAGGGCTGCCTGTCTGTGAAATAGGCATCTTGTTTGTCATTGTTGCTGATCTCAAGGTTTCTAGCCGGCGCTCATGCCATTCGAGATCTCCCGTGAGTCGAGCTATTATTGAGCTGAGTGAATTATTTGGTGCTTCGCCGTAAAGGCTAAGAATATATCTGGTAGCGCTTATTGAAGAATCGGTTTAGAGCACTTAAGTATATTTAGTCTCCTGCCTGGTAAGTGCATATGGGGTTTTAAACGCCTCTGGCCGCATACTGATAATGGATGTTTATTAAATGATGCCTCCGGTGGGATGCGTTATCAACCTACTTAAAAGGTGCAGAACGGATAATCTGCCATATGCACACAAACAAACCATCCCACGAGCATAAATACATGATATCTGTATTACATAATCCACATTTAATGGTTCAACTAGCGTATCAGCTCATATTAGCCAGCTCAGTCAGTCAATGCTAATGTTTTTTGCTAATCACAACCTTGTTTGCTAATCATTCTTGCGACACTAAGAATGTGAGCTCACTGTTTGAGAGACTCCATCGATTGACAGATATTTAGAAGAGTGCTTGGGCAGGTCGATATGAGGCGGGGCCGTGCCAAGCAGACGGGCGGCTCATCTTTCCGTCTCAGGGCAGAATTCGAGTCCCACTTCCTCCAGCTCCATCAGACGAGGATCTTTTTTCACCTCCAGAGCACAAGCTCAAGTTTCGCCATGCTGCACGCCCAGCCGTGCACTCAAGTAGGCAACTACTCGGGTCAGAAAGTGCAGTAGAGTAAAAACATCCATTATCTGTCAATAGTGTAGCGATGGATGAAGTACAGCTCACCAAGTAGCCAAGAGCCCCTTTCATACAGAGTGTTGATCCCTGAACGTTGCCATAAAATTGCTAGAGTGCCTTCTGTGTGAACGCAGACACATCCCAGGATTGATCCCGGAATGGGGACCTAGTAACATTGCCGGGATCAGTCCCGGAACACGCCCTGTGTGAACAAAAGGCAGGACCAATTCCGTAAGGGTGTGTCATAGTGATGGCGCTGAAGCTGAGACCATTCTCCAGCTTAGTGGAACGGTACACGATGCGCTAGTTTATGATCGAATTTCATAAGCAAACTTAAGAAGCTGCGGAGACATTACATGTCACATCCTGATGTCGCGTGTCTTTACGGGATGTTTGTGAACGCACACACAGATTCCAGAATATCACTGGCAGTGTGAATGCACCAAAATCAAATGATCCCGGTAGTTTCCGGAATCTCTGTGTGAAAGGGGCTAAGCAGACTTCTGTTGGTAAATGTATCGAATTCGTATGACCAACTGAAATCTGAACGGGTAAATCTTTCAACCCCTAAAACCCTGTTCTAACCACACGTGATGCGATAAGATTCCAACGACAAGCAATTTGTCTGTCCACACACCAGACGTAACGCAACAAAATCAATCAAAAATAACAGCCAATCAGAAGAGTCAAGGCTGTAACCATGTCTTGAAATGATGTTTCATTAACAAAGTTTGGGAGGAGCACGTTCAAATGATCTGTCCAATCATTATGTCATTCCAACCAGCTGTCAGCAATCAGTAATCAACATGTCTACCCAATCAGCACAAGTGGAGGATCACATAAATACCCAGTCGACTCACCAATGTTCCTTGACTGGTTTTCAGCATCCCTCCACCACCCGGTCTTCCTCACACTCACCTGGTTACTTTCCTAACCAGAGATACCGGGGGAGTACTCTGGGTTCGGGACAAATACCAAGCTCGGAGCCCTCTCCTCGGACAGCACGCCAAATATGCATACCATTTATTCTATCTGGCTTATTTGTAAGTGTGAACACTTATTTATAAAGTCTATAGAAACAGAACAGTGAAGGAAATTCTAAGTCTAATTCTAGTAGGGAAATAATCATTTTGAACATTTTGAAATAATATTTGTATTAATTTGCATTAAAATATGTACTACTTTTATTTGTATGCCTAATGTCGAAAACGTGAAACGTTTCTTGAATTGAATTTCAAAACGGCCATATTTAAGAAAAAAAGTAAGTAGTTTGCATCACTGGATGTTACTGTGGGTCCTTTAACATTTCTATCGCAAAACAGTTCACATGTATTAAATGTTTAGCTTACCTCACTTTCTTTCGACGTTAAACTGATGCTTCACGCTGGAATTCGTGCTCTGCTTCTGTGACCGGTAAACTCCGCCTACTTTGATCTGATTGGGCATCTCAATCATTTTGACATTGACGAGCCAAACCTGAGGTGATCATTGGCTTGCGTCCGAAAACCTAGGCAGCTGACTCGTTGCCTCGCTGCCTTATCAGATAATGGCTTGTAAGGCGGCGTTTGTGCATGAAGGCACCTCACAAAACTGATTTCAGAGGCAGTGTAACAGTTTAATGATCTACAGCAAAATAGAGAGAGCTTTGGTGAGAACTAAACAAATATTTAATTACTACATTAGTAATTTTCCGCTAGAAATGACATCAGAAGTGGAAAATGTTTACACACAAACTGACAAGCAAACGCAACTTTCGTACGCCATCTTTTTTTTCCAGCTCAACTGTCACAGAATGGAACGCACAGGATTGTGGGATATCAAAGGCAGCGAAGGATACATATATGCTGCCTTCAAAACTCGATCAGATGAAGTGAATGTATCTCAGGAGACAGGAAGTGAAGCTAACATTAGATTTAGACGTGCCTTGATGCCTTCCTACCTTGAAATGTGTCCTCCGAAGGCAGAATATTTGAGGTTGGGAAGTTCTGAACTATGCTCGAACCAGAGCTGTTCGGACCAATCAAATTGTCAGGGCGGGCTTTATATGATGATGGACAGATGATCAACAGTAACGTAATCATCCAAAGAGCAATTGGGTTGAATTTGTTTACTAAAGGAGAACTTATTCATATATGCATATATATATATTCAGCTTTAATATTTATCTAGAAAATGATAATCGTGTTGGTAAATACTCCGGCAAAGATCGTTTACACTCGTCGTCGTCTTCTACTTCTTCCAGTGTGCGTGCAGTTGTGTTCTGTTGACAACTATGCGTCTATCCAATCGAGTGCAGAGGCATTTTCTTTCCTGGTTCGGTTGAAACACGCCCCATAATCACAGCCCAATGGAGCCGTATCAGACTCATATTCTGACTAGAATCAGAGTATGATGACGTCAGGCTAATATTTTCACCTAGTGGACAATAAAATCCCTCAAGACTTGCATTGAAGAAGCCATATGGCTCTTTTTTTACCCACCAACCCCCCACAACACCCTAGCAACTAGGGCAAGCAATAGTTTTCTATAGACAATATGTAGTTCTTCTCAGATGGATTTATTTTGCCAGATGGTGTTCTGTTCTTGCTGAAGGAATCGGTGTTATCTAAACTGTTCAATTAGGCTAGAAAAAAAAGACGATTGATGCAATACAGTTAATTATAGATGTGGAATCAATAAGTGGGCTGTCATTTAAGACTCTTGGAGATAAAAGCGCACTGCGCTCGCTGTCTAGACTTTATCTGGAGCTGTATTTGCTGTCTTATGCGTTAAGAAGTGTGTGCTAGTGTTTAATTTGACCTTGAGTGTATAATCTTAACTTGATCTTGAGGGTTTATCGGAGGATCGGCAGGGATGACAGCAGCTCATCCAATATTAACGAGGCCAGGAAGCACATTTCACAGCAGCTCGTCTCCAGCTCTGGCTCCGGTCCCCGTCCCTTCATAACCCTTACGCAGCGCTCTGGGAAATGCTAATTCATCACACGGCTATTTAACGATGATGACAGCGATCGCACTGAAAGCTTCCAGTGTTTGACCAGAGGCTTCGTTGGCCTGTATGTGTGGATTTCCTTTAAAGACTTCATAAATAAATCGATCGATTAAAAAAAAAAAAAAAAAAAAAAAAAGTAAAATAAATTGCACAAGTTCCTAGAGTGTTCTGTGCAGTTGCTAGTGTGTTCTGGGTGGTTGCTAAAGGTTTGTTATGTGGTTGCTAGGACATTTCCCAGAGTGTTGCTATGTTGTTGCTAGGGTGTTCTGTGTAGTTGCTAGAGTGTTTCTTTGCGGTTGCTAGGGTGTTCTGTATAGTTGCTAGGGTGTTGCTATGCAGTTGCTTGGGTGTTTCCCTGAGTGTTGCTTTGCGGTTGCTAGGGTGTTCTGGATAGTTGATAGGGTGTTGCGATGCAGTTGCTAGGGTGTTTTCCAAAGTGTTGCTTTGTAGTTGCTAACGTGTTTTGGGTGGTTGCCAGATTGCGGCTATAAGGTTACTATAGTATTTTGGGTGATTTGCAGAGTGTTGCTACGTGGTTGGTAGGGGGTTCTGTGTAGTTGCCAGGGTGTTTCTTTGCAGTTGCTAGGGTGTTCTGGGTAGTTGCTAAGGTGTTACTATGAAATTGCTAGAGTGTTTTTCCAAGCGTTTCTTTGCGATTGCTTCAGTGTTTTTGGTGGTTTCCGCTATGTGGTTTCCGAGTGCTGCTATGTGGTTGCTATGGTGATTCACCAAGTGTGGCTTTGGATTGCTAGGGTGTACTGGGTGGTTGCCAGAGTGTTGCTATGCGGTTGTTAGGAAGTTTTCACAAGTGTTGCTTTGGATTGCTTGGGTGTACTAGGTGGTTCCCAGAGTGTTATTATGTAGTTTTTAGGGTGTTTTCCCAAGTGTTGCTTTGCAGTTGCTAGGGTGTTCTGGATAGTTGATAGGGTGTTGCTATGCAGTTGCTATGGTTTTTTTCCAAAGTGTTGCTTTGTAGTTGCTAGGGTGTTTTGGGTGGTTGCCAGACTGCTGCGATAAGGTTACTGTAGTGTTTTGGGTGATTGGCAGAGTGTTGCTACGTGGTTGCTAGGGTGTTTTGTATAGTTGCTACGGTGTTTCTTTGCAGTTGCTAGGGTGTTACTATGAAATTGCTAGTGTTTTTCCGAGTGTTTCTTTGCGGTTGCTTCAGTGTTTTGGGTGGTTTCTGTAGTGCTGCTATATGGTTGCTAGGGTGCTTGACCAAGTGTGGCTTTGGATCGCTAGGGTGTACTGGGGGGTTGCCAGAGTGTTGCTATGTGGTTGTTAGGGAGTTTTCCCAAGTCTTGTTTTGAATTGCTTGGGTGTACTTGGTGGTTGCCAGAGTGTTGCTATGCAGTTGTTAGTGAGTTTTCCCAAGTGTTGCTTCGGATCGCTTGGGTGTACTAGGTGGTTGCCAGAGTGTTGCTATGCAGTTGTTAGGGTGTTTTTCCAAGTGTTGCTTTGTGTTTGCTAGTGTGTTCCAGGTAGTTGATAGGGTGTTGCTATGCAGTTGCTGGGGTGTTTTTCTTAAGTGTTTCTTTGCAGTTGCTTCAGTGTTTTGGGTGGTTTCCGGAGTGCTGCTATGTGGTTGTTAGGGTGCTTCACCAAGTCTGACTTTGGATTGCTAGGGTGTATTGGGTGGTTGCCAGAGTGTTGCTATGCGGTTGCTAGGGAGTTTTCCCAAGTGTTGCTTCGGATTGCTTGGGTGGACTAGGTGGTTGCCAGAGTGTTGCTATGCGGTTGTTAGTGAGTTTTCCCAAGTGTTGCTTTGGATCGCTTGGGTGTACTAGGTGGTTGCCAGAGTGTTGCTATGCAGTTGTTAGGGTGTTTTCCCAAGTGTTGCTTTGTGATTGCTAGTGTGTTCCAGGTAGTTGATAGGATGTTGCCATGTAGTTGCTGGGATGTTTTTCTTAAGTGTTGCTTTGTGGTTGCTAGGGTGTTTTGGGTGGTTGCCAGAGTGTTGCAATAATGTTACTAGGGTGTTCTGGGTGGTTGCTATGCATTTTTTAGGGAGTTCTAGCTGGTTGCAAGATTGTTGCTGTGCAGTTGCTAGGGTATTCTGGGTATTTGCCAGGTTGTTGCTATATGTGTGTTAGCGAATCCTATGTGGTTGTTAGGTGCGGGACAAATTACATGCCAAAGTTTTATATTTAGGATTAGTGGTTTGTTCAAGTCACTCTGTGTGCAATAGTGATGCTTCAGTAAACAACACTAAAGGAACTAGAGATGAATTTCTGTAAAAGTCTCTCATTAAATGTGGCTTGGAGTTTGTTTCTAGTGAAGTTTCCTTTGAATGTGTCTGATGTCACCGTTGCTGTCTGAACACTAGAGGGCGCCAGAACACAGAATTACACTTACTCAACAGACTTAGTCCACTGAGCATTGAGCTCCATCTAAAAATAACATACATTTACAAATGGAAGAGTGAGTTCATTTATTTTATGAATATGAGCTTGTGGAGCCCAATAAAAACATTTAAAGCATCAGACTGTCTTAAGGCGCCCAAAACACTTCAGTTCAGGATGAAGATACATTTTTTGGGGATATTGAAGTCAACATGAAACTTGCTTTCTTGTTGTTTTTTTATGATTATGATTCCCTAAGTGCACTTTATTCTAAAGAAAAAAAAAAGTGTTTTTTATTATTTATTATTTTGTATTATTCTAAAATTAATTAGCTGTAATTTCAAATCTAATAACTTTGGCTCTGGAATGACTTTCATTTTCAGATGACATAATAAAACTCAAAGTTTTGAGCTTTTTATACATATTTTATATTGCTTTTATATTGCTTTTATATTTACTTTTTATAATGCCTAGTTCATGTAAGTTTATATAAATATTTTATATATACAGTTTAATATCCTGTCAATTTCTTGTCAATGCATCAATTCCTGACTAGTTCAAGTGCGCCATGTTTTATATAAATATTCATATTTTTATATTTAATATGTATATCAACATTTTAAGTTGACGTTGGTGTGACAAAACAGGCAATGAACACATTAAGTCTGATAAATGACTTAAATATTGGTGTTTTCAGGTGCTCTTCCTCTGTGTTTTCACAAGATATTTGAAAGTTCAAGTGCAACAAAATATGGTTCAGATGAGTCAAGCTGGTGTGCCATCAATCTGCAGCACGAAAACAATCTGCACAAAGTACCTTTCTGCGAGTTTCATGCCCACACTTATCTTGTTCAGAATAGTGTTGTGATGAATGTACCTCGGCTTTGTTTACCGCAGTAAAGCCGGAGGTGTGCGGATGATCTCCATCACCAATGGCAACGCATTGAAAACTCGTCATTGTGTTGTCAGGGTCTGGAGCGAGGCGCACTCCAATAGATCTTAGAAAACTGAGTACTGAGAGCTTTGATTTACTGCGTGTTTTCATACCTGTCATGAGGGAAACCAAGAACGGCAAATTACTTATTTCAGTGATGGATGTGCAGCATTATCTCAAAGACAATCAACAATTAACCTACACACAGCCTGCTATGACGTCCTTCAGGGGTTTATAGATGCGTGAAAAAGTTCTCCAGTGAGTCAGATGCTTCCAGCTGTTCGCCACAGATCTTATTCACACCCATATCTCAATTAAATGTTCAATTGAGTCATATTATTCATTTAAAGGATAAGTATGTAGGTTTTGCGACACTGGATGGAATTACCAAATTAACCATAATTTGCAAACGCCTCCCCCAACTCAAAACATCACAAACACGGCTCTTACTGGTGCTTGTGAAGGCATGTCCAAACAATTAAAAGTAGACTAGTTTAAATTAAAGGTTCAACAAATTATTAGGTTTATTGCTATGCATCGTGGGTAAGCAATTGAGTAGAATGAAATCTGTCTAGTGCAAATGCAAGCCTCCCGCTTATAATAAACCCATCCAACATATCTGACATGAAGCGCCACAACTGTTTAAGGCTGAGTAAACATTATAAACTGGGACATTTATCTTTCTGAACGGGTGCTTGATGATACTGTATGGTATTGAAGCGTCCATTGTAGTGCATTGCCCCATCCGCTTTTCCCAAAGGTTAAACAGGTTCATGACCGGTTTAATCTTTGAAGGTCTAAATGCAGTGAATTTTGTCTTGCACTCCTGTGCACGAAGCTGTATGTCTTTTCCCATGTAATGTGTCAGCCATGGTCCCACACCGGCGAATTCCCTTCTGGCTCCGCCTGCTACAGTAGCCACGCCCCAAACTCTCACTATAGGCTAAGCTGGAAAGACATTGACAGATCTGAGCAGTCCACTCTCAATGTTTATATGTTGCCCGAAAGGCTCAATGTTTTCACTTTGAATGGCACAGTAATAGTAGTCAGTGAACCCTCAACTAGGATTGGAAAGTTCGACACCCGTAAGACATTCGTTCATCTTCGGAACACAAATGAAGATATTTTTGTTGAAAGCTGATGCTGAGAAAGGCTTCAGACAGGCCTCCATAGGGATTCAGTGCATTTACACTCACAAGACCCATAAAAGGCACTAAAAACGTCGTTACAAAGTCCATCTCACAACAGTGGCTCTACAATAATGTTATGAAGCGACGACAATAGTTTTTGAGCGAAAAAAAAATCAAAATAACGACTTTATTCCACAAGTTCTGTCTTCCTCTGCTGTGAACTCATGAAGAACCAAGACGCATGCGTGAGAATATGACGTAGCGCCGGCGTTACGGAATCCATGAAATACACACTTTAGTCCCATTTTGAGCTCTACGCCGAGACCTAAAGCACGATCAATGTAGAATTCAACAGCTTAGATACGGCGCGCCTTTAAGATATAACCCTTTAAGGCCAGACACTACAGGTGAATAGGGTAACACATTAACTAATAGATGTCACCATATGGATTGATG
>CM042263.1:32496346-32738846 GCA_023566225.1 Romanogobio albipinnatus
TATGACTTTTTTGCAACGAAAATGCGGGGATTATGAAATCATGCTAGTCCCGCATATTTTGCATGCGGAAATAAGCAATTTACGCGGCGAAAGTGCGGCGTATTTGAAAAAATTTGACCGCATAATCGCGTTTTTCTGGAGGGACTTAATATATCAATTAAACAACTAAATCATTGCTAGGGTCCTAGAACTGCGGTCCTAGAAATGCAGCCTCTGGGTTTGCAGGCAGATGCTACTCCCCCAGTCTGGCCTGAACATGCTGTTTATTTCCTGTTTGGATGAAGCCCCTCCTTTTGAAATACAAAATGTGCTGTGATTGGTTAGCTGGTCCAGTGTGTTATGATTGGCACAGTATAGCGTTTGTGACGGACTATTACAGGAGTTTCACGGGGAATAAAGTGTGAGCTGTGAAATGTCCATTGCCTCTGTGTCTACAATAACTCCAGTTTAGTGAGGTATCCCGATTTTCCTCCGAACACAACGCGTTACAAAATCCTTTAAATTTAACGGTATTCAGAACAGATCAAGAATTAAAAAATATAACTATATAACTATAAAGCCAAAACTAAATCATTTAATTAGAATCTGAAAGTAACCAGCGAAAACCAGGCTCACGATTATTTATAATAGACTTTGTTCACTCGCGTCCCAATACTGATGGAAAAATCATCCTCTTCACATGCGCACACGTGCTTGGAAACACCACAGCGGCGGAGCTCACACTGAATGGCACGAATTGTAGGCTCCTACTGACTATTTAAACTGAGCTGTGTAACTGTTAGGTTGACTATTTTATGTTGATAATGAAATGACTGCGATGTCAAGTGTGCAATGCTGGAATATGTTGTGCTGGAATATGTTTTGTTTTTCATAGTAATACAATAATTTCGTTCCGTTAGAGAACAGACACAACAATTAAAAACTGAACGTGTCTTTTCAATAAAGTGAGTGAGCCGAACAAAAGTCATGGCGCAAACGCAGCAGGAGTCAGATTTCATTCATCACGAGAGCGAAGAGCTGAGGTAAGCGTGGCAGTCATTCACGACGCTTGTCCAGTCTGGCGTGTTTTCAGATCACGCCTATGGAAGCTTAACTTTCATAGGAATTAATTGAAAAGTTGAAACACTCATTTTGCTCCGCACCGCTCCATTATGAATGCCTGAGCCAAGCAGCCGTGCGCATTTACATTCTGTGCGTGAGATCCCTCCCCTATGGGCGGGTTGAAAACATGCAGAACAGCTCCTTCTACTGGCTGTAGTCTCTAGCCTCTGTCCAAAAAATCCTCAGATGATGCAAAATTATGATATTTGCGTCATCGGAGGATTTTTTCCAGAAATAAAATGCATAATTATCTTGTCTCAGGGGGACATGAAGGGGGAAAGTACGATAATTTATATACTACCAGGTTTCTACTGATACAAATCTTAATGCTTATCGCTGAAGTAACCCTTTAACCAACCGCATAGAGAGAATCTGGAACAATGCATATATTCCCTGATTAACCTCTAACCTAATGACTCGCTTACACTGAGCGGTACGGTTCAGTACAGTTTGGTACGGTACGCAGTTTTTGCTGTTTTCATTGTCAGAAGTTGTGAATGGTACCCTAATTCCGAACCCGGACTGTACCACTTTTTTGGCACCCTTCCGTTGGGGTACCTAGCATAGAAGTCCGGTACTAAAGGGTGGAGCTAGACTTACTGCAAAAAGTTGATTGGCTGACATAGAATTGTCACAGCCTGCAGCTTTGGCTCAAACAAAGCGTCGTTACTTGTGACAACAGCCACATGCCGAGAAGCAAGAACAAGATCTGCTGTATGTCGTCCATTGTTGTTTACTGCCTCTTTCTTCTTCACGCGAGAATGACGTTGATCGCTACACCACGCCTATCATAAGGTGACTGTTGGTTGTGATCGAATCATACTGAACTGTACTGAACCGTACACATTGCTGTCTATGGAGAGGTCAGAAAGCTCTCGGATTTGATCAAAAATCTCTTCATTTGTGTTCCAAAACCATTCATATTGTTTATCCAGATTTTAAGGGAATTCGTGTTTACATATCCAGTTATTTCTTGGACACTTTCCCCCAAAAAATATCCTCCATCATCTGTTGGTTTGTGTTTCAGATGTTCCTGCTGCTGAACGAGATGAAGTGAAGAGAAAGTCAGTGATAGAGGGAGAATCTGTCACTTTAGATCCTGGTGTGATGAAACACCTGAATGATTTGTTGATGTGGCATTTTAATGAGATTCTCATCGCTGAAATCACTGGAGATCAGAGTCAGATCTGCACAGATGATCAGTGTAAAGAGAGATTCAGAGACAGGCTGAAGCTGGATCATGTGACTGGATCTCTGACCATCACGAACACCAGACACACGGACACTGGACTCTATAAACTGGAGATAAACAGCAGCAGCATCAGTCGTCGCCCCGGCATCAGCATCAGCAGCTTCAAGAGCTTCAGTGTTGCCGTCATTGGTTGAGTATATCATTTAATTCACTTGAATGAGAATTTTTTGCGGAATTTTAAAGTTTCTGTGTAGCCTAAACTGTTTGAAGAAAAAAAGAGCTTTGACTCAATAACATATGATAACTGCTAATTCCGTGCTTTTTTAATTGCTGTTCTTAAAAAACAAAAACATCTATCAGTTCAATCAATATCATACAACTGATGCTCAAAGAATAAAGGGGTAATTATCAGTTTAAAATATCAGTAAAGTTGATTATCATTTGATGTCTAGTGATTATGTCCGTCTGTGTTTACTGTTACAGAATCAGCTCAGTCTGTAGCTGTAATATGTGCTGGTGTTGGTGTTCTTCTGCTGGTTTCTGCAGCTTTAAATCACACTGCTGGCGTGATAAACTGTCACCGTAATAAAGCTAAAAAAACAGGACATAATGTAAGTATCACATACATACATACAGCTGAGTTATACAGTGAGGAAAATAAGTATTTGAACACCCTGCTATTTTGCAAGTTCTCCCACTTAGAAATCATGGAGGGGTCTGAAATTGTCATCGTAGGTGCATGTCCACTATGAGAGACATAATCTAAAAAAAAAATCCAGAAATCACAATGTATGATTTTTAAACTATTTGTATGATACAGCTGCAAATAAGTAGTTGAACACCTGAGAAAATCAATGTTAATATTTGGTACAGTAGCCTTTGTTTGCAATTACAGAGGTCAAACGTCTCCTGTAGTTTTTCACCAGGTTTGCACACACTGCAGGAGGGATTTTGGCCCACTCCTCCACACAGATCTTCTCTAGATCAGTCAGGTTTCTGGCCTGTCGCTGAGAAACACGGAGTTTGAGCTCCCTCCAAAGATTCTCTATTTGGTTTAGGTCTGGAGACTGGCTAGGCCACGCCAGAACCTTGATATGCTTCTTACAGAGCCACTCCTTGGTTATCCTGGCTGTGTGCTTTGGGTCATTGTCATGTTGGAAGACCCAGCCTCGACCCATCTTCAATGCTCTAACTGAGGGAAGGAGGTTTTTCCCCAAAATCTCTCAATACATGGCCCTGGCCATCCTCTCCTTAATACAGTGCAGTCGCCCTGTCCCATGTGCAGAAAAACACCCCCAAAGCATGATGCTACCACCCCCATGCTTCACAGTTGGGATGGCGTTCTTGGGATGGTACTCATCATTCTTCTTCCTCCAAACACGTTTAGTGGAATTATGACCAAAAAAGTTCTATTTTGGTTTCATCTGACCACATGACTTTCTCCCATGACTCCTCTGGATCATCCAAATGGTCATTGGCAAACTTAAGAAGGGCCTTGACATGTGCTGGTTTAAGCAGGGAAACCTTCCGTGCCATGCATGATTTCAAACCATGACGTCTTAGTGTATTACCAACAGTAACCTTGGAAACGGTGGTCCCAGCACTTTTCAGGTCATTGACCAGCTCCTCCCGTGTAGTTCTTGGCTGATTTCTCACCTTTCGTAGGATCAATGAGACCCCACGAGGTGAGATCTTGCATGGAGCCCCAGTCCATGTTTAGCTTCTTCCATTTTCTAATGATTGCTCCAACAGTGGACCTTTTTTCACCAAGCTGCTTGGCAATTTCCCCGTAGCCCTTTCCAGCCTTGTGGAAGTGTACAATTTTGTCTCTAGTGTCTTTGGACAGCTCTTTGGTCTTGGCCATGTTATTAGTTGGATTCTTACTGATTGTATGGTGTGGACAGGTGTCTTTATGCAGCTAACGACTTCAAACAGGTGCATCTAATTTAGGATAATAAATGAAGTGGAGGTGGACATTTTAAAGGCAGACTAACAGGTCTTTAAGGGTCAGAATTCTAGCTGATAAATAGGTGTTCAAATACTAATTTACAGCTGTATCATACAAATAAATAGTTAAAAAATCATATATTGTGATTTCTGGATTTTTTTTTTAGATTATGTCTCTCACAGTGGACATGCACCTACGATGACAATTTCAGACTCCTCCATGATTTCCAAGTGGGAGAACTTGCAAAATAGCAGGGTGTTCAAATACTTATTTTCCTCACTGTATGTATATAATTATCTAATCAGGATATAAACTAATTCACATGCAAATAAAACAAAATGGGCCAGATTTACTAACAGCTTGCTCCAGCGCAAACCCTCTTTTGGTGTTAAAAACTACTGTCAGGATTTACTAAAGAGACCTTATGAAACGTTAGTGATGAAAAGGAGTGGACACAGTTATTTTTGCGGCTGATCTTATTGCATATGCATTTGTAGAAGTTTCCCTTTCAGACACAAAATGTATGGTAGGAGAGTATTTAAAGCTGCTGTCCGTAACATTTTCCAAACCGTGTTTTTGTCTTACCCTGAATCATTATGGTACACGTGTATATTGGGACTATTTCAGACTGGTCTGGTAAGAACCGCTGTGGAGGAGCACAGTCCCTGCGTGACTCGCCATAGATGTAAACATAGAGAAGTAGCTCCGCAAGACGCATGCAGTTCTGTTTATTAACCGCTAGAGCACAAAAAGTTACGGACTGCAGTTTTAAATAAACCATGCAAGGTGATTTACTAAAGTTCACCATAGTCAATTTACTGGGATTTGCACCATTATTTAAAGCCCAAATGTCTTAACCCATTTTCGCTTGACATGCTGGAACTGAAGGCCAATTGTTCAAAATTTAATGGGTTGTTCAATAGAAAAAAAGGATTCTGAAATCAGATTACCAAATCCAATCATCAGTTTGTGTTCAAATGTTTAAGTAAGATTGGGATACCTTTGATCCAACCATATCTGGATTATACTGATCCCAGCAGAAGGGTGGATTACAGGGACAAGAATTTTTTAACAAAAACTGGTCAAAAAATACATTTGTATCATGTAATTCCCACACACACTATCAAGAGTTTTGCTCTTGATTAGTTTAACTGGTAAAGTAATAAATTAGAAGTAGACATTAGTCTTCATATTAAGCCTTTCGGTAGCCTAAAGTAAAGTAAAAAAGAGATTTGGGCTCCATAAAATAATCCCCAAACAGCTGCAAATATCAACCAATAATATTATATTTAGTTTATAATGCTTTTTTAATCACAGTGTGTAAACTACATTATCATAAGAGATGAACCAGTCAAAAGTTCCTGTGAGCGAATGCAAAGTTTCTTGGGTCAAAGCTACACAAAGCATTGAAATATTTATCCCTTATTTTATTTCCATCATTATGTCCCTTCAGGGGCTCCGTAGAGCACTAGTAATCTAGATTTGGTAATCTGTAAAAGTGTGTATCTGGATCAGGGTGATCCAATCCAATTTTGCTTTGAAAAACCGGCACAAAGTATGACGGATTACCTGATCCTGGAACACAGCACAACATGGGATTTCCAAATCCAGATCATTCTGATCCAGATTCAACTTTTTGAACAACTGGCCCTGGGAGAACATTTTTCTCTCTTTGTGTTCATTTATTTTTAATGCCAGATGAAGACGTTATCCGAACATACTGTTTCTCAAGTCACGCAATTTTTTTATTTTGATTGTATTAGTCATTGCCAGTCATTATTACATATTTGGGTCTTTAGCGACCCGGATCTATATCTAACACGTATATTAGAGAAACAATTACAGAAGAAAAAAATAAATCATATTTTGTTACTTTTTGAAAACCATCAGTCTTGTTCATTTCATTTATCGTCTGTGAATGTGTTTTCTTACAGGAGCATTATGATGAAGACTCGTCCCCTTATAAGGCTGAGATTCCATTGTTGACTGTTGCCGATGAATCGTTCCCTAATTCGACATCACCTTTTTTAGCCATTTAAGTAAATTATAGCATGTAGCCTAAATATATTTTTTGAAAGAAGCACACTGTCAGCAATAGAACAGCGAATGCTTAATGTTTTTCTGTAGAGGTTTATTTATGATGCTGTCGTGCTTTTTGTAGCAGTTTAGTACCTCATTCTTTATGACCAAGAAGTGTATTTTACTACTCTCACGCAGCACCATACTGCAATATGCAAGCACACAGATCACGTGCACAAATATGCAAAACAAGTCAAGCAACATGAATCGACTCTGCACTACTGATAAAAAACACTGGAAAAGACGGATATTTGTCACGGATTCAGCCAGCATGCCACCAGCACACCAGGTCGTTCATCTCCACCCACTCGTTCACAATCACAGAAAGAGAATGTACCTTCTTCGTCTTCCTCCATCCGTCGACCCTTCAGACTGTTCATCATCTGTGTGCTCATCGAATCATCCTGCAAAGTAACAAAGACTCCTCAGTTAAGTGTTACTGCTCATTGAATGGCTTATGCTTGATGATCCTGAACGCTCTAAACTCTCTGTGAATAAAGACCTGTTAAGTTCATCTCCGACTCTCACCTCCTGTTTTATGAAAATATTGTTACATGTGTATCTAACAGGCTTTTTAAACAGTCATATGATAGTCATATATCATATTTCACTCATTATTTTGTTTGGTTTGGTGGGTGTAATAGAATAGGTTAACATGTTATATAATGGTCAAGAAAATATTTTTTCACACATTGTACATTATAGCATTACCACTCTTTTAGTCTGTATTAAAGGGATGTTCATTTCACCCCAAAAAAATCAGATTCATATGTTGAAACTCCAGCACTTTTAAGTGATATGAAAGCAGTATTTTTGGTGCAATCCTGTTGTCGCTGACTGTGGCTGCTCCTGTTGGTGTGATTTACTGTCTCTGCAGGAAAAGTAAATGAAAAAAAAGTGTAAGTATTACAGCCAAGAGAAAAATAATGAGCTTTATTGTGCTACAGTAGAGTGTACATATTTCAGTGTCAAACAGCATTATATAAAAGGGTAACACTTTACAATATGGCTGGACTAATAGCCTATGCATTAATTCATGCATATTAGCTAATGCACATAATGTAATACTCATTAAGGAATAAACCATTAATGATTACTGCATCAGCAACTAATAAAGATTAACTGATTAACATCATGTATTACGTCGGTACATTAGATAACATCTGTAAATTATGGAGTGCCGCAAGGATCTGTGTTAGGTCCTCTGTTATTCTCAATATATATGCTGCCACTTGGTAATATTATAAGAAAACATGAAATTAGTTTCCACTGTTATGCCGATGATACTCAGTTATATATTTCAGCACGACCAGATGAAATCTCTAAATTATCCAAGCTGACAGAGTGTGTTAAAGATATAAAATAATGGATGACCTGTAATTTTCTCCTACTAAATTCCGATAAGACTGAGGTATTACTTATTGGACCAAAAACTGGTACAGAGAATCTCTTAAATTATAACTTACATTTAGAAGGATGTACTGTTACTTCATCTGCTACAGTAAAAGACCTGGGTGTTACATTAGACAGCAACTTGTCTTTTGAAAATCATATTTCAAATACTACAAAAACAGCCTTCTTCCACCTCAGAAACATCTCTAAGCTACGGAACATGCTATCTGTCTCTGATGCAGAAAAGTTAGTTCATGCATTTATGACCTCTAGACTAGATTACTGTAATGCACTACTAACTGGAGATGGTGGTCCAGTGGGTTAACCCATGGAACTGATATGCAGAAGGATATGTTTGGGGATATGCAGGATATGCAATCCCAGCGGTCCCCACCAGTGTGTCCTTGAGCAAGGCACTTTACTCCATGTTGCTCCAGGGGGATTGTCCCTGTAATAAGGGCACTGTAAGTCCCTTTGGATAAAAGCGTCTGCCAAATGCATAAATGTAAAATGTAAATGTACTAACGGGCTGTCCTGAATCCTCAATAAACAAGCTACAATTAGTCCAAAATGCAGCTGCTAGAGTTCTTACTAGGTCAAGAAAATATCATCACATAACACCAATTCTAAGATCTCTACACTGGTTACCTGTTAAGTTTCGTATCAATTATAAAGTATTGCTACTGACCTATAAGGCCCTAAATGATTTAGCTCCTGTGTATTTAACTGATCTTCTATCGCCTTATACCCATCACGATCTTTAAGATCACTAAACTCTGGGCTTCTGGTAATACCGAGGATATCGAAGTCAACTAAAGGAGGAAGAACGTTTTCATATTTGGCACCTAAACTGTGGAATAGCCTTCCTAATAATGTTCGGGGCTCAGATTCACTCCTCCAGTTTAAATCTAGATTAAAGACGCATCTCTTTAGCCAGGCATTCACATGATGCATCTCCTAACCTTGTACTCTATAGTTATATCAGTGCACATGATCGTCTTTGCTTAATGCCTTGAACAGCAGCTCGGCTGGGGCGCTGCCCCCATCAAAATTCCAGAAATATACATGTATACAAAAATGATATAAAAAGGAAACAAAAATAAATCGTTTACTCATACGACGTGCCGGCTGTTAGTAAGAGCCTCAGCATTTAATAAAAACTGGCTTTGATGGGTTAACTATTTTATATGTTCTTCAATATGTTTCATGCGGTTTCATGCGCAAGGGACGCCGGACAAATGGATGTCTATCTGAGTCCAGAAATCTACAGGCAGCATGTGACCTGAAGCTGGTCTTTAATTGGTTTCTTAAAGATCCTCCTCCGGACGCAGGTCGCTGCGTCCCTGGCGAATCAGAATTGGATGCGTGTTATTTTATCCAATCTGATTGGTTCTCGTCACCTGTCATTCAACTTTAAGCTCTTGGCCACTAAAGCGAAAGTGCGCGGGCGACATCGTCACTCCGACTCCGCCAAAACCTTGTTAGGATGATCACTTTCGTAGAGATGGCAGCAGTTAAACCAAATTCTTTCACAAGGCGTTTGTTGGAAGAAAAAAAAAGGATCCCGAACCGGACCAACGCGATTTACAAATCCAGCAGCGGGCCAGTGACAGAGGATGAAGCTACACTCGGAGCTTCACATGCTTATTATGAGAAACGTAGGTGGCTGGCTGGATGTGTTGTTAGCAATGCCCTTTATTGATTTCCCTGTCTTTTATTTCTAAGTGTCAGTACTGAAGTTTTGTGGACAACAACGGGGGTAAGAGACCTCAAATATCTGACTGAAATATGCAAACATCATGACACTACTGAGATGACTGACTTTAATCAGAGAGTCATTGAGAAATTTGCTGGCCAGAAAGAAAGGAGAGCAACATTTATGGTCGCAACATGCTAGTCTTGCTTTATGGAGCAACATGCTAGTCTGTTGTTGCTGTTTTCTTTTGTTTTTCCTTTCCTCATTCAATTATATGTGGGAAATGAATGTGTAAAAAGATAAAAGTGAAGACACTGTTTTCTGTTTAATGCTTGGATTTAGTCAACATGCATCTTGATAGACCGAAGCCACACAAAAAAAATATATATATCACCAGCCACCACTGAGCAATGCTAATTATTTTTCTGTTCTGTTTTATCTCGGGACGCCCATCCCGATGTAACTAGAGAGTCCGTCAGCTCCAGTCTGGATCCAGCTTCTCGTAAAGACTTCTGATGACCAACACCTGTGAAGAGACGACTCAACTCCTGCGAGGACTTCAGATGACACAGCTCTGCATCAACACGCACTCATGCTCATCTCTATATACCCTATTCATTAACAACATGTATTCTTATTTCTGTGCCATAGTTATTATATTGATTAATAATAGATAGTTAGCTAATCTGTGTGCTTTGTATATGTGTATTTCTGAAATGCATAACATGTACAAATCAATTTAAATTGTAATGTAGATGCATTTTCTGTGAAGCTGCTTTGAAACGATATGTATCGTGAAAAGTGATATACAAATAAATTTGAATCGAATTGAATTGAATGTATTAATGCCTTAACAACATACAGTATAGAGTGGTGCAGGTATGGCATCAATTTGAAGGCCAAAATGTAGAAGCCAGTTTTTAGCGCTTCCGGTTCCATCGTCCTGAAGTCAATGGGTTTTTTGAATGGGATTTTGTTTAAATGGCTGAAATAAGGTCTGTGGTGAACACAAGCTCTATTATACGACATAAAATACACCAGTAACCCAACTCGTGATTTTTTGAAGCGGTTAAGTGTCTTGAAAAAGGCGGTTGCTAACAAGTGGCTGAACGTCATCACGCAGAAAAGGTACGTTTAGTCCACTTTAAAGCCTCATGATTATGCTCATAATTGTGCTCTTTTACTAAAACATTATGAGAAACTGCCTTTTAGATAAAAACTAAGAGTTATCGGACTCGGAAGCTTTTAATCTATTGTTTTTCTCTTCAGTGCTGTTATAGGCCTCGCCGCGTGGCGTGGAACCGTGCCGACGATTGGAAAGTTAGTTTGTGACGGTGAGGTCGAGCGACCATTAGTCCCTTATAACCATTATACCTTTTGCTTTTTACTTCTGGCGACTGCATTAAGGCTTCAAAATTCATAAAAGTTGTGTTCATCTGTGAAAATTATCTTTGGTGAACACAGAGCTTTAGGCTACTTATATTTTGAATGTTCCCATTTGCTCAAATAGCAAAAGAAAAACTCCACAATTGTGTTTTCACAACTTAAAAATACACTCACGGCAGCATTAACTTTTTATTAATTTTATTTGATGCAAATGTAATATAATACAAAGTAGTGTTATAAATGTACATACTACATAAAACAAATGAAAATGTAAAAAACTTTGCAGGATTTACAATTTTAAAAAAATGTGGGTTGAGTACAGTGGGTTGTAATTTAATGTTTTTGGATTGTTCTGCTGACGAAACTGCAAAAATATCTTTCAGAGGAATTTCAGTAGACAAAAAACAAAACAGACAATATGAGGTGTGGGAAAATATAAGTGATTTGGTAGCTTTCTACAGCGGATGACATTGAAAACATGGGATGTCTATCCCTCACAGCCTCGCTTGCATAGTAATCTCAAAGTTAAAAAAATTATAATATTATTGAACAAAGAATACAAGGATACACCACAAGACAAACATAGGATAAGAAACTCGAGGAAGAGCAAGACAATAAGGTAAATCTTCAAGCAAGATACAGTAATAAGAGACAGACTACTATAAAATCATTTACGAAACATCTAAAGCAGTAGAAATTAAACATACTATAAATAAATGAAAATAAATAGAAATAATTAACATGAAACTTAAAAAAAAAATTGGAAATCAAGAGGTAACTCTTATAATGAATTTATTTGTATAATATTTTTTTTTAGCAGAGAGTTCTGGGAAATGGAGTCCGGGAAAAACAGTTCATGGTGACAGTAAGAGACGAGGCTGCCATCTGCTGGTGCATAATGGTACCCACAGCTGACAGCAACACCTTTCATAAGGCCAGAATGGGGAACAGAGACAATTTCTTCTAAGCATGGGTTTCAATCTATTTGTGTAAAGGGAAGGGCACCAGTTATCGAAATACAAGGAATCTTTGTTAGGTTCAAAGGCAAACTTTTTTTAATGTCTTGCCAAAAGGCCCTGTAGGACTCAAAAGGCAGTCTATCTGGGCCTGGGCTTTTATTGAGAGGAGCCTTCTGAATAATCACATCAAACTCTTCCAAGGTCAAATCCATCTCACAAGATGACCGATTTCCATCACTTATAATAGCTGTGAATGCTTGAACCCTCTCAAAGAAGCTATCAGAAAACTGTGGTTTAAAAGAAGAAGTAGAGCTGTAAGTAAAAACTGGAAACAACATGAGAAACACTGGCTTCATTTGTGACCAAATTGCCCTCAATATATTGCAGATATTTAGCGTTCCCTCTTTTCTTTTATAAATTCAATAAAATATGCTGCATTTTTCTCCCTGAATAGCCACTTCACCCTGGATCTAATAAAGCACCCTTAGCCTTTTTCTGCATATAGGTTATTTAGGCTAATTCTTCTTTTATGTCGTGTCATTGTATCATCTTCATTTGTCTGTTGCTTGCCTAAAATTTGATTCATTTAATTCAAAATAGAGGTATACCATAAATATTTAGCTTTTTCCAACTGTTTACTAAATCAAAAAGCGTTTTTTTTTTGTTGTTTTTTTTTACACTTGTATTTGAATAACTCCAAATTAAAAGATACTGGTTTTGCTTTTCAATCCTTTAATAATGTTCTTAATACTTAAACAATAAGAAGGAATCTGTAATAGAGAACAATTTCGGACTCTCCAAAAGCATGGCCCTGCTCTGAATATTATTCCCACCCCAGCTCAGTGAGTGGGGGTAGTGCTCCAAAATCTGGTTTGCCAAGCGCCAAAAATAAAGAAGAAGAAGAAGAAGAAGAAGAAGAAGAAGAAGAAGAAGAAGAAGAAGAAGAAGAAGAAGAAGAAGAACAACAACAACAACGACGCGATGCAAGAGACCTTTTTTAACGTGTCTACGTCAGACTGTAAAAAAATTAATGCATTTTTTTTGTGTTTTTGAAAATGGCGATTCTTTTAAATGTGTTCTTGGTGTTACTGTTTTTATCCGACCACGGTAAGAAGACATTATTGTTCTCTCTGCATGCTAACGATGCTAACGGATTGTCTGTTAATACCAGCGCCACACAGGATTGAAAAAAAAAATCACAATAATAAAAGAAAAGATGCTATCACGTCTGCAATGGCGTGGTAAGTAACTTGGAGCATAAGCCTACTGGAGCAACATTTACTTTCAATAAAAATGAAGAAAATGTTCTAAAGGTGAAAATAAAGTGCATAATGACTGTTTAATAATAATAGAAGTATCTAAACACTTGGTGAATCGATGAGGTTAGTCCGGCCACTCCACCCTCGGCAGCCCCGTCAGTCTTCATGCCACTCCTGTGGCCGTGTGGCATTCGGGTCAGGCAGCCTGCTTTCATCCGCTAGAGTTCATTTATAAAAATAGCTGTCACGGTCCGGTAGAGTCAGTAGGGACTTTAAGCAACAGCTGCGAATGGAACGGCAACGGTGTTCTGACGTTGTATTGCGCATGCGCGACTTAAACTGTCACTTCGTGACGTTCTACTGTAACCGTCTACTACGGGAGAACAGCTGATTTGCAGTTTAAATCGCGCATGCGCAATACAACGTCAGAACACCGTTGCCGTTCCATTCGCAGCTGTTGCTTAAAGTCCCTGTTGACTGTACATATTCGGACAGTTCCGAGCCTTCTTCTGCATCCATGTTTTTAAAAATCCCTCCAAAAACGCGGCGCCTTTTTTGCCTCCAGCTAAGCCGATAACTGCAGAACCGCAGAACCCATATACGTCACTCACAAGTGACTTATATGAAAATTAACAGCGCCACACCACGGTCTCATGCCGGAAGTGGGCGGAGCTGATTTATCTTCGTATACATTGCTCCATTTGGAGTTTCAAACTCAAGTTTCAAACCATGTCAATAATGTCAAGTATTTTATTAATATGTTCTAATTGAAGAGAGATATAGATAGATAGATATACTCACTTTTCATTAATAGTAGATAGTTAAATAAAATAAAAATTCACACATTACACCAGAGCTGCCAACTCTCACGCATTGGCCGTGAGACACACGCATTTGATTGGTTTCACACGCTCACACGCCACACCCCCGATTTCTCACGCTGAAGTGTCAACCCGGTCAGTCAAATGCCTGAAAGATGAGTTTATCTATAGATCTACATGTTGAGCCGATCATGTTGATCGATTAGTTATGCTCTCGGTGAGGGGGTTCAAGATAAATGGGCAAGATAAGATAAAGATAAACGGTGTTGTTGCACGACCTAAAGCTACATTCCGTTTTGGGTTCTGACGAGAAAGAGCCTGTAATGAGCGAAGTGGATCGCTGTGACGCTCAGGGGTGCGTTTCCCGAAAGCGTTGTTCGCTAACTATGGTCACAAGTTCCGTCATTATAAGCATAGTTTAACGAGTCGTGTTTCCCGAAACCATAGTTCCAACGAATGTTCGCAAACAGCATCGCAAAGTTGATTTGCATACATTTTGTTCTTGCACTGATGTTAAATGTGTAGCCATTTTGCACTTTGGCAGCCAGTTTGAGACATAGGCTATATTTGAGTATTGTGTGTAATGATTCTGACAGTTTTTTTCCATAGAAATGACTGGGGAAAAGTGTCCCAATAACCCTGAATTCACCCTCTTTGAAATCATAATTACATGGCACTATGAAGCTTAAAACCCCAAATATTATAACATTCTTCATTAACAATTATTCAGTTATTCAATCTCATTGTAAAAAAAAGAAAAAGAAAAAAGTGGTTTCAATGTAGCCAGCTACTTTTTGACAGTAACTTGTAGTGTAGCTACTTTTTCAAAAGGGTAGCTTGAATGTAACTTAACTACTCAAAGTAGTTTTTACTACAACACAGTTTTTTTAGATCAGCCACAGCAAAACAAGAACCACACAACAGACAGAAGAGCAACAGACAGGTTTTTCCTATTTCTTCCCTGTAAGAGTGTGCTGTAGGTTGATGTATAATCAATTTGTTCTATTTAGACAAAACCATGCCTCTAGGCCTACATAGTGCTTTAAAATTGTGTGTGTGTGTGTGTGTGTGTGTGTGTCTATAGGATATAGGCTACTGTATAGCCTACAATGCGTCATATAGATGCATTTTGTGTGTGTGTGTATATTAGGGCTGCAACGACGCGTCGACGTCGTCGATGACGTCGACTACGAAAATACGTCGACGTGCGTGAAATGCGTCGACGCGTCGGGCGGCACATTATTTACGTTCTAGAATGGAACAGAAGATCTAGAATAATGGCAGCTTCTGCTCCCGGGCATAGTGAAAATGATAATTTATCATATAAAGCCAGACCGCGACATTCAAAAGTGTGGGAGTACTTTAAACAGAAGCCGAATAAAACTGTGCTTTGTTGTAACGCCAGTTTCACACTGCACGCGGTGGCAGAGCAGGAGCTGTGCGCGTGGAGAGCGGGAGCTTTCACACTGCCAATCAGTGTTGCCACGTCCGCTTTTTTCCGCGGAATTGGGCTACTTCTACACTGTTGCCGCGGGCCGTGTCTCATGTCCGCGGGTTGAAGCAAAAAAACACACATATTTAACCCCCCGAACGCGATGTTTACCAGAGAACCTCCCCGAAACGCGATTGGGCTTGTTTCGGGCTAGGTTTGAGTAACGAATGGGTGGGTTTTGTTGTGTAAACCTGGCAACCCTGCTGCCAGTGTTCTCTCGCGCAGCTGAACGCGCCACGCGTGTATTGCAACAGACGGTCACATTTTCCTGGGTTCTTCTCCGACCCCAGTACGTCTCGTGCTTTTATTTATTATGGGCTGCATATATCTCCTGTTAATGCGACCTGGTTCCGCTCTGTCCCAAACACATATGCATAATAACTTGCTGTATATAGGTAGTTTACATGATTAAAGTAACATTAAAGTTAAGATATGCCTCTAGCTTTAATCATTTAAATGTGTCTTTGAAGTTTGGGCAAAAACTTCTGGCAGCTTTAGTCGTTGTTTATGCACATGTATCTTCAAAATAGACGACTAGTTATACATTAACACTATGCTGAAAGCTCCTGTATGTGAACCTTTTGCAGATAAATACAAGTGCATTTTCTTTACTATTGACACAAATCAATAAGTAAATCATACTCAACTACTATAGTAAACAACTTTTCCTAATTAGGCCTACTCTGTATACATTTTATGATGAATAGTATCATTATATATTATGTTTAAAAAGCTTCTTGTGTTCATACATTTCATTATAAAATGGCATACTATGTACACTACCCTTCCTGAAATACTATTAATATTGTCATCATTCATTGATTTCATGTTAAAATAATATACAAATTCACTACCCTCTTTGAAATACAATAATCAGTAAAAAATAATAATAAGATTAACCTGGAAAAATAATCGTTAGATTAGTCGACTAATCGAAAAAATAATCGTTAGATTAGTCGACAGAAAAAATAATCGTTAGTTGCAGCTCTAGTGTGTATATATATATATATATATATATATATATATATATATATATATATATATATATATATATATATATATATATATATATATATATATATATATAATATTATCTTTTTTTTTTTTTTTTTTTTTTGCAATTTTTGCTTTGT
The DNA here is from genome assembly GCA_023566225.1 of Romanogobio albipinnatus. Taxonomy (NCBI): domain Eukaryota; kingdom Metazoa; phylum Chordata; class Actinopteri; order Cypriniformes; family Gobionidae; genus Romanogobio; species Romanogobio albipinnatus. The sequence continues at coordinate 32,512,805 of CM042263.1, forward strand.
ACGCGGCAAAATTTTGGTTGGCCCCACCAAATCTCACTCTAAGCTTTTTTGAAAAGTTGGCAGCTCTGTTACACTTTGAATATATATATATATATATATATATATATATATATATATATAAAAATAAATAAATAAAATGTGTGTGTGTATATATATATAACCCCATTGCAGCGTTTTGTTAAGGATTTTTAAAGTCAAATGTTGCTATTTATATTATGTCTTAAAAGATTATATTAGATCAATTGAACATAAAGCTTAAAACACTAAAAATTAAAACAAAGATTGAGCATTTGAACATTTATTTATATGACACAAATTTTTTTACTCAAGCATTTCCGAATGAACCTTTTTTCATAGTACATAATACACATTACACAATTTTACACTGAAATGCAATTCAAGCAGATTCAGATGAATCAAATCCCAAAACAACACACAAAAATGTTCATTTTAATAAATGTACTTCCCCAAAGGAATCATATACTAGCTGTGGTTTGCTTTAAAAAAAAAAACACACAATCAGACCAAAGAGAATACTGAACTAGGTTGAAAGTTATTGCACAGCAGGTACAATTCAAATTCAATCTAAAATAAATGAAATCTCCATAAACATGCAATTCATTCTGAGACTCCTTTTGTCCAAACACTAAACACTTTAAAAACACTAAAGGCTCTTTGGCAAGTTGTTGGTCAACCATTTCAGCCTATGAAAGTTGAAGGGCTTTTTCCTGGTCTTCAGAAATCACGGCTCTTCCGCTAAACCTTTGAAAACTTTTGGTTGTTCCACAGTCTTTCAGCTGCAGTGCAGAGGTCACAATATGTGTGTTGAAGGATGTAGCATGTATAATGAAGTTTTGAAATTCAATTTCCCTCATGTCTATATTTGTGACATAAATCGTACCCTGTCACAGATCAAATTAATTAACCATTTTCAGTTCAAAATGTATACAGAAATCAAAGGCAAGCTTTTCACACTGAGCTTATCGTCGTTCTAAACATGCTTTTAACCCCGGGTAAAGTAACATTTCACACTTTTATATTTACGTGCTTTGGACAGTCACTGAAACACTGTGCATTCTACATAAATTATAAATTCAGCGTTGAAGAGGAAAAACATCAAATGCTGACAGAAAACGCAACAATTGCAGTGAAGAAGAGACCATTTTAATTATTTTATAGTCTGAAATGTCCATTCAGGATAAACTTGTAATAGAGGACATGCAAAGCTTGAGCATTTATGTAAACATATTGTGTGCGGTGTTCGTCCAATCAGTGACACTGACACTGCAAATAAGGATGTTATCCCATGGTTTAGTACAGTACAGTGTGGAACGGCAGTGTATGAATACCCAGGATTAATTGTTCCTCTCAGGTAAATGATGATCAGTGAAACGTGAAGCAAGATAACCCAGGATTCTGTATACCCGGGGTTCACTATTTCAAGTGTGAAAAGCCTTCATGTTTTTCATCCTAATGAAGAGAAACTCTTTTATTTAATTTTTTTTTACATTTCTTACCATTAACATGAATATACCACAGTTAATAGAGCCGACCAACTGTTGTGGAACAGTCTAAAACATTAGAACATTATTAAGTTATTCCTGGAAAAGATGTGACAGATATAACAACACACAATCTGTATAAGTAGCGAATGTCTTTATGAGAGCCTTTTAAAACTAACCTTGTTTTGGATCAGTTTCCATTGCCCTGTCCTGGGGTGAGTCTGCTTGTCAATTTACTGCAACAAAATTAAACAGAAATATATTATATATAAATAATGTAACCATAAAAATTGTACAAGAGAGCCAAGTTTCATTGTTCTAAAGCAAAAATTACCACTTACTGCATTGCAAAAACAAAATTTTAATCAAAATGAACAATATCTATATTTGGCAATACATATCACATGTTTGGTTGTGTATTTGATTTGATTTTAATAGGACACATTCAAACACATTGATATTGTTTGTATTTTGTTAGCTTAAGCACATTGTGCTTATATATAAATATATATACTTGAAACTTTGAAGATGAGATGACATTTTTGACCAAATCATGCAGAAAACCAACTAATTCCAAAGGGACAACAAATAAATACTATTTATTGCCACTGTATATAAACAAATAACTCAGAACATTCATACCTTCATGGACAGCTGCTTTTTGAAGTGAATTTAAAGGTGTGCATTCAACTTGTGCCATCTGGTCAGTTAAAAACACTGGGCAGTGAAAACTGTTGCAGAATGTCTTGCATTAATGAAAATTAAGTAAAGCTGAACTTCTCCAAATCGTAATATGCCTCTATAAATTAGAAAAAAATCAACATAAAACATTGGTCAGTATCAGAAAATGTAATTAAATAAAAAATACAGCGCCAACAACAAAGTAAAATCACAAACAATGAATATGTAACTTAAAGCAAGACCACATCAACAGACGCGATAGAGACATCGTAAAGCTCGTTTAAAAAAAGATTAGAGCCACGTGCTGTATAAAGTGTTAATACAACAACGATGGATCAAATACACAACACAAATAAACTTGATAGATTAAAAACACAACACAAAAACAACTGTTTACCTTCTGTGTTCTCTTCTTCCGCCATGCCGATTTGTTTAGTTTTCGTTAACTCCGCCCACTTCCGATCTGAGCCTGCTACTCCGCCCACTTCCGGCATGAGACTGTGGCGTGGCACTGTTGTCCTCAGACTGTTGTGAGTGACGTATATGGGTTCTGCGGTTCTGCAGTTGGTTAATATTGGAGAAGCCCCGCCCACCACAAAACGTTTTAAGGGGTCTATTGGTTAGGTGTAGAGAGGGCTTTTATTGTCCCATTAAGGAGGCATCCATTTAATAATTTTAATAAATAATACTAATTTACACTGTTATGATTGGATCGTGTTAATGTACAACAATACTGAGGTGCAGATAGTATGTATCTGCCACAATAAAGTATAAATAGCAATTACTATTTACACATATTGCAAAGAACTGCTACTTCTACATGGTGTAAATAGAATATCACTATTTTCGCTTAGTGCAAATAGCATCTATTGCTATTTGCCACTGCGTATATATATATTTTGCTTTAAGTTATTACATTTCTTACTAGGTCAGTTGCAAAAAGAATACCTTGATCAAACTTTTATCATTTTATAAACTCCTGTCATCATTTAACTCCAATACATTATATTTTTGTTGGAAAGTGTGTGTCTCCTCTTCTCTGCTGCCATCTTGTTACTAGGTTAGGATACCTCTCCGACTCTTAAATAATTTAGGAGCTGAGACCAAGTCTTAACACTTAGGAACCTTTATGAATCACACTTATTATTAAAGGGTCAGTTCACCCAACAATAAAAAATAATGTCATTTATTACTCACCCTTCCACACCCGTGAGACCACCGTTCATCTTCGGAACACAAATGAAGATATTTGTGTTGAAATCTGAAGGCTCAGTGAGGCCTGCAGAGCCAGCAATGAAATTTCCTCTCTCAATATCCATTAATGTACTAAAAACATATTTAAATCAGTTCATGTGAGTACAGTCGTTCAATATTAATATTATAAAACGACAAGAATATTTTGGTGCGGCAAAAAAACCCAAATAACGACGTATTATATAGTGATGACCAATTTCAAAACACTGCTTCATGAAGATTCGAACTGTTATGAATCAGCGAGTCGATTCAGCGATTCAGAGCACCAAAGTCATGTGATTTCAGCAGTTTTGCGGTTTGACACGCGATCCGAATCATGATTCGATACGCTGATTCATAACGCTCCGTAGCTTCGTGAAGCAGTGTTTCGAAATCGGTTATCACTGTAAAAGTCGTTTTTTTGGACGCACCAAAAATATTCTCGCCGCATTATAATATTAATATTGAACCACTCTACTCACATGAACTGATTTAAATATGAGGAAATGTCATTGCTGGCTATGCAGGCCTCACTGAGCCTTCGGATTTCAAACTTATCTTACGTCATTTTGCTTATCAAGTAAATTTATCTCGATTTAAGAATGTTTTAGATATTTGCACTGGAAAACAAGACAAAACGATTGAAAAAGAACATAGTTTTTTTTGTAGTGTGTTCAGAAGGTTCAGTAAAAGTTATTTCCATATTCTAGTGTTTGGCAGAAGAGCTTTTTTTATTTTTTAAATCTGTTGGAAATTCTATTTTCAAACTTTGAAGTGTTGCTAATAGAACTCATTGTGTGCTTCCTAGACATTTAGATTTAGAGAACACATTGACATGTTCTGTTCCCTTCAATTTATCTAGTGATTTTTGTCTAATTGGTTTTTTAAATGGGTCTTAAATTTACCTTCATAAACCCTGACAATGAATCCAGACATATTTCTCTAGACATTTTCACTGCACTTACCTTTTGTTTATTTTTGCTTGGCTCATAATTAACTATACATCATTTCTTTTTAAGGTTTTTTTGATGTTGATTATGTCGGAGTGTCAGTGATGGCGGGAGATTCAGTCACTCTACACACATATGTTCACACAAGCGAACAAGAGGATATTAAATGGTATTTCAATGACATTCGAATAGCTGAAATCAGTGGAGATCTCAGTGATGCCTGTACAGATGTTCAGTGTGAAGATGGAGATGAGAGATTCAGAGACAGACTGAAGCTGGATCATCAGACTGGATCTCTGACCGTCACGAACACCAGAATCACAGACTCTGGACTCTTTGAGCTGAAACTCATCAGCAGCAGCAGCATCAGTGAAAAGATCTTCAATGTTACTGTTTATGGTGAGTCATTTCATTAATGTTTAAAAAGCAAGTTAAATAGGTTTAAATGACAGATTTTTAAACATTTTAAGTAAGGGCTAATGTAAATCCAGCCGGTTGTTATCGCAGAATAAACCCAGACAGAGTGATCAGGACCCCGATGCCAAGCTTTATAATAGCAGTAGCTGTAGCTGTTTTTGAAGTCCATAAAAATGCATCTGTTCGTCAAATAAAGTGCTCCACACGGCTCCGGGTGGTTAATAAAGGCCTTCTGAAGTGAAGCGATGCGGTTGTGTAAGAAAAATATCCATATTTAAAACTTTATAAAGTTAAGTTCTGGCCATAGTACCCGGATGAGCGGTGTGTTATTCACTTTGGTGGTTGTTATCTGGGAATAACATACCGCTGGAATGCGCGATTGACCAATCAGAATCAAATATTCCACAGAGCCGTGTAATAACATTCAATAACATTCTTGCCATGTTCTTTTCTCTTATGCCTTGTTTACACCTGGTATTAAGATGCGTTTTGGTCGATCGGATCACAAGTAGACAAGGGAGACACATTCCTTTTTACACCTGGTGTTTTAATCCGACTCATTTGTCCACTTTCAACCTCTTCTGTCCTGATTTCTTCGAGGGGAGGGTTTATGGGCGGGTAAGTAAATGTGGTGTTTTTAGTATAAACTTGTATAAGTATAAACTTGGTCAATTTACATTTGAATGTGCCTGGAGACGACAGAAAAACACACGGAGAGCATCAGCTTTCGTTTCTGATAGGCGCAAAACCAGCCGAACGCTGTGAGTGTGTGTTAGAAATCAGGAAAGGTGACAGTCTTTTGTGACGGTTTTAACATATTCAACCACATGAGCGTTTACACTACGAAAACAATCCGGTCAAATGTGTTTTCGACTACCTCTGGAAGTGGTCGAAAGTGGACAGGCTCAAAACATTTTAGACTCCGTTTACAACTGTATTTAGCATCGTCCACTTGTGATCCGATTTAACAAAATGCATCTTAATACCAGGTGTAAACAGGACTTATTGTAATTTAATGCAGTATATACTTAAAGGGGTACAATATCTATATTTGGCAATACATATCACATGTTTGGTTGTGTATTTGATTTGATTTTAATAGGACACATTCAAACACATTGATATTGTTTGTATTTTGTTAGCTTAAGCACATTGTGCTTATATATAAATATATATACTTGAAACTTTGAAGATGAGATGACATTTTTGACCAAATCATGCAGAAAACCAACTAATTCCAAAGGGACAACAAATAAATACTATTTATTGCCACTGTATATAAACAAATAACTCAGAACATTCATACCTTCATGGACAGCTGCTTTTTGAAGTGAATTTAAAGGTGTGCATTCAACTTGTGCCATCTGGTCAGTTAAAAACACTGGGCAGTGAAAACTGTTGCAGAATGTCTTGCATTAATGAAAATTAAGTAAAGCTGAACTTCTCCAAATCGTAATATGCCTCTATAAATTAGAAAAAAATCAACATAAAACATTGGTCAGTATCAGAAAATGTAATTAAATAAAAAATACAGCGCCAACAACAAAGTAAAATCACAAACAATGAATATGTAACTTAAAGCAAGACCACATCAACAGACGCGATAGAGACATCGTAAAGCTCGTTTAAAAAAAGATTAGAGCCACGTGCTGTATAAAGTGTTAATACAACAACGATGGATCAAATACACAACACAAATAAACTTGATAGATTAAAAACACAACACAAAAACAACTGTTTACCTTCTGTGTTCTCTTCTTCCGCCATGCCGATTTGTTTAGTTTTCGTTAACTCCGCCCACTTCCGATCTGAGCCTGCTACTAAATAGAATATCACTATTTTCGCTTAGTGCAAATAGCATCTATTGCTATTTGCCACTGCGTATATATATTTTGCTTTAAGTTATTACATTTCTTACTAGGTCAGTTGCAAAAAGAATACCTTGATCAAACTTTTATCATTTTATAAACTCCTGTCATCATTTAACTCCAATACATTATATTTTTGTTGGAAAGTGTGTGTCTCCTCTTCTCTGCTGCCATCTTGTTACTAGGTTAGGATACCTCTCCGACTCTTAAATAATTTAGGAGCTGAGACCAAGTCTTAACACTTAGGAACCTTTATGAATCACACTTATTATTAAAGGGTCAGTTCACCCAACAATAAAAAATAATGTCATTTATTACTCACCCTTCCACACCCGTGAGACCACCGTTCATCTTCGGAACACAAATGAAGATATTTGTGTTGAAATCTGAAGGCTCAGTGAGGCCTGCAGAGCCAGCAATGAAATTTCCTCTCTCAATATCCATTAATGTACTAAAAACATATTTAAATCAGTTCATGTGAGTACAGTCGTTCAATATTAATATTATAAAACGACAAGAATATTTTGGTGCGGCAAAAAAACCCAAATAACGACGTATTATATAGTGATGACCAATTTCAAAACACTGCTTCATGAAGATTCGAACTGTTATGAATCAGCGAGTCGATTCAGCGATTCAGAGCACCAAAGTCATGTGATTTCAGCAGTTTTGCGGTTTGACACGCGATCCGAATCATGATTCGATACGCTGATTCATAACGCTCCGTAGCTTCGTGAAGCAGTGTTTCGAAATCGGTTATCACTGTAAAAGTCGTTTTTTTGGACGCACCAAAAATATTCTCGCCGCATTATAATATTAATATTGAACCACTCTACTCACATGAACTGATTTAAATATGAGGAAATGTCATTGCTGGCTATGCAGGCCTCACTGAGCCTTCGGATTTCAAACTTATCTTACGTCATTTTGCTTATCAAGTAAATTTATCTCGATTTAAGAATGTTTTAGATATTTGCACTGGAAAACAAGACAAAACGACTGAAAAAGAACATAATTTTTTTTGTAGTGTGTTCAGAAGGTTCAGTAAAAGTTATTTCCATATTCTAGTGTTTGGCAGAAGAGCTTTTTTTATTTTTTTAAATCTGTTGGAAATTCTATTTTCAAACTTTGAAGTGTTGCTAATAGAACTCATTGTGTGCTTCCTAGACATTTAGATTTAGAGAACATATTGACATGTTATATTCCCTTCAATTTATCTAGTGATTTTTGTCTAATTGGTTTTTTAAATGGGTCTTAAATTTACCTTCATAAACCCTGACAATGAATCCAGACATATTTCTCTAGACATTTTCACTGCACTTACCTTTTGTTTATTTTTGCTTGGCTCATAATTAACTATGCATCATTTCTTTTTAAGGTTTTTTTGATGTTGATTATGTCGGAGTGTCAGTGATGGCGGGAGATTCAGTCACTCTACACACATATGTTCACACAAGCGAACAAGAGGATATTAAATGGTATTTCAATGACATTCGAATAGCTGAAATCAGTGGAGATCTCAGTGATGCCTGTACAGATGTTCAGTGTGAAGATGGAGATGAGAGATTCAGAGACAGACTGAAGCTGGATCATCAGACTGGATCTCTGACCATCACAAACACCAGAATCACAGACTCTGGACTCTTTGAGCTGAAACTCATCAGCAGCAGCAGCATCAGTGAAAAGATCTTCAATGTTACTGTTTATGGTGAGTCATTTCATTAATGTTTAAAAAGCAAGTTAAATAGGTTTAAATGACAGATTTTTAAACATTTTAAGTAAGGGCTGATGTAAATCCAGCCGGTTGTTATCGCAGAATAAACCCAGACAGAGTGATCAGGACCCCGACGCCAAGCTTTATAATAGCAGTAGCTGTAGCTGTTTTTGAAGTCCATAAAAATGCATCTGTTCGTCAAATAAAGTGCTCCACACGGCTCCGGGTGGTTAATAAAGGCCTTCTGAAGTGAAGCGATGCGGTTGTGTAAGAAAAATATCCATATTTAAAACTTTATAAAGTTAAGTTCTGGCCATAGTACCCGGATGAGCGGTGTGTTATTCACTTTGGTGGTTGTTATCTGGGAATAACATACCGCTGGAATGCGCGATTGACCAATCAGAATCAAATATTCCACAGAGCCGTGTAATAACATTCAATAACATTCTTGCCATGTTCTTTTCTCTTATGCCTTGTTTACACCTGGTATTAAGATGCGTTTTGGTCGATCGGATCACAAGTAGACAAGGGAGACACATTCCTTTTTACACCTGGTGTTTTAATCCGACTCATTTGTCCACTTTCAACCTCTTCTGTCCTGATTTCTTCGAGGGGAGGGTTTATGGGCGGGTAAGTAAATGTGGTGTTTTTAGTATAAACTTGTATAAGTATAAACTTGGGCAATTTACATTTGAATGTGCCTGGAGACGACAGAAAAACACACGGAGAGCATCAGCTTTCGTTTCTGATAGGCGCAAAACCAGCCGAACGCTGTGAGTGTGTGTTAGAAATCAGGAAAGGTGACAGTCTTTTGTGACGGTTTTAACATATTCAACCACATGAGCGTTTACACTACGAAAACAATCCGGTCAAATGTGTTTTCGACTACCTCTGGAAGTGGTCGAAAGTGGACAGGCTCAAAACATTTTAGACTCCGTTTACAACTGTATTTAGCATCGTCCACTTGTGATCCGATTTAACAAAATGCATCTTAATACCAGGTGTAAACAGGACTTATTGTAATTTAATGCAGTATATACTTAAAGGGGTACTTCAGCGCTGGGAAGATGCATGTGTATTTAAACTGGGTCATTTATGTAGTAGAATTGTGAAATTATTTTTGAATTTGGTGCCTTCTGGACTGAGAAAAGACAGAAAATGTATTTTTGTCTCATGTGGATGAAAGACAACAATTTCCAGAATGCACTTGCTTCGCTGCCCTACGAGGCCACTCCCAAAGCCACGGCTACTGGTTATCACTTGCCCACCATGACACCGCCCCCACCATTGTTTTGATTTTCATATAGTAAGAAAATAATTTCGTTCCGTTAGAGAACAGACAGTACAATTAAAAACTGAACGTGTCTTTTCAATAAAGTGTGAATGAGCCGAACGAAAGTCACAGCGTAAATGCAGCAGGAATCAGATTTCATTCATCACGAGAGTGAAGAGCTGAGCTGAGCAGAGCTGAGGTAAGCTCGGCAGTCATTCACAGCACGTGTCCAGTCTGGCGCGTTTTCAGATCGCATATGGAAGCTTAACTTTCATAGGAATTCATTGAAAAGTTGAAACACTCACTTTGCTCCGTAACCGCTCCGTTCCGTTATTAATGCCAAATCCGAGCGGCCGTGCACATTTACATTCTGCGAGTGAGATCATGCAGAACTAGGTCCTGTAGTCTCTATAGCCTCTGGCCAAAAAAATCCTCCGATGACGCAAAATGACGATATTTGCATCATCTGAGGATTTTTTCCAGAAATAAAATGCATAATTCTCTCGTCTCAGGGGGACATGAGGGGGGAAAGTACCATAATTCGAATATACTACCGGGTTTCTACTGATACAAAGCCTTATGCTAAATCACTGAAGTAACCCTTTAATCTCTTTGAAAACACACTTCCTGTTAAAATACTGTAAAATTCAAAATGTGTGCAAAACAAATAAATGTTCCTTTTCAAAGAGCATGAGAAATCGTTCTCATATCCACAGTGCTTTCACGTTTTTTTGTTTTCAAAAAGCTCCTTCAATCATCTGTTGGTTTGTGTTTCAGGTGTTGCTGCTACAGAACAAGATGAAAAGTCACTGAACGTGGGAGAATCTATTATTTTAGATCCTGGTGTAGTAAGAAACCCAAATGATTTGATGACGTGGTATTTTAATGACATTGCCATCGCTGAAATCACTGGGTATCATGGTAAGATCTGTGAAGATGATCAGTGTGAAGAGACTTTCAGAGACAGACTGAAGCTGGATCTTCAGACTGGATCTCTGACCATCACAAACAGCAGAGCTGAAGACTCTGGACTTTATGAACTAAAGGTGACCAGCTCCAGATTTCGTCGCATCAACAGCGCTAGCAGTGTGAAGCGCTTCGGAGTTACTGTTAGTGAGTATAATTTAGTTCCCTTGAGCTAATAAAAGCTCTTTTTTTACTCACTCAGTATTAATTGAGATCATCTCTATCACCTTCATATGCACATCAAATTATGTTAAGTTCACACTGCATGATTTTCAAAGTCATCAGATCACTGTTCTTCTCACACTGCTCACAATGACTATCTGGGGTAGCATTCAGTCTGGGCTGTGTTCACACTGCACGATGGATCGGCGACAGGGGGTTTCACACTGCATGACTTTACAATAGGAAGAATCACAGACAACTCTGTCTCGGCCATAAACTAATACGAGAAGTGATGAGGAAATAATGCAAGATCATGTAAGCGTCAGATTGGAATTGTTATTAAAAATTATATCCCGCAAGAACCTTGCAATCCAAATTGTCTGTGCGCTGATTTTCAGCAAAAACGGAAAAAGAAAAAAAGATTATGGAGGAGGAAATGGTTGGGGAGAAACAGGAAGAAAGGATTGTGTTCTGCAAAGAGAGTTAGAGGTAAATAAATAATTCAGTCAGAACCACTATTGTCAAATATGATTTATTGGCTATTAGCATATAGTTTGGATTGCCGGTATGGTTCTGTTCTGTTCTGGGCAAGAACTCCCTGCGCATCCGTGCAGCCTAGCATGATAAGAGCAGGGAGAGCAACAATAACCCCCCTAAGGGTAAACAGAACAGAACAGAACCAACATAATGTATTGCAGACATCATTAATGTTGATATTAAATGTACAAAATAATTCAGTAATTTAGTGTGATTCAAGGGGAATTAGAATACCAAATCCTGACTAGACAAGAGGAGGAGCTGGGGATGGAGGTGGGCAAATGAGCTCTGGAGAAACGCAATAGAGCTAATAGTACTGAAGGGGCTTATACAGTGAGGAAAATAAGTATTTGAACACCCTGCTATTTTGCAAGTTCTCCCACTTAGAAATCATGGAGGGGTCTGAAATTGTCATCGTAGGTGCATGTCCACTGTGAGAGACATAATCTAAGGACACCTGTCCATACAATCAGTAAGAATCCAACTACTAACATGGCCAAGACCAAAGAGCTGTCCAAAGACACTAGAGACAAAATTGTACACTTCCACAAGGCTGGAAAGGGCTACGGGGAAATTGCCAAGCAGCTTGGTGAAAAAGCTTGGTGATTGTTGGAGCAATCATTAGAAAATGGAAGAAGCTAAACATGACTGTCAATCTCCCTCTGACTGGGGCTCCATGCAAGATCTCACCTCATGGGGTCTCAATGATCCTAAGAAAGGTGAGAAATCAGCCCAGAACTACACGGGAGGAGCTGGTCAATGACCTGAAAAGAGCTGGGACCACCGTTTCCAAGGTTACTGTTGGTAATGCACTAAGACGTCATGGTTTGAAATCATGCATGGCACGTAAGGTTCCCCTGCTTAAACCAGCACATGTCAAGGCCCCTCTTAAGTTTGCCAATTACCATTTGGATGATCCAGAGGAGTCATGGGAGAAAGTCATGTGGTCAGATGAGACCAAAATATAACTTTTTGGTCATAATTCCACTAAACGTGTTTGGAGGAAGAAGAATGATGAGTACCATCCCAAGAACACCATCCCTACTGTGAAGCATGGGGGTGGTAGCATCATGCTTTGAGGGTGTTTTTCTGCACATGGGACAGGGCGACTGCACTGTATTAAGGAGAGGATGACCGGGGCCATGTATTGCGAGATTTTGGGGAACAACCTCCTTCCCTCAGTTAGAGCATTGAAGATGGGTCGAGGCTGGGTCTTCCAACATGACAATGACCCGAAGCACACAGCCAGGATAACCAAGGAGTGGCTCTGTAAGAAGCATATCAAGGTTCTGGTGTGGCCTAGCCAGTCTCCAGACCTAAACCCAATAGAGAATCTTTGGAGGGAGCTCAAACTCCGTGTTTCTCAGCGACAGGCCAGAAACCTGACTGATCTAGAGAAGATCTGTGTGGAGGAGTGGGCCAAAATCCCTCCTGCAGTGTGTGCAAACCTGGTGAAAAACTACAGGAAATGTTTGACCTCTGTAATTGCAAACAAAGGGTACTTTACCAAATATTAACATTGATTTTCTCAGGTGTTCAAATACTTATTTGCAGCTGTATCATACAAGTAAATAGTTAAAAAATCATACATTGTGTTTTCTGGATTTTGTTTTTTAGATTATGTCTCTCACAGTGGACATGCACCTACGATGACAATTTCAGACCCCTCCATGATTTCTAAGAGGGAGAACTTGCAAAATAGCAGGGTGTTCAAATACTTATTTTCCTCACTGTATATGTATGCTGTGATAGACGTCGTATTCCTATAGGTAGACGTGATCAGCTGACAGTCAGCTGATGCGAGCTTGACTAACGTGACCCTGCCAGAACTGACGCTATACGCTTGAATTTTGCAATGTGCTGCTGTTACGGCTGGTCAAGCAAAGGTTGTTTCTTTGTTTCTGTTTGATACAATTGTAAATATATATTACAATACTGATATTTTGGTCTATAACTCCTCCCCGAACTTCTCGCTGCCCTGTATCTTGCTCTCTCATTGGCTGTAGTTCATCGCCAATTTAATTTTCAGTATAATAAAATTAATAACACGTCACACAGCAGGATTTTGAATCACAGACAGGTTCAGATATTTAGCATGGCAAATATCTCACGGGTGTTGGATATGTGATTCTCTCAGATCGCGTCTTTGATAATTCACACTGCGTGATTGTCACTTGCGTTAATAAGCACAGGTTTGCCTCCGATTTCAGGCATTTGTCTGCGATTTTGCGAAACCTGGTGAGTGAAAATCGGGGTACTAAAATCGTGCAGTGTGAACTCACCATTACACGCAATGTCACAACAAATGCATGCTGTTAACAGGTCTAAAGTTATTAACATGATAAATGCATAGCATTAGTTTTTCTGTGAACATTAAGTGCACACTACTGTGATGCTGTTATACATTTTAGAAGATGCTGCCATTTATTAGCTAACTCAATGTCATACAATTGATGACCAAAGTAACTATCAAAAGGTGTAAATGTCAAGCAAAGATATTGTTGAGGTTGATATCAGTCGCTCTCTAGTAATAATGACTGTCTGTCTTCAGCTGTTCCAGGTTCAGGTCTGTCTTCAGGTGCTATAGCCGGAATAGTTGTTGTTGTTCTGCTGCTTGTCGCTGCTGCTGCTGTTGGTGTATTTTACTATCGCAAGCGTCAACAACCAAGAGAAGGTGAGTATTACATACAGCTGATGTAACAAGATGGAGATTGTAAAGAATATTTGAAACTTATTCTGATTAAGTGATCTGTGTTTAATTGAGTTTGTTATTATTGTTCAAACAGACAATGCCGGGAGGCAGCGCGATAATCCGGTAAGCTACTAAAGTCTCATTCAGACTGTCAGTTCAAATCGTTTTTTTGTGCATATCCAATTGGTAGTGTTTCAACGGATTACAAAACTCACGGTTTGGATCATATTACAGTTTTGAGTCACGGATCTGGGGGCGTATTATAGAAACATCTTGGCTGCGTCTGAAATCGCGTACTATGTGAGTAGGTACTACATTTGAATTTGAATGAACTTCGCGACCGTTAAAAAAGTAAGTTCTATGTAGTATGAATGAATGTAGTATGAATGTAATCCGGACGTACAACATCCGCCATGTTGTCATGATCATGTGACCTACCAGCATCAGTTGCGTCCCATCACCTCCATTCATAAATCATCTCATGTGGCCTCATGGGATAGTAAAGTGTCCATCGTACGCGCACTTCAGAATCTCGCCGGAAGTAGTAGGTCATCCGGGTACTTTTCGCCGACTGTTTTTCGATTACTATGAATTCGGACAAACTACTCTGTTGGCGTTCTGTTTTTCACATACTATATAGTAGAGATGTGTCGATTTTGGAAGCAGATCTTAACTTTAAAATCCTATCTTATCTGTTTGGTTACCATGGCAATTTTAGTTAGGAACTCATTTAGGACAAAAGCTATTACAGAATGACATTTCTTAAGTGCATAATCTTATCTTAACTATGGATGGGAAACAGGATATCTAAAAAACGGTCGGTTTTTATGGGCGTGCTGCACTGAAGACTTGGAATTAAACGCCCACGGCTAGGATTGGATAAGATTTGCATATTTAATGAGCTTCAGCTCCCCTCAGTACATGTGGGAATTGTTTTGAAAGCATCTGGGGAATCGCTCACAGGACTTGCAAAATATCTTTATTAAACAAACTAGAGTTGTTCCGATTCCGATACTAGTATCGGAAATATCACCGATACCACAATAAATTCTGGCATCGGTATCGGCGAGTGCTTGAACTCATGTACCGATCCAATACCATTTTCTTAAACAAGATATGACCGCAAGCTTTGCCTTTGCTTCTTCTTCGTTGCTCAGAATGCATTGCAAACACAGGAAGTTGTGCTGTGTTGCAACAAGTAACCACTGTTTAGAGCAGCGAAGAAGAAATGAAAACGCGTTAGCAGTAGGCTATCTGTTCAAACAGCTAGTCCGCTGTTTAGCAGTATTTAGTCTCAGTGTGGATAGCGGGCGCCCGCACACACACACGTAAGTGACACTCGCTTGCTGTCTTTGTAATCTCTGCTGTGTGTCACTATCAAGCGGAAACCTCCCCCAGTTTCTCTACGTCCATTTTTTTAACAGTCTATGGTCACTATATGAGGACATGAACGCACAAACTGTCACTTCATGAGAATATACCGTTTCATTTGTGAAAACTATCATATAAGGAACATAGGCACTCAAATATCTTCACGGCTACCCGTCAAAATAAAAGTTTGGTTTAAACATGTAAACATTTAAATTGACAGAATATATTAGGCTACTTTTGTACAGTAGATTTAGCTACGTCTCTATATAATAATAATGCCTAGATGGTTGCTAATTTTCACTTGTTTTGTTGTAAAGAGATTATTTTCTGATTAATATGTAATTTTTTTATATTCCTACATTTATTTGTTGCACTGTTTTTTTTTTATACAGTTATTGTAAAACTAAAAACCTTTTTCAGTTTGCGGTGTTAGATTTGTGGCTGCATTTTAAGTTCTTTTTCGCTTAAGAAAAATAAATAATATTAATGTCAAATGCATGTCAGATAATAAAAATACTGGAATAAATACAGTAGTTCACCATGTATTTGTTCATGTTTTATTAAGGGATAAGTCTGAAGCACACATAATTCTAATTAAAATAATTCTAGCAATTCATACAGGGCTAGTAGTATATACAGCTGTATATACAGATACACACCCAGGTATCGGATCAGTACTCGGTATTGGCCGATACTCTGGGCCCAGGTATCGGGAAGGGAAAAAGGGTATCGGCCGATACCGAGTACCTAACTTCAAACCTTTTTGAAATCCAACAGTAAAAATCACAGTACAAAAAGCCACTTTCGAGAATGGCGTACATTTATTGATTATACAAGACAAATAGCAGCAACGTTTGATGGTGGAGAGACTTTTAGAGGACCCAGAGGATGTGCTGCGTTTTGATGATAAAAAAAACCTCACTAATAATTACAGACTCCCTCGACATATGATTTTGAAGTTAGTTGATGAATTGCAACCAACAGTACAGAGGCCAACGAGCCATCACAGGGCATTACCGGTCATTCTTCAAGTGACTAACTAGTTTTTTTTGTTGCAAAAGGCGATTTATAAAACATTTATTTACACTTTAACCTTTCAAAGGAGCTTATCAAAATTCGCCACACTGGAATTAAAAGCATTCCGTTGTTTCTCCATATTGATTTTAGGTTTACCTCAGAAGCAGTTTGCGCATTGTTGGTTGCTTGGTAACAGACCTAACAGTTGATTACCGAACTCGATGGAGCGGTTTAAGATTTCCCAACTACAGATAAGATGAGATTTTGTAAGATAGGATAAGAATCCTAAATCAAATTAAGATTTGCTTCTGTTATGCAAAATTGTGAAAAATCACAAAAAATCTAAATTAATTTATCATATCTTAAGTTAAAACCTAAAGGTGATGATATATGGGGCAACTTTTTTGAGTAATGTTGCTTGGCCACTTTCCCATTGGGATACTTTAGATCGGTCATGGGACCTGTTGCAACATTGCCTAGTAACATTGCTCAAAAAGTTGCCCTGTGTATCATCACCATAACACCGTGTCCTAACTATACGCGATAAGATTCCAGTGACAAGCAACTTGTCTGTCCACACCAGATGCGACGCGACTAGGATATGCAACAAAAATCAATCAAAAACCACAGCCAATCAGAACAGTGTGTGGGCGGTCTCTCGTGGCAAGTGTATGGCACCAGAGATTAATCTCAACGGCACTCGCAAGGAAATGGATAAGTAGCCTACATAATCAACATCACAAATATTACACAATTTAAACATTACTAAAATGCAAACTGATTTATTAAAACAATCTTTGTCATATAATAAACTTCACAGTTTGAACGTTCTTGATTCCGTTTGTTTAATTTCAAGATCTGAGGTGAATTATCCATTGTTGCTTTTAGAATGACTACGCTACAAATCTGGGAGGACTAAATGATATTCAAAGTCACATTACACGCTTTTAATTTAAAATAAAGCACATAAACACTACCTGAGATTATCATTGCCATGTTTTGTGTCGTTATTCCAGCCCCGATGTCGCAGAAATAGAAACCGCTTCTAAAATAGAATCGTCACGTGTTGCCGTCGTGGCTGGTTAGGACAAAAACTCAAATTAACATGGAAAAGATACCTTTTATCGCGTGTTGCGGCGTCGCGTCCTGTGTAGTTAGGACACGGTGTAAGATAGAACGTTTCTGTAATACGCCCCCTGATTCACAAATTGGAGGTGGGTGGTTAACTGTGCTTACCACAGCAAAAACTACTAGCTAACTAATAAAGTTAAAATAATATTATAGGTAATTGAACAGACTAAAAAAAGAATTACAAGCATAGATAAATATAAAATAACAAAGATACAAATACAGTAAGGTCGAACTGTAGTATTCCTTTTGGGTTCAGAGATGTAATAATTAAATGTAAAACAATATAACTGTATACATTTAATATAGATTAATCTTTAAGTAGTTTGTAGTTAAGAGCGAATGCACGGATCCAATCCAATATAATGATACACATCTGATTTCTTTCTCAACTCGTTCACTTAAGACAAAACCGACTGTGTTTATTAGAATACTTGCCGAGATGGGTATTTTGAGATAATTTGTATGTATGAGTCAATCCAAGTGCAAGGAAACGCGAAAGATGAATCAATTCGGAGTTTGTGCGCTATCTGAAACACACCTCTCTGTGTGTGTGTGCTCCTCAAATTCTCCTTTGCCTCTTCCAGTGCTGGAATGGCTTTAAAATCTATTGACTGTGTAAACTAGCAAGACAAAACATGTGCTAATGATAACCTTTCACTCTAGTACGATTTAAACTTGCAATTGATCCGCAAATCACATGCATGCCGAACCGTGGGGCTTGGTTTGTACGGATCACGGATTAACAACGATCCGTTTAACCCCTTCCAGTTGGAAACTGATCATATTTTTAAATAATAATAATAATAATTAAAAAATTAGTTTTCAGCTACATTCTCATGTGGTTTGAAATCCTATTCCAATCGCAGGCCTTGGAAATCCATTTCAGTCTGACCACTCGGATAGGACTTTTCATGGTTTATCTTATCTTACGCAACGTAAAATGTAAACATGTCTGATGCTGTTATAGGAAACATGCTGAAAGTTGCTTTGGAAACCATAGATATGTATACGTATCTATGGTGGAGACATATTGAACTTTGAGACCAGCGGAGACGACAGCACTGAATAAAGATCGTCCATCCATCGAGTGAGCATGTACGGGTCGGTCAATCTGGTTCCGTCCGTTAACTTTTTAAATAACAGTCACGGTCCCGGACAGAGAGTGACCTTACATATTCAGATAAAATTACCCCAGTCATTGTTAAACAATAAACAAGCTTGCCTTAAAAAAAACGTACTGGCTAGCGTTAGTGAAGCGATCAGAGGAATCGTTCTGCCTCCAGCTAAGCTCCGCCCACAAAAAAAAACATCACAATGTTTACTAACTGAAAAAGGGTCTATACACTCTTAAAAATAAAGGTTCTTAAATGGTTCTTTGACGGAGTGTATGGTTCCATGAAGAACCTTTAATATCCAAAGAACCTTTCCATTGCACAAAAGGTGCTTTGTAGTGCAGATGTTGTAGTGCAACAAAATGGTTCTTCTATGGCATCACTGTTACCCCTTTTCCACCAAGGCAGTGCTGGTGCGAAGCCAGAGCCTAGTTTCAAATCGATTCTATGTCTTTCCACACCCAAAGCATCAGCTCCGAACCAGGAAAAGTGGTTCTTAGGTAGCACCAAAAAATTGCTGGTCTAGAAGTAAGAACCGCTTGCACCAGGGGCTGGGGACAGGGTTACCGTGACCAACAAGATGAACACAAACAAACTTGTGACCACCATTTTTTTAAATGGCAGCTAATCCTCCGTCTATACAAATTACGGCGAGCTGCACAAATGTGATGAATTTGTGATGTTTTGAAGCTGATGTAGGATCGTAAAGCCAAGGGCAACAATAGTAACGCAACATTCGCCATTTTTGATGGAAGGCTTCTTCGAGACTCTGTGCAGACCGATCGACATATGACATCAAAGTACAATGAGAGCATACAACTCCTTATGCTTTTGAATCGCTCATGCGGTGTTTTGATATCATATGCTCATTGGTCTGTGCAACGCCGGTGCATCTCGAACAAGCCTGGTGTGTTTGTTTCCCGCTGCCTCGCTAGCGTTGCTGAGAAAGATGAGACGTATACAGTGACGTAAGACCTGGCTCTGTGGTGGCTCTCTAGCCTGTGGAAAGGCAAACCGGTTCTTAGAAGGCTCGTCAGTCGAACCAACTCAGAACTGGCACTAGCACTGGCTCTGAACTAGCACCCGGTTCATTCTGGTGGAAAAGGGGTATGTGAAAACCCCTTTTTGGTTCTTCCTGGCACCTTTATTTTTAAGGGCAGGGCCGTTTTTAGGCATAGGCGAACTAGGCGGTCACCTAGGACACCATCAGCTGAAGGGGCGCCAATCAACGCATATCAGGGGTGTGTGTAAAGGGTGTCACGGCCACCCTGAAATATGATTGCCGCCCCCACTGGTTCCCCTAACACTATTGGGATAGAGTACTGTCAATCAGACGATTCCTATATTGGATCAGAGTACTGTCAATTACTTGACCGTTGCATGTAAAGTTTGCATTTGGAGCGCTCAACACCATTGGATAAAAGAGCTCGGTCAAAGCTTTGGCAAGGTAATAGTTTTTTTTAACCACACAATAAAGCTAAATTCAAAGGCCATTTAAAAAAACAGGTACAATAAAAAGTGCACAAATCTGTATTTTGTTAGGGCCGTATTTGTGGCAGTCGAGAAATCACGCTGTGAAATGGGCAGATAGTGTAATATTGCTCTGTGTGTATTGTAGAGGGGGGGTGCCAATAAGGATTTTGCCTAGGGCGTCAAAATTACTAGAAACGGCCCTGTTTAAGGGTGTAGTACAGATGAAACTGTGATTCAGTTGATCAGACTGAAGATAAACCATCTCGTCACAGAGATGTTGTATGGTTGTTTCTGACGTGTGAGATCCAAAATACACACTTCCAGTCCAGTGCTGCATTTTTCAACTTTGTTTATCACAAAGCTCAATGATATACTTTTAAACTCACAGTTCCTATGCACAAAAACATAGTAATCCCACAAGCTTGTTTCCTCCTGCACATGTCCTGACACGGTCAAAAAATGTGCTTCCCTCCATTACACACCTGACTTGTTTTACCATCTGGCTACATATGTACTCATTAGACCCACCCAGTGTCAAAGAATGGAATTACAACAGACATTTAATGGCTCTTTCACAATGTGTTTAATATTGAGAAAAAGAAAACTACTATATATTTTGGAAACACTGAAAGAAATGTGTGTGTCTGCATCATTAGTGCTGTTCTTCTTTTTTACCATCTGTGAATCTGTATATGTCCTTACAGGTGGATCAGGAGGTTCCGTTGTCACAAACAGGCAGTGTGGATAAACACGATGAAGGCTAATTCAGACAGCTGAACATAATGAGTAACCAAGACAACAAACGACTAACGCAGAAGAGATGCAAAAAGCCCAAACTAACAGAAACGTGACAAAATACCCCCTCCTGTGCAGCGCGTCCTTGCGCCGTAGAGAGAAGGAGACGTGGACAATGAAGAGATGGCGAAGCAGACAGAAGATACAGGAGGCGGCTCTGGAGGTGGATGGCTGACTGGGAGGAGGCAGAACCAAAAAGTCCAGGGTGGTGCTGAAGGTGGATCGATCCAATAGATGATACCATGGCGACAACAGGAGGCGATGGCGACATTAGAGGTGGAACCCACTGTGTAGCCGGAGAGCTGATGAGGCGAAGTGACAGCGATGACCATGGCGGCTGCAATGGGAGCCACAGGGACGACCCCCGAGGTTGAATCCGGAGGGCAGAGGTGGAGCGATCGAGGGTGAAGTCTGAGGGAGGGCGGAGCTGAAGGGGTGGAGGGCCGGAGAGTAGCAAACAGCCGCAAGTCTGCAGTGGAGGCGTGGCGATGTCTGACCCAGGTGGAGCCGACGTTCCGAGGGAGTTCGGTGAGGCCGGGTGGCTGATGGTCCATGCTGGAGGGAGGAAGGAGCGCAGGAGCCGGGTCGAGGGGGAGTGGAGCGAGGGGGAGGTATCACAAATACCATGAACTCTTGGTTGATTAATCCAAACCTTGCTTACTCAACTCACTCCAGGCTTCCCGCGGGGTCTTAAAAAGTAACAAAAAAAATGTCTTAAATTTAAAAATCTAAATTTTAGGCCTTAAAAAGTCTTAAATTTGCGGAAGTATTGAGTTCTAGGTCTTAAATAATTTTAAACAGGTCTTAATTTTCCTACGTCGATGTAACGCTGCCTCTATTGCTCATTGAAATGCTCCCGCAGAGCTTTAGTATGTGTGTGTGTGTGTTTATTCCAGGGTGCCGTAGTTGTTTCTTTCGCTAGTCCAACTATAGTTTGCTGTATTACAAATACAAATGAGACCAACATGCATCTTATATTGCAGCCAATCAGCTTTAGTGTTATTGGCACCAGTCTCTTTCAGATTGTAGATTTTACCACAGGCACATAAAACTGATTTTATTCTTCAGCTAACTGAAGAGATTATGCATTTTGTTTGTTTTATTGTTATGTGTGACTATTGTGCATCTAACATAATAATATGGTAAATGTGGCTTCCTAATTATGGAAAAAAAATGCACATATATATATATATACATACAGGTCCTTCTCAATAAATTAGCATATTGTGATAAAGTTCATTATTTTCCATAATGTAATGATAAAAATTAAACTTTCATATATTTTAGATTCATTGCACACCAACTGAAATATTTCAGGTCTTTTATTGTTTTAATACTGATGATTTTGGCATACAGCTCATGAAAACCCAAAATTCCTATCTCAATAAATTAGCATATCATGAAAAGGTTCTCTAAACGAGCTATTAACCTAATCATCTGAATCAAAATTACACCTGCAAACGATTCCTGATGCTTTTAAAAACTCCCAGCCTGGTTCATTACTCAAAACCGCAATCATGGGTAAGACTGCCGACCTGACTGCTGTCCAGAAGGCCATCATTGACACCCTCAAGCAAGAGGGTAAGACACAGAAAGAAATTTCTGAACGAATAGGCTGTTCCCAGAGTGCTGTATCAAGGCACCTCAGTGGGAAGTCTGTGGGAAGGAAAAAGTGTGGCAAAAAACGCTGCACAACGAGAAGAGGTGACCGGACCCTGAGGAAGATTGTGGAGAAGGACCGATTCCAGACCTTGGGGGACCTGCGGAAGCCGTGGACTGAGTCTGGAGTAGAAACAGCCAGAGCCACCGTGCACAGGCGTGTGAAGGAAATGAGCTACAGGTGCCGCATTCCCCAGGTCAAGCTACTTTTGACCCAGAAACAAGGTAATAGTTTTTTTTAACCACACAATAAAGCTAAATTCAAAGGCCATTTAAAAAAACAGGTACAATAAAAAGTGCACAAATCTGTATTTTGTTAGGGCCGTATTTGTGGCAGTCGAGAAATCACGCTGTGAAATGGGCAGATAGTGTAATATTGCTCTGTGTGTATTGTAGAGGGGGGGTGCCAATAAGGATTTTGCCTAGGGCGTCAAAATTACTAGAAACGGCCCTGTTTAAGGGTGTAGTACAGATGAAACTGTGATTCAGTTGATCAGACTGAAGATAAACCATCTCGTCACAGAGATGTTGTATGGTTGTTTCTGACGTGTGAGATCCAAAATACACACTTCCAGTCCAGTGCTGCATTTTTCAACTTTGTTTATCACAAAGCTCAATGATATACTTTTAAACTCACAGTTCCTATGCACAAAAACATAGTAATCCCACAAGCTTGTTTCCTCCTGCACATGTCCTGACACGGTCAAAAAATGTGCTTCCCTCCATTACACACCTGACTTGTTTTACCATCTGGCTACATATGTACTCATTAGACCCACCCAGTGTCAAAGAATGGAATTACAACAGACATTTAATGGCTCTTTCACAATGTGTTTAATATTGAGAAAAAGAAAACTACTATATATTTTGGAAACACTGAAAGAAATGTGTGTGTCTGCATCATTAGTGCTGTTCTTCTTTTTTACCATCTGTGAATCTGTATATGTCCTTACAGGTGGATCAGGAGGTTCCGTTGTCACAAACAGGCAGTGTGGATAAACACGATGAAGGCTAATTCAGACAGCTGAACATAATGAGTAACCAAGACAACAAACGACTAACGCAGAAGAGATGCAAAAAGCCCAAACTAACAGAAACGTGACAAAATACCCCCTCCTGTGCAGCGCGTCCTTGCGCCGTAGAGAGAAGGAGACGTGGACAATGAAGAGATGGCGAAGCAGACAGAAGATACAGGAGGCGGCTCTGGAGGTGGATGGCTGACTGGGAGGAGGCAGAACCAAAAAGTCCAGGGTGGTGCTGAAGGTGGATCGATCCAATAGATGATACCATGGCGACAACAGGAGGCGATGGCGACATTAGAGGTGGAACCCACTGTGTAGCCGGAGAGCTGATGAGGCGAAGTGACAGCGATGACCATGGCGGCTGCAATGGAGCCGCAGGGACGACCCCCGAGGTTGAATCCGGAGGGCAGAGGTGGAGCGATCGAGGGTGAAGTCTGAGGGAGGGCGGAGCTGAATGGGTGGAGGGCCGGAGAGTAGCAAACAGCCGCAAGTCTGCAGTGGAGGCGTGGCGATGTCTGACCCAGGTGGAGCCGACGTTCCGAGGGAGTTCGGTGAGGCCGGGTGGCTGATGGTCCATGCTGGAGGGAGGAAGGAGCGCAGGAGCCGGGTCGAGGGGGAGTGGAGCGAGGGGGAGGTATCACAAATACCATGAACTCTTGGTTGATTAATCCAAACCTTGCTTACTCAACTCACTCCAGGCTTCCCGCGGGGTCTTAAAAAGTAACAAAAAAATGTCTTAAATTTAAAAATCTAAATTTTAGGCCTTAAAAAGTCTTAAATTTGCGGAAGTATTGAGTTCTAGGTCTTAAATAATTTTAAACAGGTCTTAATTTTCCTACGTCGATGTAACGCTGCCTCTATTGCTCATTGAAATGCTCCCGCAGAGCTTTAGTATGTGTGTGTGTGTGTTTATTCCAGGGTGCCGTAGTTGTTTCTTTCGCTAGTCCAACTATAGTTTGCTGTATTACAAATACAAATGAGACCAACATGCATCTTATATTGCAGCCAATCAGCTTTAGTGTTATTGGCACGAGTCTCTTTCAGATTGTAGATTTTACCACAGGCACATAAAACTGATTTTATTCTTCAGCTAACTGAAGAGATTATGCATTTTGTTTGTTTTATTGTTATGTGTGACTATTGTGCATCTAACATAATAATATGGTAAATGTGGCTTCCTAATTATGAAAAAAAAATGCACATATATATATATATACATACAGGTCCTTCTCAATAAATTAGCATATTGTGATAAAGTTCATTATTTTCCATAATGTAATGATAAAAATTAAACTTTCATATATTTTAGATTCATTGCACACCAACTGAAATATTTCAGGTCTTTTATTGTTTTAATACTGATGATTTTGGCATACAGCTCATGAAAACCCAAAATTCCTATCTCAATAAATTAGCATATCATGAAAAGGTTCTCTAAACGAGCTATTCACCTAATCATCTGAATCAAAATTACACCTGCAAACGATTCCTGATGCTTTTAAAAACTCCCAGCCTAGTTCATTACTCAAAACCGCAATCATGGGTAAGACTGCCGACCTGACTGCTGTCCAGAAGGCCATCATTGACACCCTCAAGCAAGAGGGTAAGACACAGAAAGAAATTTCTGAACGAATAGGCTGTTCCCAGAGTGCTGTATCAAGGCACCTCAGTGGGAAGTCTGTGGGAAGGAAAAAGTGTGGCAAAAAACGCTGCACAACGAGAAGAGGTGACCGGACCCTGAGGAAGATTGTGGAGAAGGACCGATTCCAGACCTTGGGGGACCTGCGGAAGCCGTGGACTGAGTCTGGAGTAGAAACAGCCAGAGCCACCGTGCACAGGCGTGTGAAGGAAATGAGCTACAGGTGCCGCATTCCCCAGGTCAAGCTACTTTTGACCCAGAAACAGTGGCAGAAGCGCCTGACCTGGGCTACAGAGAAGCAGCACTGGACTGTTGCTCAGTGGTCCAAAGTACTTTTTTCAGATGAAAGCAAATTTTGCATGTCATTCGGAAATCAAGGTGTCAGAGTCTGGAGGAAGACTGGGGAGAAGGAAATGCCAAAATGCCTGAAGTCCAGTGTCAAGTACCCACAGTCAGTGATGGTCTGGGGTGCCATGTCAGCTGCTGGTGTTGGTCCACTGTGTTTTATCAAGGGCAGGGTCAATGCAGCTAGCTATCAGGAGATTTTGGAGCACTTCATGCTTCCATCTGCTGAAAAGTTTTATGGAGATGATTTCATTTTTCAGCACGACCTGGCACCTGCTCACAGTGCCAAAACCACTGGTAAATGGTTTACTGACCATGGTATTACTGTGCTCAATTGGCCTGCCAACTCTCCTGACCTGAACCCCATAGAGAATATGTGGGATATTGTGAAGAGAAAGTTGAGAGACGCAAGAGCCAACACTCTGGATGAGCTTAAGGCCGCTATCGAAGCATCCTGGGCCTCCATAACACCTCAGCAGTGCCACAGGCTGATTGCCTCCATGCCACGCCGCATTGAAGCAGTCATTTCTGCAAAAGGATTCCCGACCAAGTATTGAGTGCATAACTGAACATAATTATTTGAAGGTTGACTTTTTTTGTATTAAAAACACTTTTCTTTTATTGGTCGGATAAAATATGCTAATTTATTGAGAAGGACCTGTATATACACATTTCCTTTGTACATTTTTTTTAATTGCGTGATATAGGCTATATATAGGTCTTACATTTCATTCATAATGGTCTTTAAAAAGTCTTAAATTTGACTTGGTGAAACCAAGCCTGCAGCACTCCTCTCAGAAACTGAAGCCTCTGCGCCTCGATCGCCCCCCGGTGGCCGGTCCCAGTATAGCTCATAAACTCCACCTCTCCATGTATTAGAATGGACGCGAGACACACTAAACAATTCAATTACCCTTCAAATAATTGTTTCCTAAAGATGGTTTCTGTCATTGTAGTTTTTATCATGATGATTTCATTTCAAGTGTTCGTTTTTTTAAATAAGTTTAGTTTTAGTGAGTTATTTGATACGTCATGATTGACAGCTGAGATTGACGGCTTCTCAGAGTGAAGTTGTCACTGAGGCACTAACAGACTTTTTTATACGGTTGTAACAATACATATTTTATCTCCCTCATCTGAACTTGAATGAGCAGCTGCAATAGTACGGCGCATACATTTCAAAATAAGAGTCACGGTGTATTTCGAGCTTGTTATAATTAAAAATCACACATTAAACATTTTTGGTTGCACAATAAACTGTAATTTAATTACCATTTAATTCATAGTCAGGAGGAAAGACTAAGAACAGTATTTGACACATATTATTCAATAAAGTGTCAGGGTTATAATAGTTAACTAAAACCATAAAAAAAATATTAATTACTTGAAAGTAAAATAAAAAAACAACTTATTTGAAGCTTTAGCTTAACTTGATATACTAACTGATGACTAAAACTAAATCAAAATTTGCTGTCAAAATTAACACTGGTTTACATGACAACGATGTACAAAAAACGTAAAGGTTTTTCCTTTGTGTTTTGCGCACAGGCACCAACATTGTCAAAACAATTTCTGTTCACATGGATCAGCGAAAGCGACTAAAGCTCTGTATTCTGGTCAGGCCAGTAGGTGGCCCCCTGCTCCTCCCAAAAAAGTGCATGTACACAAATATATATATTTTTTCAAGGCAGTTGTGAGTTAAACAACAGGTATTGAATCGAGTCTGTACTACTGAAACTAGGTGTTTTTTGGGGAATTTGTTTTTTGTTATTTTTTTAATGTACTTAAGCTTTTTAACTATTTTTACCAGCAAGGTGCCTTTGGTCAATCATCTTCACCAAGGAAAAAAAAACTGGTTGACGGACTATGAACAAAATGTCTTTTTATACAAGCTACACCAGCACAAAACCAGCACTAGCTTGTTTATTAATTTTTATAGTTGGTGAAGCCCTTTTACTGAGATTATTGAATGTTCCACAACTGTACCTGGATGCATAAATTATACAGCTGTGTTGAATGTTGTAACTCTAGTGTTATGCTACTGAAAACACTTTGTGATGTTTGTCAGGAGAAATGTTATAATTTCCACACAAACGTTTGGAACATTATTCAAAACTAACATTTAGTCAAACAGGTTTGTGAAGAAAACGTGTGATTTATTTAAGTGTTAAATGTCTTGTTAGAGTTCTTTCATTCACACCATTTCATTTCATGGACCTGTGGGGTGTTATGAGACATTCTTTTGTTATTATTATTTTACGGATTTTGTCACGTTAGTATTATTGATCTTAAATGGTTGGATTGGATTATTGTAAACATTGTTTTAATTCTTAAAACAAGATTATTCTTTAAGAAAAACTTTTTTTTTCTGCACTGTATTTGGGGTATTCCAGAAAGCAAGGTTAACTTACCATAACATATACCCTGAACTCCCGGTTGATTAACCCAAACCTTGGCCCCAAAAACGTGTCCGGGAGTAAGTTCAGACTCAGAGTATGTTCCCGGTTAACAAGACATTCTCAACAGAGCGACGAATCGATGATTCACAATGGAAAAAAAGACACAAAGAAAAAGGCCGCCATACTACTTCTTCTTTTGTTTAATGGTGATTTACATAACCTACTTAGTGTACATCACCACCTATTTGATGGTTGTGCAATAATTTTTTCAATCTTTTAGTTTAATAAATAATCTTCATTCACTGAGAATAAGGAATATATTTTTAGTTTGATGCTAATGAATTGAATGCAGATCCATGTGTGAGAAAACACTCAAATAAATAATAAATATATTTGAATTGAATTTACATTTAAACATTACCTTGTTATAATAGTGCTTTAGAATTAATATATATTGTATATTATATAACTATATATCACCTCACAGTGACATATTATTTATATATATATATATATATATATATATAACAATATATAACATATATATAACATGCATCTGAATAGCTCTTAAGCAAACTAACCCTGGATGTGGAGCTGCTCCGGAGCAGGTTATGTTCAGAGAGTGAGTTGCCATGGTTACCTACATATCCTGAAAGTTACCTCCGTTTTTGAAACCGAAAGTTGAGGTTATCTGCTAACTTACTCTTAAACATACCCACTGTCACATGTCACATAACCTGCTTTCTGGAATACCACCCTAGCTGATCTTCTGATTTCAAGTTGTTATCTGAATACTTTGTTCTTGCTTTAAAAGCTACTAATAAATACGAATAAATAATAATTTGAAATGATGAAATGTTGTGTCTTTACATTCCTAATAGTGTTATGCCCTTTATAAACCCCTAGAGTCGAGGTGGACTCATTTGGAGTAGGGGACCAAATTAGCCAGAACATTACATTAGACAGGCTGAGAACAGTTCAAATATCATTTTAAACTTTATTAATCACACAAAATATAATTCTGAGGTCATTTATAACTACCACCACTAAAGCATAAAATTGAGGATAAAAAAGAGTGGAGCAATTATTTCACCAAATCATACTGAAATTTAAATTCAAAAGTACTTAATCCTCAAAGTTTTGGGACTTTCGCACCAGAGGAAACTTCTCAACCTTTTTCGCACTGGAAGCACTAGGAACTCCTTTTGGGGGAACTAAATTAGCTCCTTCAGAATCGGGTCTAACCCAGCGCTAACCCAGCGCTATAGGAACTACCAGTGACGTAAGTGTAGGCCGATTGGCTGAACGCACGCGAAACACCAGTGTTGTGCCGAATTTCGACCACCTGCCAAATTATGGTCCCCCTCGTTACAGTCACTAACTGATTGCCTAATCCTAACCCCACCCTTAATCATAACCCCTCCCCCACAACTAATCCTAAACCTACCAATACTAGGGGGGTAATAATTGGGCGGGGTCAGAATTCATCACAACACTAGTACCTGCCATTTTAAAAAAAAGCTGTACACACACAGATTATAGTCTATTTACTTCAGAAACTAACTCTGAACATGGCAAACGGTGATAGATGAACCTCTCAACGCTAAAGAGAAAATCCCATGCAACTTTGAGGGTTGGTCTTCCAAGCAAAACATGATTATGTATTTCTGTTAAAGCAGCACTAGGTAACTTTTGCTCTCGGGCTCCCCCTACAGTTGGGAAACAGTATTGTCCTCTACTACGGTCGTAAACTATATCATCCTACATTAGGGGATGCATATAGCAGGTGCATTTGTTGACATGATAACTATGATTGCCCTGAACACTGCAGGAGGAGTTCACATGCAGGTGTTCTGCTCGTGTGAAATGTCTTCATCCCAGGTACAGTGGCATATGTTTCAGCATGTCATATGAATATAATTTCATGGGTTTAATTTTTTTTTCAAACGCCAAATGATCGCGATGCTCACGTTAACAAGCCAGCGTCATTATAGTAGTCTAGTCTATTGGTTAGCGTTTTACAGAATCTATATGATACTTCAATTCAATGTTTGAGTGGTAGGTAATAACCATATATCGTCAATATAATATCAAGCTACCATAGATGAATCTTCACATTTGAAAAATCGATTTGCATTATAGCTTGAGGCAAGACAAATAAACAAATATCACAGACATGTTAGGTATTGTAACGAGTAGGAAAATAGTGTGGCCCCTTTAAGAGCGTTCGCCCCGGTTGGAGCGCCTGTGTTCTGTGTGTGTGTGTGTGTGTGTGCACTGCGCCTCGAGCTCCCATGTGAACACTGCACCTCGAGCTCCCATGTGTGCGGATTACTTTCTGTCTTCTGTTGCAAACATTAATTTATTTTTGTTTTGTTGGGTAATGCTGTGGACGGAAGTGGAGTTTGTGCCGGACTCTTGTGGGGGTTCCGCGGGGAATAAAGTGCGGGCTGTTTGATGTCAATCGCCTCCGTGTTTGCATCGACTCCATCATTTGGAGTCAAATCATTTGGCGTTTGAAAAAAAAATTAAACCCATGAAATTATATTCATATGACATGCTGAAACACGCACATCAAATAGACGTCTCCGAGATGTGTGTGTGCTATCTGGGGTTGCGTTGAGTGAGCTATCCGTATTTTTCACCCGGACACACGCGTTGCAGTATCCTAAAATATGATTTTGTACGTCTTATGTATTTACTTGCAAGAATGTAGCCCCTACCAAACTTGTACACGCCGTTTAGACATAGGCTTACATAGGCTTACCCTCGCACGTCCGAATTTAAGGAAGTGACATATATGCCGTAAAGCAGTCGAATTTTGTAGTTCTTTTTTTTCTCGGGTTACTACCCGAAACCCGAAGTTTAAAAGTACGATTAAAAACGATACAGACCCCGTCAGGCTATGGCAGACGTGTCATTCAACCTATTGTAAGTCGATGTATCATCACACGAGTCTTGAAAATATATTATGAAGGTTGAAAAGTTACCTAGTGCTGCTTTAAGCTAGAGACATTGGACATCAACCACATGGAAAACTCTATGGGCCTCATTCATGAAACTTTCGTAAATATATGAGCGCATTTTCAGTAATTTGCAAGTAAAATTGACATTTACGAAAACTCTACTCCAGATTCACAAACGCTTCGTATACCACGGATTCGGTAGTAAAACGTGTGTATATTAATGAATTCCAAACATTCGTAAATAGGACACTCATGCACGCTCATTCATCATTTGCATAATCCCCGCCCATGAGTTACAACTGCAAATGACGTGTGCAGGAACGCTGTGGAATCTTCTGGACTTCTTTTTCAGGTTTAACTCCAGTATTTTGCATAAATGCTAAAGAGACTAATTGGCCATATGCCTAGCAATAAATATGTAAGGAATAATTGACGACGGGCCGTTCAATTATTAGAATAATAATGCACACCCGAGGTGGTGATGCGGTCACGACGCGAAGCGGAGTGTGCATTATTATTCTAATAATTGAACGGCCCGTCGTCAATTATTCCGCTTATACTACGGTTACCACACCTCAAGACATCGATCCGAAGATATATTTAAAGGGATTCGTCCGGTTTTTGTACTTAAATCGCTATTGTGAGTAGGACTATTTCTTCCGCGTCTCATCCAACGGCTCTTTTGTTAGTTCCGAAACGTCATTTTAAAGCTGTTAACGAAGGCTTGAGCCGTTGATAGCATTCTACTGCAGTTATTAATAAAGTTATGAGAGAGAGAGAGAGAGAGAGTGCTTGTGTGAATTAGGCTACCTCTGTGCGTCTCTAAACAGCTGTTATTACCTCACTAGTGAAAAAATGTCACGTGTAGCCTTTAAGTTGCTCCACTTTATAGGCTAACTGATCAAATGGTCAGGGCAGCGCTGACACCTTTCTGTGCAAACTGTAGTGCGTGTGCGAGCACGTGTGATTTCAGTAATGAGACAGAAAAGCTTGCCTTTGATGTCCGCTTCCGTCTGTTGGTTTTCATCTGGA
The DNA here is from genome assembly GCA_023566225.1 of Romanogobio albipinnatus. Classification (NCBI taxonomy): domain Eukaryota; kingdom Metazoa; phylum Chordata; class Actinopteri; order Cypriniformes; family Gobionidae; genus Romanogobio; species Romanogobio albipinnatus. The sequence continues at coordinate 32,544,761 of CM042263.1, forward strand.
CTGTCTAATACTGCTGCCGCCCAGTTGTTGAACGTTTTATATTCACCGTAAATATTAAGATTTACTTTAGGAAAATCGTCTGTCATATTGTTGTTTTTTAGTCCTGTAATTTCCGTTATTACAGTTAACTATGCGAAGTGATATGGAACTGTAATGCGGTCAAGAGCTGCCTGGAACTACGTTCGCTGTGCATCTCCCAGAAAATAATTGCACACCTCAGAACGTTCATCAGCCAATCAGATTCAAGCATTCAACGGCCCCGTAGTATAAAAAATTATTGTGTGTCCATCAAAGCATTGTATCCATCTGAGATACTTTGATTGCTGAATATGATACAGAATATCCATGGCAATAATGTGTTACTAGTATCTCATTTTGAAGAATATTACTGAATATAAAAAATGCAGTAAAAAGCAGTATTAACTTCTCCATTATTGTTGTTCTGTCGGTGTACAAGTGGGATGATTGGGTGTAGTTTTTGTCCCGCCCCTCCTCCACTGTGATTGGACGGCCTGGTAAAAATTGACAGTGATGAGCGCTGCCTATTACCCAACGTTGAACAGTAAAAAAAAAAGACTGGGGAAAATCAACTCTTGAAATATTATTATGGTACATAGTGCATCAAAATGCAATGTCGTCAGTTTGCCTAAATTAGAACACAGAACGTTCAAATGTTTTACACACCATTTACACGTGGTAGGGAGCAGGTGTACATTTCTTTCGTACCAACTAACATTTTGAAAATACGAACATTTTTCGTGAATCCGAAAAATTACATCAGATCGGCTTTACGAACGATTTACACACAAATTAATTCTGCTCGTGTTTCATGAATGAGGCCCAATGTTCTTTGTATAAACGTTCTATCTAATAATGTATTAAGCCTGGGACACACCAATCTGACTGTCGGCCATCGGGCAACAATGGGCTGTTTTTGAGCGCCGACCAACTTATTTTTTTCAGTGTGTTCCACACCCTTGTCTCTAGTCGGACACCATCGTTTTTTCTTTTTTGGCCGATTCAACATAATCGGTGTGAGAGATCTCTGATTGGCTGTTCAGCTTTTAGCTAACGAGTCAATGCACGAGAATAAGACCAAAAGGGATGAAAGCGAGCAAGTAAGTCAAAACTGATCGGACAGAATAGACAGTTATCTCCTTTACACGAAGGTGCAGTACGTGCATGCTAGTTAACAGTCGCCTGTAGTCCTTTTAGTGTGTTTCGGGTGCTGTTTTTCCCCCCCGACGCAGTCAGCTTTCATCAGCGCTAGTTCTTTGGTGTCGGTTTGGTGTGTCCCTACCTTTAGACAGGACTATTAAACGGATCGTAAACTAATGAAGATGGAGAATGTGAGCACTGTGTGCATTTGCGACATCGGTGACGTTTCAGAGCTTCTCCAACATTCCAGAACATTTGCAGCGATAGCTGAGAAAACACGGACACTTCATCATCCAGTGAAGACGAGCATTTCATTTTATTTAAAAGACCGAAAAGAATGTTTTGGGTGCACCCAGTCTTAAAGAACAGTGAGTCTGTATGGGGAGTATGCTAATCTTGTACAGGAGCTAAAACTTTATCATGGCCGGTTCTGCTCTTACTTTCAAATGTCCGTGGGACAATTTGAGGAGCTCCTCTAGAGACAGTAGCAGCGCATCTGACGAGACAAACCACACACTTCAGGAACCAATCAATCCAGAGCAGCTATGTTTCCAGTTGAGTTGGTAAGACAAAAAAGTCCAGGGTGCTCAGGGAGTTCAGTCAGATGTTTGAAGGTGCTCTTTGGGGTCGGGAATTCAAATGAATGTAGAAAAAAGGAAATCCAAGGCACTCTTCTTCAACATTATTAAAAAGCTTTTATTTCTATTTCATAATAGAAAATTTGAAAGACATGGGGAAAAAGCAACCCACGCATAGTGGCACAGGCAGCCTTCTTCGGGGTGTGTCCTGTTGGTATCTGGCACCAAGACATTACCTGCAGATCCTTCAAGTCATGTAGGTTCGGAGATTAAGCCATCATGGATTGAATTGTTGGTTCAGCATATCCCACAGATGCACAATTGGATTGAGATCTGGGGAATTAGGAGGCCAGAGCAACGCCTTGAACTCTTCGTCAAATCATGTAGTTGTAGCACCACTACATAATAATATTTGATGTATGTCAGTGTGTTATGTAAGAATTTAAATGTAGCGAGGTTGAATAGAATAGAGTAGAATATCTTGATTACTAAAAATATGTTCTTTTGACTCCATTTCCTATAATGCTGTGCTGGATTTGTGTATAGCTTCTTGTTTTGCTTCCTGTCTGGTGATTTCCCTCATGACTGATGACTCAATGGGTGTTTCTCATTTCTTATTTGTGCATCCTCATTTCCTGTCCTTGTGTCTCAGTTCCAACACACAGAATTGAGAAGTTTGATTGGTTTCCAGGTCACAGGCTGGAGGAGCGAGGAAAAGAGGAAGCATCAATTTGAGTATTGAGAAGCACCCATAATATGTATAAGGGGGTAGGAACTATTGTGTGCTGCATTGTTCTACCCGGGAACTTTTCCAGTCGACGGACCTCTAGTTTACCAGGTGGATATCCATGTTTGCAGCAAATTCTAGTGCTGGGCGATATACCGGTTCATACCGAATACCGGTATTTATTTTTTTTATGATATGAATTTTGATGATACCACAATACCGGAACGTTAATAACCAACGTTCGGAACGCAGTGCACCGCGTCACTGTTCGAGGGGTCACGTTTCACTGTTGCACTTTAGTGAGAGCACAGCTGAGATCGCATCACAGTCTATGGTAAGTCCGAAATCACCCCCTAAAGCCTCATTCACTATTCCCTACGTTATCCACTTATATTGTTCACTTGAAGGAGTGAATGAAAACGAGTGAGTGAATGCGGACAGCCGTTGTGTGTACATCGGCTGTACACTCATTATTGCGGTGCAATGGGATAGAATGAGTGCACTCGATAACGTCCACTATGGTTTCGGACACCACTACAAATGGCTGTCCCCTCAAATAATGCTCTATTTGAGGTTATAGGGGGTGATTTCGGATTCGGATCTCTACACGTGGCGCGCGAGAGAGCGGTTTCTACACATAGCACTATGATGAGATTAACGTTCTTCACATGGATCATAGAGCACATTTATAGACCAGAGCGAGCACATTCAAGTTTTTATGGACCTATTTCATATACTCCAGTGGTCTAAACTTTAACCATCAGCGTATATGTGCACATATTTCATCATGTCTTCTTCAAATGAAATGTATCCAAAGGACACTGAACTGTACGTCTGATCACGACCGCGATGACACGATGGGTTATTCTGCTACAGAGTTAATAAATAGACCGACAATTCAAAGAAGAATGGGCAAAAATTGAATCTTTCAGAAGCTTTATGCTTTCTGTGTTAACTGACGTGTGTCATTTGTTCAGAGACGTGCTCTAAATGTATTGAAAATATCCTCAGACCTTTGCGTTTCTTCCTCGTTTTGGCAGTTTGTTGTTATATAGGGTTCGATTTTTTTAAATGCTTAAGGTGCCCTCAACTCTGTTTTTCTCTCCATGGTCAAATTTTAATATTCATGTGTCTGTGATGAGTGTACTTTATTGGTGGTAGACTCCCCACAGCATCATTTTGTGGGGCTTTGCAAACCTGTATTAACTCTAGTGTGGAATTTTTCTACAATATTCACTCATGACAGTAAAATAGGGCATTCTAGTGGCAATCTATGGCAATCTACTACAGTATTTCCTCCCTCAATCAATAGAAAATGTGGTTAACACCCGGTCATGCATAGGGGGAAAAAGATGCGGTCATATACCGTGAAACCGATATAATTGTGAAAAATACTGTGATTTAACTTTTTGGTCATACCACCCAGCACTAGCATATTCCTTGCTGGCTGGATTTATTTGTGTTTTTGGAGCGTTTCATGACTGTTTGGACCTTTTATTACAATGCAGCACCAGGAACTGGGGTATATCTTTCTGAGACTGTCCTAATTCATGATTCATATGCTATTGCATAGACTATGGGGACTACTATAAACTATGATCAGGTGAACTCAGCTCATGTGGTTGATGAATGAAGGGGTATCAGAATATATTTTGACGATTGTATAATACAATGCTTTTTGCACATGAAATGACTGAACTGTCTTTATCTTTATTATTGTGACCTTGCAAATATTGGGAGTTGTGGCGGGGGTGCATTATCCTGCTGAAAGAGCCACTTCCACCAGGGAACACCATTGTCATGAAGGGTGTACCTGGTCTGCAACAATGTTTAGGTAAGTGTTTCATGTCAGACTCAGATTGACGTCCACATGAAGGGTGGAGAACGTTGCCCAGAGCATCACACTCCCTCCACCGTCATCATCCCACAGTGATCCTGGTGCATCACTTCCCCAGGTAAACGGAAAATATGTACATATATATATATATATATATATATATATATATATATATATATATATATATATATATATATATATATATATATATATATATATATATATATATATTAGTGAGGAAAATAAGTATTTGAACACCCTGCTATTTTGTAAGTTCTCCCACTTGGAAATCATGGAGGGGTCTGAAATTGTCATCGTAGGTGCATGTCCACTGTGAGAGACATAATCTAAAAAAGAAAAACCCAGAAATCACAATATATGATTTTTTAACTATTTATTTATATGATACAGCTGCAAATAAGTATTTGAACACCTGTCTATCAGCTAGAATTCTGACCCTCAAAGACCTGTTAGTCTGCCTTTAAAATGTCCACCTCCACTCCATTTATTATCCTAAATTAGATGCACCTGTTTGAGGTCGTTAGCTGCATAAAGACACCTGTCCACCCCATACAATCAGTAAGAATCCAACTACTAACATGACCAAGACCAAAGAGCTGTCCAAAGACACTAGAGACAAAATTGTACACCTCCACAAGGCTGGAAAGGGCTATGGGAAAATTGCCAAGCAGCTTGGTGAAAAAAGGTCCACTGTTGGAGCAATCATTAGAAAATGGAAGAAGCTAAACATGACTATCAATCTCCCTCGGACTGGGGCTCCATGCAAGATCTCACCTCGTGGGGTCTCAATGATCCTAAGAAAGGTGAGAAATCAGCCCAGAACTACACGGGAGGAGCTGGTCAATGACCTGAAAAAAGCTGGGACCACCGTTTCCAAGGTTACTGCTGGTAATACACTAAGACGTCATGGTTTGAAATCATGCATGGCACGGAATGTTCCCCTTCTTAAACCAGCACATGTCAAGGCCCGGAGAAACAACTCAAGCAAAGCCTCCTTGGTTGTGTTGTAAATAGTTGTTTGATGAATAAATGTTGTTTTATATTTATTTACCAAATGTGTAGCTCACTGTAGAAATGTAGAAACACAACCTACCTCATGACTAAATATCAGTATATGACGTCAATATCACGTTGGCTCAACGTTAGATTTTGGTTAGTTAATACCACAACCTAAAACCAACAAAGGATTAGAATCTGACGTGAATATGATGTTGGCTTGAGACGTTGATTCAACGTCGTTAGATTTTGGTAAGTTAAAATTGAAAAAATGGAAAAATAGAAAAAAAAATGCAATGACATCGGGCACTTTTCCACTCCGAGTTGATTTTTTTTCAACTTCATGCGCTCAGAGCGCTCCTTCTAAAACGCGAGGCACCAGGGGCGCATAAGCAGCGTGCATAACGCTCTCTGCCAACAGAAATATTCAAAAGAGGCGCCTCTTGTTGCAAAAACGCGTTCTGTGTGATCGGGGCCTTAGGCTTCTTTTTTTTCTATTGTCCAATTGAATGAATGGAGAGGCGGGCTTTCTGTTGTGGCGACCATTACCTTGATTAGACCAAGGGGGTAATCCAGCCCTCGGAAAGCGTTCCTTCCATAGGGGCAGCCATTGCTAACCAAGCCATCACCTGCTGATAGCATTCCATTGACTCCCATTCATTTTGGCCTCACTTTGACAGCGAATAACTTTACATCTGAGGCGTTTAAAGACTCCATTTGACCATTGTTTATTTCTAAAGAAACATGACCATGTACAAAAGGCTCTATTACCTTGTATCTTACACTATCGCTCTGTAGAAGCCGTTTTTGTAAAAATAGGCTAACGATTGCGTCATAACCACGCAACTCTCGGTGCACAGTAGAGAAATTACCGTATAGACAGGAGGAGAAGCTCGCAGGCAATCTTTTACTGTCTATGAGGTAATCGGGGGGACGTGGAGGCATAAAGTCAAGGGAGAAGCCCATAGAGAGCCAAAAGCAACTGGACAAAATATTTCAACAACGTGATTCAGATTTCACTTCGCACAACTACTAGAGGACTTACAACTGTCAGACAGGTTGCTCACGTCACATCTACGTCGTCAAGCTCAGTCTGAGGCTGCACAGTACGCTCAGCCATCAGGAAGTGAGTGCCTCTAATTCACTTCACTTTTCCGCGTCAAAGCCTACGGGGTCGCTGTGTCCATTTCTTTTACTGTCTACTGTCCTAGCAACGTATAAAAAAAAAAAACACAGCAGTGCACTGCTCTTTTCTAATAAAAAACATCAACCAATAAAGGCAGTGCAGTGCGCCTCGTGTTTTTGAACCTGAAAAACACGTTGTGTGTGATCGGGGCCTTCTTCTTTCTTCATTAGTCATCAGTCACGTGATATTTACAGCTCAGTATCAGGCTACATACCTACATAGACCAAACAACATGTTTTGTTGGATATAAATATGATCTTTATAAAATATCCGGCACAGGATGTGGGGACCATTGGTGTCAGATGAAGAATAGTTGAAGCTTTCTAGAAATAACTTCTGCTTCTCTTGCTGAAGAGTTTGCTAAAATAACCACAGAAACTAACAGCTACAGAATCACAGCATGAGTATTAAAGGTCATGGATGCATATAGAGATGCATATCTGCCCTACAAAGGCAAAAGGCAGCAACTTCAATATTACAACCAAATATTAATAATTTGTAAATTACTGCCATTTGCCTTGGTGTGACTTCTCACTTTTTAATTTGGCTGAACAAATAAAAATCTTTCAAGTCATTTTTCTCAGTTCCACACTCTAGCGAGTCGAGGTATTTTGCCTTTGTAGGGCAGATATGCCCTTGAACATCAATCTTAATATTTCACATATAAGTGCATGATGTTTTCTTATTTCACATTCACACTGGAAGATCTCAATGTCACTGTCTAATTTGACAGAATCTTGTACCGTGAATCAGAATCAGTGTTTCATAAAAAGATGTGCAGACTGGAAGTCAAATGGTTAGCTTCATATGAGTAGAAATGGAAAAAACACCCTCAACCGCATGGCACGCTATTCAAACCTCATATACAAACATCCTACAGTAGTTGCATGCTCATGCAGAAGCTGTCTGTCCACCCAACAGATCAAACCATGTCACACAATGAGGCAGGGATGGCTTGTTTTGATGATTTTTTTGTACGTTGGTAGTACATCAAGTAGTTGAGTTGGCTAGAAGCTCAAATCTGCATGCCGATGCACAAGAATCAATGATGTTTGTTCTTCTAGCATGTCTTTTTTAAGCTTGAAAATAGACTTTCAATGTGTAACCGGTGACACTTCTGTGTTGTGTAGCTTTGGTAGTTAGACACAGGACAGCAGGCGGTTTCGCTGGATCTTTTATTCACTTGATACAAGATAAAAATAAGCAGCCTCTTTGAGAGTAAATCGCCCTTGTTTTCTCTCCCATTCACTTACAACACAAAAGGGGAAGAAGAGAAGACATAAATAGATTAAAGAACAATCACATTATACAAGAAAATTAAATAAAGTAAATATAAAACAGAAAACATACTGGATACAAAACACAAACAAGCAGCCTCTTAGAATGAATCGCCCTTAACCTTAAAGGGTTAGTTCACCCAAAAATGAAAACTAGCCCATGATTTACTCACCCTCACAAGTCATTTACTCACAAGTCATCCTAGGTGTATATGACATTCTTCTTTCAGACAAATAAAATCTGAGTCCTGGCTAATCCAAGCTTTATAATGGCAGTGATTGTTGTCTAGATTTTGAAGTCCATAAAAGTGCATCTATCCATCATGTAACTGCTCCACATGACTCCAGGGGGTTAATAAAGGCCTTCGGAAGCGAAGTGACACGTTTGTGTAAGAATAATATCCATATTTAAAACTTTAAAGGCTAAAATAACTAACTTCCGGTGGAAAGCCGTACGCAATTTGACTTGTGTGAACTAACTCTCTCATTTCTACATATTTAGCAGGAGACTCAAAAGTATAATATTAATATTATAGCAAAATATTACTCAAAAGGGTAAAATTACAAAAAACAATCACACAAGTAAAATAACATACGCATGAATTGGAGTGAAATTATAGGCATAAAAGCAATAATTACAATAATTACCTCTCCCATTCAGTTACAACACACAGAACAGGAAGTTGTTGACTTCTGACATCACAACAATTAAACGGGAAAGCACTCATTTCGGTCAGACAGCTACATGCGCGGTAAATGCAAACAAACAATTTTTTGTGGATTCTACTAAACAATGCATGTATTTAACAGTATCATTTCTTTACAAATGGATGGACAAAATAACATGAGAGAATATAAAAAATACCTTTATTGTGTCTTACGGTGTTGGAATGGCATGAGGGTGAGTAGATGGCAATTTTCATTTTTGGGTGAACTATCCTTTTAAAGGAACATGCCAACTTTTTGGGACTTTGACTTATAAACTGTATTCCCCAGAGTTAGATAAGTCCATACATACCACTCTCATTTCCGTGCATGCCATAACTCTGTCTGACGCACCCGCAGATTTCCTATTTACATGTTGTGATGTGTATAGTCACAGCGTGTACAAATTACAGGGTTACAAGAGACACAGCCATCTTATAAACGTATACATACTGGGGACTATATTCTCAGAAGGTGCAGCACTGCTCTACTTTTGCGGAGTGATTTGTTCGCAGCACCTGAGAAGCAGAGTTGTTACTTCCGTCAACAAAACCAGCGTGACTAGGTAGCTGTTTTTGCACAATGAACCCACAGACAAAAATTAAAACTGCCCATTCCCCCTCCAATTCATTAGCAAGGTAAATGCTACAGTCCAGAGAATTACCTCTAGCACTGCTCATTTGTTACAATGACAGAGCGCGTTCGTGACAACACAATACTAACATTAAATGGGATACATGGAGCACGGGAAAAACTGCAATACAGTAGTGACCGCCCTATTCATGTAACAGTGTCACAAACGTTACATTAGATCTAGCTACTGTAACAGTAGGCTAGTCATCTAAAAACATAACGGAACACTTACCAAAGTCGCGTGTGATCCCGTCTGTACTATAGATGGGATGGCCGTATCCTTCAGCACACATTTCATGGTCCGTGTGGCAAATTCCATTTTTTCAAAATAGTCGTCCTCTGTGAAATGTTCAGCGCAAACGCGATGGTGCTTGATGATGGCTACAGGTGTGTTTGGGTCTATATCCAGAGCAAGTAGCCATCGATTCATCAGGTCAGCATTTTGGATTGGAATTCTATGAAATATCATTGTATTACCTGGTCTCCCCTGTTTATTGTATTAACACCCATGATTGTAAACTATCTAATAATTGCTGACTCTATTACTCCAACTCTGAGCGAACTCTCTCCTCTTCACCGCGGGGCTTCTCAAGTGCTGCGAGCAAATCACTCCGCAGAAGTAGAGCAGTGCTGCGCCTTCTGAGAATATAGTCCCCAGTATGTATACGTTTAAAAGATGGCTGTGTCTCATGTAACCTTGTTATTTGTACACGCTGTGACTATACACATCACAACATGTAAATAGGAAAATGTTGGCGTTATTTTGTCACTTTATGAGCAGTAGGCTAGCTGGAGCCATGTACCTCCAGTCTTTGTGCTAAGCTAGGCTAGCGTCAGACAGAGTTATGGCACGCACGGAGATGAGAATGGTATGTATGGACTTATCTAACTCTGGGGAATACAGTTAATAAGCCAAAGTCCCAAAAGTTGGAGTGTTCCTTTAAAAGAACAGAATACTGTTGTTGGTAATACATGTATTTAAGTCCTTCAAGGGATATTTCACCCACAAATGAAAATTATTCCATAATTTACTCGCCTTCAAGCCACAAATGACTTTCTTCTTTTATCTGAACACAATCTGAGTTATATTAAATAATATCCTACCTCTTCCCAGCTTTGTAATGGGATTGAATAGTGCCCAAATTTTTTGAAGCTCTAAAAAATGCATTCTGAAGCAAAGCGATGGGTTTATGTAAGAAATATATATATATATATTTAAAACTTTATAAACTATAACTATCACTGGCTTCCGGCAACAGCCGTAAGTGCGTACACAATTATGTTCGACTGAAAGAAGAACCAAGTAAAAGTTGAAAGCAAGTAAATTATGGGATCATTTTCATTTTTGGGTGAACTATTCCTTTAAGATTCAAACATATTTTTTCCAATGGGTCAAACAATGCTGAATGCTGCTTCACTCTTGGCGACAGATGCATACACCACTTGACCATCCTCTCTAACGTTCTGTAAAAAAACACACACAAAAAACAAGATATAATACTGATCAAATTATTATATAAAAAATTGTGGCATACTGAAGATTGATTGAGATTAATGTGAAATTATGTTTTTTATTTTACTAATAATGATGCAATATTATTTGATAATATATATATATCTTCTTCTTACTGCTAGGCTAATATGAAGCAGATTGAGTTCTCATTCGTTTCGCTTCAGGGACCAAATTTTGGGCATCAAATGGTGATGCAAAATAGCTAATTTTTCATCTTTCAAAAGTAAACATTTCTGGGACGCCATCCCATGGGAAGCGGAAGCAAGGACGCCTGAGACAAACATGGCGGCGCACTTTCATTGAAGACGTGCGCACCGTCTACCTACTTTGGGACGAAGCTGAAACATTTGCAACTGATCGAGCCCATTGGAGATTGCTTAGCGCCCAATGTACCGCACAGTGCAGCTGGATCAAATTTTAAGTACACTTTCAGAAAAATATGCAAAAATTGGGCCTTATGGGGTACACCAGTTTGTCAATGGGGCAGTACCTTCACAGGGACACCTTTGTACCTTCTCTACCCCTGTAGAACTAGTACCTTAGTTAGATAAAAATATGTACTCTTAGGCCGCGTGTCCACCAAAGCATTTTTGTGAGCTGAAAATGCCAAGCGCTCTGCTGAAGATATGCTTGGGAGCTTTTTTTTCAGTTGAGACTCTTTGCTTGTTATGATACGGAATATCCGCGGAAGTGTTACTAGTATCTCATTTCACAGATAGTTTATTTCTGTATTGTTTCTGTATAAAAATGTCAATACAATGTAAAGTATTTGCTCTGGCTCTTGTTTTAAACTATTTTTGCTCCGTTATTCTTATTGTTGTCATTTGTTGACATTGTACAAGCAGAATGTGGCAGTTGGTTGGTGTGGTATTTGTCCCCACTGTGATTGGACAGCTGGGTAAAAAGTAACAGAGATGAGCGCTGCGTTTTACCCAAAGTTGAACAGCTCTCACCGGCTGGTAAAAACGCGATGCTCACATTGAAAACAATTGGAAAAATACGCTAGCCACGGAAATAAAATGCTTTGGTGGACACAGCCTTAAGGTTCAAATATGTACCCTTAAAGGCCTCCTGAAATCAAAAGGGAAGTTTTTTAGCTTTTAGTATGACTATGTTAGCCTTAAGGTTATGAATAAGCTGGTGTGTTCCAAAACAATGACAAAATTCGCGTTTAGGAGATATAAGCATTCAAAACTTACAGTCTCTCACTTCCGCTTCTAAAATAATACAGAGACTAAATGCATCTTACCGGTCTGTGTGCATTTCTTCTGTAGATCTCAGTATACGTTATTTCAACATCACAAGGCTTATCTGTTCAAATAATAACAATGATAGATTAAATATCATTTATGGATTATAGCAGAGTATGCCGTAATTATATTTAGAACAATATTCTTAACACATAATTTTTTTGAAACTCAACATCTGAAACATTGTCATCTTTACACAAGTAAGATTGTGTTCATAAACTGGAGAAAGCTGTTTTATAATTGAAATAATGTAGATAAGCATTTTACAGTGTGTTGTAATGCAGTTTATGATCGAGACAAGTAAAGAATGTGGTCCAGTTGCCATTATGTGCAAATATATACCGATACTGCACACATTGTTTCGGTTTCTTCCAATAAAAAGAAACTAGAGGGCATTAACTACTAAAATTATGAGAATAAGGCCTGGTTTCACAGATAGGGCTTAGATTAAGCTAGGATTCGGCCTTAGTTCAATTAGGACATTTAAAGGTCCCGTTCTTCGTGTTTTTTTGAAGCTTTGATTGTGTTTACAGTGTGCAATATAACATGTGTTCATGTTTCGCGTGTAAAAAAAAAACAGTATTTTTAACACAATTTACTCATCTGTATACCGCTGTTTTCACTGTCCTAAAAATTGCTGATGACTTCCTTTATTCTATGAAGTCCCTCCTTCAGAAATACGTAACGAGTTCTGATTGTGCCAGCGGTTCCCGTGTTGTGATTTGACCGCAGCTTAGCAAACGTGGCACGGTTCCTGTGTTGTGATTCGACAGCAGCTTAGCGCACGTGGAAAGGTCACGCATCTTAACAGGAGATATATGCGTTTAATGATCTCTACAGCGTCCCTGGGAAAGCCAAACAAAGGTGATTTGACTCCGGGATGAAAATAACAGCGTCTTGACGACATGGCGACAAACACACTCAAACGCAACAATTCCTTTTCTCCACGCAACACTTCCTCTTCTCCACGTGGGACAGCAACAAGACCACGCCCCCTTTTTTCGCGTATTCTTGTGGGCGGAGGTTAGTCTGTTCTACTGTTCTACTGACGTAATTAAAGCAGGAAGTACCAGGATGTAGTCCAAGCCGGCCGTTCGCTGTAGGCTTTGAAAGGGAACTTCTGTTAAATAAAATATCTCGCTTGGCATTAAACTTTGAGCTTTATAATTTTACAGGTATTATTTATGCTCTAACAGCAACATTACACACTAACTAAAGTTTGAACAATGGGATCACGAAGAACGGGACCTTTAAGTAGCTTTTGTAAACGTTCCCTACAAACACTACTGGTGTGCACATTGAGATAGAACAATGGCACTGACATATTTTAAGACATATTTAAACAATTAAAGCTCAATATTGCATTTTAGTCTGGACTATCTTAAGCCTTGACTGTGAAACCGGGGGAAAAGTGATTGAATGATAATTAGGGCTATCATCAACTGATTAAAATATTTAGTTTAAAAGCTTTAGGTAACACTTGCCTTCTTGAACTGTTTTTCTTTGGTTTTTGCAGATGCAGAAGATCCCGACTGCAACAACAATCAACAGAGATCCAGCAGCAGCAACAGAGATCAACACTATCAGAGAGACTGAGACTGGAGGACCTGAAGGAGAGGTTGTTGAGATGACAAATAGAGACATTCATGTAAGTGAACGAGTGAATCACTAATATCAGCCGTGCTGCCGTACCTGCACATGTGTGACAGAGTTGAGTGATGTTGGGATGTCTGGTCTGGTGGCTGATGGGATTGTTGAGCACACAGCTGTAGGTGTTTTTATCCTGATATTCCACCTCCAGAGGTAGAGAGAGACTGATGCTGAGATCAGACACACTGATGCTGGACAATAAACTGTTTCCTTTGTACCAGGAGAGAGTCACATGACCCACATTCACCACTGAACACACCAGTGAACAATTTGATGATGATGATGAAGAACATTGTGAAGAGTTACTGCTGATGATAGGATCAGGAAGAGGAGCTGGAACACATGAGAGAATAGAGAGAAATCTGGACAAATGTAATCAACAATCTTATTTTTGGTTCAGTTTGTTGTGTTTAGTGTTTACGGTTAGTGTCTGTGATCAATGGTTAAACATTTCAATATGTAAATAGTAAAAAAATAAAAATAAAGGAATGCAGAGGACAGGATTGATGATCTCTACTCACCATAGACAGAAACATTGAACGTTTTTCTTGACAGTTTAGCTGCAAGCATCTGTAGTTCATAAACTCCAGTATGTTCGGTTGTGATGTTTGTGATGGTCAGAGATCCAGTTTGATCGTCCAGCTTCAGTCTGTCTCTGAATCTCCCATCAGGACCATCATTAGTGGAGAAGATTTGTTTCTTTCTTTTGATTTTAGCTATGAGAGACTTTTCAGCTACAAATGTCCATGTCATGTCGTTATTTATTTCAGTAAGATCAGAGTTTAGAGTGACAGAATCTCCCTCCATCACTGACACTGACTGTATTTCATTTGTTTCGGCCCCAAACACACCTGAAGAACATGAAGAGAGACCGATTAAGGCTCCTGTTGGTTAACAAAGCCTGAAATCAGATGTAGATGAATTGTTTAAGTGTGAACTGAAGAACATCCAGAGCAGCAGCAAAGACACAAAAGCAGATTGAAAGGTCAAAATTTGATCTTTAGGACTTTTTAAACTTCTCTACTATAGAGTAAATATCAATGTAATGTGTAAATTTACATAATTTGTAAAAAGTTTGAAAGTACAAGTTTTAATTCTGTTGGATATTTTTGAGAAATTGCTGGGAAGAATGTGCATTTGTAATCTTTCGAAATTACGATACTGAAGATCACAAAAAACGCACCTGAGACCTCAAAGCAGTTCAATTGAGGTTTTGGATTTCTGAGCGAGAGGCGTTTATAGTCACAATAGAAAGCCTGGAAATTCCCACTTAAAAATCCAATTAAACACAGAGACCTGAATTCAAAGTAAATCTCATGATATTGATCTGATACATATAAAAGTAGAAAATAAAGTAATCTGAGCTGTAGCAGCAGCTTTATTAATCTGAAATTAAACCATACAAATGTTTGTTTTAACTTACCCATCAGACTCCAGCAACACAAACAGAATAAAAAAAACATCGTAAAAATGTTGTTTAGTTCTTCATCGAAACGTCTGATCTGATAAGACCAGACTTGCTAAATGGTGCTTGGGTGTGTGAAGCTTTTGACCCTCCTACTTACACACACACACATACTCTGAGCGTGTTTTGAACATAGGTCTATATCTCTATACCTATATATCTATCTCTATTTCTATATATATATAAATGCCCATATGATCTGATAATGACATTCTTAATTTTTTTGCTATTGACTAAATTTGTTTAGATACAGTTGTGTTCAATACGTAAAAGTAGAAGAATATTGTGTGAGTTTGAGAATAACCCTTAGTGATTTAAAAATGGTTGTATAGATTCAGTTTATTTAGGTGTGTGGAAAAAACAACAAAGTTAAAAACTATCTGCCATCTCACATTACCAGTTTGACTGAAGTTCAGCTTTTGAGTCATACCTGAAACCTCTGCGGTTGTTTTGTCATTTGATCTGTTGGTAGACAAACTTGTTTGTGAGAGACGATGGGTGTTTAGAGCATGTGGTGCGGGGCCTCTTCCTGCTTCTATGCACAGCTCTGACTCTTTGATCTACAGAAGCATTGAACGAAGATGAGGAACTACTGTTAACCAGTCCCTCCAGAAAAATGCGGCTTTTTTTTGTGATTGTTGCGGGCAAAAATCCTTGATTATGCGGCATGTTTTCTTAAAAAATGCGATGAAAAATGCGGGAAAATGCGGGATATTTATGCAATTTTATGCGATGAAATTGCGGGAACTTGCAAAAACTGCGGTTTGATGAAAAAGAGAAAAAAAGCACTACATCACAGAAAGTGCTGGAATATTTAAGTTCTCATCTTGTTTTATTGAAGACCTTAATAATGGCTCAAATTTACAAAACAATATGCTACAACTTCTGAAGAAATGAATAAATAACTTCCTGTTTTACAGACATTTGAGTGCTTCCAATGCACAAAGTGCAATCTCTTAAAGGGTTAGTTCATCAAAAAATTTTAATTCTGTCATGAATGACGTCCCCTCATGTTGTTGGACACAAATGAAGATATTTTAGTGTAAATCCAATGGCTCAGAAAGGCCTCCATTGGCACAATGTACACTCTCAAGACCCATAAAAGGTACTAAAGATGTCGTTACAAAATCCATCTCACTACAGTTGTTCTACAATAACTTTATGAAGCAACGATAATAGTTATTGTGTGCAAAAAAAACTAAATAACGACTTACATAGTGATGACCGATTTCAAAACACAGCATCATGATGCTATGAATCAGTGAGTCGATTCTTGATTCGGATCGCGGGTCAAACTCCTGAAATACGAGACTTTGGCGATCCGAACCGCTGAATCGACTCATTGATTCATAACGCTTCAAACCGCTGAATCGACTCATTGATTTAAACGCTTCAAAACGCTGAATCGACTCATTGATTCATAACGCTTCGAAGCTTCATGATGATGCTGTGTTTTGAAATCGGTCAGCACACCGGGAAACTGCTTTGCGCGTCTTTTGCTGTTATTTTTGTTGGCAAATGGGAGTTTGCGCTTCATCATGGTTTCACCGATATCCATGTTTCACCACGGGGTTTGCAGCTTTTCGATGACTTTCACGTCAGGTAATTACGTCACTTCAAAGCGTTCCCATGGCAATAGGGGGAACTGGCTGCTCTTGTGTGAAGTAAACAAACATTTTTCAACTTTCTGCTAATATATATATGACTTTTTTTGCAATGAAAATGCGGGGATTATGAAATCATGCTGGCCCCGCATATTTTGCACGCGGAAATAGGCAATTTATGCGGCGAAAGTGCGGCATATTTGAAAAAATGCGGCCCCCGCATGAATATGCGGACTTTGGCTGATTATGCGTTAAATCACGCGATCGCATAATCCCGTTTTTCTGGAGGGACTGGTTAACAAAGACAAGTAGGTATCGCTTCCGCCTGGAAACATCTCAGTGGGAGGGGCTTGTGCTCCAAGTGGGAGGGGCTACAGCAGCCGCAAGTAGGCCGTAACCTCCAAAAGGTTACGAAAATGTGGTATGTAGAAGTAGATGCGGTGATAGAAAGACAACAAATTATGGCAGAAAGTAGCACCTCTAAAATAAAAATAAAAAACGATTTTAGATTATTTCTCGTGTGTGACGCGTGAATTTACTGGTCTAACCGAAAACAAAGCCGTCATGATACCAAACCCCCTTATGGAAGAAGAAAGCCGTCATGTTTACAACTGTGACAATGAGAGCATATCAGGATCAAATAATGCTCGATTTTCAAAATTATGTGAAATGCATGGCATAGACTCCTTAAAAGATGTCTTAGAGTTTTGCTTGAGGCACTGTGGCAAGCAGGGTGAGGCTGAGAGCCATGGGAATGAAGCACCACACCGGCTTTGAGTTTCTCACGGAGGTGGTCCAGGAGGAAAAAAGGAGGAGCGATGACAGTGAGGGATGAGAGAGGACTAGGCCTGGGACATTTGTGTTGTGTTTTATAATGTTTATATGTGGCAGTCGTCCGTAAGGGGCGGCCTATTTACTTTGGGAATTAAAGTTATGTTGAACATTCATGGTTTCCGCCTCCTTCTTCCTTGAACTATTAAACCTTACATTTGTGCCAAGAACCCAGGAGGAAGGAGGGACACGCTGTCATAGAGCTCTCACTGCTGTGGGGAAGTCATGGTGTCATCAAGTTGGATCAGAGCGGAATCTGATGGCAAGGACGCTCGAGGTGGTGGAGCTGGAGGGCTCATCGAGGCAACGAATACTGGCCTCTATCCGCCATAGCCGTCAGGTCAAAGGAGTTGGCCGCTTACAGACGTCCAGGCCTGCATCCAGCCGCCAGCATGTAGAGGAGCAGGTGCCGTGGGAATAGGGTCTCGATGCTAATGAGGAGCCGTCGCTGGCCTTTTAGGGGACGGGGTGGGAAGAGGGGCGTCCACATGGGGCATCCAGTGCCACCGCCAGGCATCATGAAGAAGTTCTCCCGGCTGGTTGAGGACCGAGCAGCAGTGCATTTTGGGAATCGTTTTCTTTTTTCTTTAACTCTCTCCTCTCTATTTCTCCTCATCCTTCCGTCAACTTATCTCTTGCCTCGTCTGTCCTTACCCCCAGGTGCTGCAGCCACGGTGAAGTAGAGTGTGTAACTAATAGGGGTGTAACGATTCACTCGTTTTCTCGATGCATCGATGACAAATCCTGACGATGCATATGCATCGATCTTGAAACGTGCATTTTGAATCGTGAATCGTTTATTTTGGCCGATAATCGATTTAAAATGCTAAGAATCAAACGAATCGCGATTCATTAGTGAATTCAATTTTGCTCATGTTTGAGCTCTCTTCAGGAGCAGGAGCAGATGACCGCTCTCTATCGAGACAGGAACTGTCCCGAGTCAAACCGGAAGCTATTGTCAACTGCCAAGTCACTGCGGTCACTACTGTTGAAATAAAACGCTTTCATTGCGTGGGAACGTCACCGTTATTTTATATAAAATAAAATATTTACGTTTTTCGGAAATACAGTAGGCCTACCTGAGCAGTTGAAGTAAAACCCTGCTTATTCAAGGATTAACATTTATTGCATGGACGGAGCAAACACGTTTATGTAAGTGTCTAAAATGCATACGCACAGTTCTGATGAATGATACATGAAGTTTTACTTAATGTCGTTAAACTGTATATACGAAGGAAACTGCTAAAGTAACTTCAGCATTACCAACACTGAAATAAGAGCATGCGGTTTATATATCAATCAGATGCGCATTAAAGTAGCCTCCGATAATAGCAACAGTACACCGGTGCGTTTTCTTTCAGAATCATCATAAGGAAAATGACCCGTATAAAGAGAACAAAGAGGGTTTTTCTTTCTATTCTGTGAAGAAAAGTTAGTTTAGGATTAGTTGGAAAAGTGCACGATATAAGAGTCTCTCCATGCAGCATTGAGTGTTTAATGCCAGGAACACTTTAATAAGGTTGTGTAGCCATTAACATTATCCTACACAATAGTTAGCTTTAACTAACAATACTTTTAAAGCCTTTTAAAATTCTGGCTTATGTACATTTCTACAAATGCCATTTTATATGGGAAGTAAAAGTGTGTAATAATAATAAAACATTAAAGTAATATGAACTAACATTAACAATGGACTAAAGGTTTTTTTTTTTTTTGGTAACACTGTACAGTAAGGATGTATTAGTTAACATTAGTTAATGCATTAGTTAACATGACCTAACCAACACCTCGGTTCAGCATTAGTTTATATTTGTTTATGTTAGTTAATAAAAATCCAGCTGTTCATGGTTTGTTCATGTTAGTTCAGTGCATTTAATAATGCATTAGTAAATGTTGAAATTAACATTAACAAAGGTAAAATAAATACTTTATAAGTGCAGTTCATTATTAGTTCATGTTAACTAATGTAGTTAACTAATGTTAAACTAATGAACCTTATTGTAAAATGTTACAGTTTTTTTTTGCCCACTCTCTGACCTCTGAAGGCCGCTGTGTAATTCACACCCTGACTAAGACACATTAGGGGAAGCATTTTAATAATCCTATGAATTCAAATTAAAAAAATGCATAATCGAAACGAATTAATGTAATTTTAATGTGAATCGTCTCGAATCGAATCGTTCTGAATTGTCAAAAATCGTTCTTGAATTTAATCGAAAACCTATGAATCGTGAATCGAATCGATTCGCTTCCTACCCAAAGATTCACAGCCCTAGTAACTAACTTATTTAAGGGTAATGGTAAACATTTTTTACGTTGTATTTATAATGCAGTTATCACCCAATTTGCCAATAAACCAGTTTTATTGATTGCAATTAAGACAAAAGCTAATAGGAATTTTGCACACGATTTGGTAAAAATGGTATCTAGTGTGTAAATCCAGAAGGTTTCATGTTTTAAAAGTAAATTATTAATGTCGCCTCCATGCCGTGAACTAATTCTATTCATAAGTTTTGTAAGGTAGAGACCGAATGTCTAAAAGCAGCAAAATGCTGAGCAACCAGACTTTTAAAATCACGATTTCTGATAGCGCAACAATGAAAGAGGGTTTGTAAAGGTCTACTAGTTCCCAGCAGGCACACAACGTCATAAGACGTTGATATTTGGTTACATTTTGCTTGTGACGTCAGGTGACCAACATTCGACATCAGCTCAACATCTAATGCCAATGTTAATTTGACGTCCAATACCAACGTCAGCTTGTAAAGTGTTGTAGTGTTGTAAAGTAACCAAAATCCAAGGTCGCGCCAACGTCTCAAGCCATATTTGACGTCAGATTAAAACATCATTAGACGTTGATCCTTTGTTGGTTTTAGGTTGTGGTATTAACTAACCAAAATCTAACGTTGAGCCAACGTGATATTGATGTCAAATACTGACATTTAGTCATGAGGTATGATGACCAAAACCCAAAGTCCACACAAGGACATAATGGTAACGTCCACAACGTCAGATTCCAACATCATTAGACATTGATATTTTATTAGTTTTAGGTTGTGGTATTAACTGACCCAAAAAATACAATGTTGAGCCAATGTCTCAAGCCAATGTCATATTGACATCAAATACTGACATTTAGTCATGAGGTATGATGACCAAAACCCACCCAACGTCCACACAACGTCATAATGGTAACGTCCACATAACGTCAGATTCCAACATCATTAGACGTTGATATTTTGTTAGTTTTAGGTTGTGGTATTAACTAACCAAAATCCAACGTTGAGCCAACGTCATATTGACGTCAAATACTGACATTTAGTCATGAGGTATGATGACCAAAACCCAGCGTCCACACAACGTCATAATGGTAACGTCCACACAACATCAAATTCTAACATCAGATGTTGATTTTTCTTTGGGCCGCCCCCCAAACAATGGTAGGGGAAACACTGCATATGCAAAGCTGATTGAAATTCAGTAAATCATTTCAAGCTCAAGTTAATTTCAATAAATCATTTTCAATTGTGAAAGGCTCAAAGTTGGGACAAACTGCACTCATATTGATTTAATGTGGAACACATTTCAGATGCCTTAAATACAGGACGATTCTAATATGTCAAGCCCTGTTTGCAAATATGTGCTGCTGTTGCCAACTCCATGCACAATTATTACAGACTGGTGATATCACTCAATTCATAGTGTGAAATATCCTAAACCATTGCTTTTGGTACCATCTAATAGTCATATTGCTCAGTCAGTTGTTTGTTGTTTCTTCTCTTTTTTGTGTACATATTCACAACAGACCTAAGTAAAGGTTAGAGATTTTTAGGTTTTAGATTTTGGAATTGGATGTTATCGCTTGTGTTGCCAGAAGATAAAAACCTGGCAATCTGGGTGAGCCCATGACCTTCCATCTAGCACCAGGGTAGAACCAGTGTGACATCTGCATTGGAAATGACGAACCTGACAAAAACTATGACAACCGGTTCATAATGTGTTACGTATTATTAATTATTTGGACATTTAAATCCTTTTCTTTTTATATCCACAGGCTGATGACAAATGAGATAATGGCCAGTTCAATATGAATGTAATGCAACGTCTGACCAACGTTGGAGGTTGATGTCAATCTGGTGTTGAGTTTAGAACCCAACGTCAGGTTGATGTCAACATCCAACGTTGGACGGACGTTGCATTTTGGTTGAAAATGAAAATCGGGTTGACGTCAGAACTGGCTCAGCATTTTGCTACTTTTAGACATTCGGTCTCTACCTTACAATACTTATGAATAGAATTAGTGAATTGTTCACGGCGTGGAGGCGACATTAATCATTTACTTTTAAAACATGAAACCTTCTGGATTTACACAATAGATACCAAAACACCTAAGGGATTAAATGAAGAATTCGATATTTGTCCGTTTCTTTATGATTTATATAAATATATCTTTATATATATATATAATTTTTTTTTCTTGGTTTATGGAGGTATCACTATTTAAATTTTGATTTAAAATTTTACTTTCACATTTAGTATTCAGCATTTTTGTATTTTTCATTTGCCCTTTTGTTCTCTTGTTGATACTGGTATTACTATTGTCATTATTATTATTATTAGTGCTGGGAATCGATTAAAAAACTGAACTAATTCATCAAATTTTTTTTCTGTAAGTTTTTAATATTTTGATATTGTAATAATTTCAGTTACTCTCCAAATTAATGTAGAAACTATTTAAATATGTGTTGTAATGGCATCTTTTTATGAATGAAGGCTAGTATCACTGATTATAATGACGTTACATTACAGTATAACTGAAAGCTCCCAATTTCAACATTTATTAGGCTTTAAAAAACAACTTTTAATTTAAGTGAACTTAAAACAATCTTTACATAAACTCATTATAATAAATGTTACATTTACCTGTGGCCTTCCCTGTTAGACATATACAGAAATGTAATAGTTATCAAACACCTTTCTTAACTGCATAAATAATGAATGAAATATAGATTAATCATCATTAAAGCTACAATTTTCTCTGTTCCCGTTGTTCTTTGATGAACATTAATGACAGGCATCATCAGTGCTCCTGTCACTTTAAGAACGGCCGCTGACGAACATGACGCGGATCTGACGCGCTGTCCCGCGCATCTCATTTCCTCACAACTCTTTAAGGTCATTTAAAGGGTCCTGCACCATTTTTCATTCATCTGACTCTTTTCGACATGTTCTCTGTTGTGATTTGATGTTGTCGCACGAAATGCGTCATCAGATTCTGCGCTCCTATTGGTTCTTGATTTGACGTTGTCCTAGGAGAAGTCACACTGCAGGATTGCGCCTCAAATCTTCTGACGCTGCCAGAATTTTGTCTGAGGTAAAATTTGATCGCAACGGTCATTAATCGGTTGTCGGTGCACATGTCAAACTAAAGGCCCGGGTATACTTCACTTACCGCGCCCGGACGCGTCACGCGCGCAGCCCTGTCCGCGCGTCTTTCAAAGTATACTACACAACGGATGCGCGCGGATGATCGCGTTCGACGCATGCGCAGTACATTTTTTCCCTATGCTCTACCAGACATTGGGGGGCAGCACTGAGTCCTGTTATCAACGGGACATTCGCTGGGCATGATCGGAGAAGAACTGTAGTGCATCCACCATTGCAAGAAGTTTGGAAGAAATACTGAAGAATCATAAACGATGGAGAAGGATATGCTTCTAAGTTTACTCGTTTTGGAAGAAGAAATTAAGAAGAAGTTTTTCTCTCCTTTTTAAAGCGTGTTGTTTTTAAACCGGTCTTTGCACACTCTTCTTCGACGGCTGAACACTGTGCTCAATACTGTGCGTATTGCCACCTAGTGGACTCTTCTGTACTGCTGGCGCATGCGCTGTTGCACGCGGACCATCCGCGCGGTCTCGAAATTTGGGCTGCGCGCGGACGGGGTGTGCGGCCGGTGTTTACGTCATGCGGGCGGTGCACGAACGCGGACGGCCGAAGTATACCCGGGCCTTAAGGATCAAAGACTTCAAATTTTAGCCTAGGATCAGATAAATCTTTTAGGATTTCAAAATTTGTCTCAGACGGCCAAATCGTGGCCAAAATCGCACAGTGTGCACCTGGCTTAAGACATTATTTAACTAATTTAAGACTCCTAATATGAGAATACTCAAAATTCTCTGTGTTGTTGTTATTGTTTGTTCAAAAGCAAAAGAGAACTCGATGTGAGCAGGAGACTGGCGTGAGTCTGTCTGTGCGTTGAGTGTGTGTGTGTGTGTGTCTCAGACGGTCTCAGAGTGTCCCTCTGACATGAGACGCAGCCACACAGACAGGACATTGACATTGAGCGCTTGGAAGCATTTACATGAATAGGAGCGTGATCATGTAACGCTAGGCAAAAATGGATATAAAAACGGACGCTGCGTTATTTGCGTTAAATATTTTTAATGCGAAAAAATTAATCGCCTGCGTTAACGCGTTCATTTACCCAGCCCTAATTATTATTATATGTTTGTTTAGTTATTTGTATAGTCATAGCCGGCAAGGGTGACTTTTTAACGGCAAGTAAGAAAATGGCTCAAGTTTTTGAAAATTTCTCCAAAACTGATGAAAACTACAACCACTGAACATCTGCATGATGCCAATCTTAAAATGACTCTCAGATATTGACAAAGACAAAGATATTTTCATATTTCACAGTAATATCCCAGTTTGATTTTAGGTAATTTTTCTTCTTTTGAGTATTTTGCACACGGTACGAATTAAGAGTCAAGCATGAAAATGCTCCAGTGGGCCATAAAGTTAACATAATTTGTTAAAAAAATCCTCATGTTACAATGTAGTCTGTTGAAGTTTTTAGAGGGCATTAATCCATCTCTGAATATCACGCTTCAGACCCGTCAGAATGATCCTGATGCACGTCCGCTGGGATTTGCTGGTTATTCTCAAAGGAAAACTAGAGGACAAGTCTAAAATATAATTTTTTACTTGTGGTGATTCTTATCAAACCCCAAGGGTAAGGTTAGTCAAATCTAGCCTAATCCATTAAGTACTCATCCGCCCGCAGTTTGACGTCCTTCAGGAATGACGTAGAAGACTACCTTGTGTTTTTTCTTTTTTGAGGCTCAATTTGTAGTTATAAGTCTCACAGACGGCAATTCAATAGTAACAATAAAAATACTTATTTTATTGGTTACAATACAAAGCAGTTAATGCAAAATAAAATGGAATAAAACTTAAATCAGCTTAAGCTAAAAAAACTCTATAATCTAGCCTTTATCCAGCAGTGTTGGAGATGCTGTTAAAGCAACACGCCGACTTTTTGGGACTTTAGCTGAGTTAGATAAGTCCATACATACCATTCTCATCTCCATGCGTGCCATAACTCTGTCTGACGCACCCACCGCTAGCCTAGCTTAGCACAAAGACTAAGGTAACGGTTTACAAAGGTAAGCGGTAAACGGCTAAGGCAAACAGCTCCAGCTAGCCTACAGCTCAATAAGTGACAAAATAACACCAACATTTTCCTATTTACATGTTGTGATGTGTATATTTACATCATGTACTAAGACCGACGGAAAATGGAAAGTTGCGATTTTCTAGACTACTTTGATTTACCATTACTAGACCAATGATATTACGCAGCGCCTGAAAATAGTCCCCAGCACGCTCTCTGTGCAAGCAGGTTGTCACGTTGGTGATGTTGACGGAGGTTAGCCTATTTTCAGTTGCACCCATGGTACTGCAGCAAAGTTCCTTGATCATTACGCAGGAATGAGAGTATAGTTCCTAGCCATATTGCTCTAGAAAATTGCAACTTTTCATTTTCCGTCGGTCTTAGTACACAATGTAATGCCAGAACCTTTTTTTTTTTTTTTTTGTAGTGGTGGGTGCGTCAGACAGAGTTATGGGATGCACAGAGATGAGAATGGTATGTATGGACTTATCTAACTCTGGGGGATACGGTGAATAAGCTAAAGTCCCAAAAAGTCGGCGTGTTCCTTTAAGTGCCACTCAATAGGGTATCCGGTTTCCTTTTTACGCTTAATGCAGGCAGCATCTGCATGAGGTCTTTACTCAGACTTTTTATACTACTTTTTGGGAAATTCCGCTTCCGTATTAGTAACCAATTGATCAATGCCCTGTAAAATCAATGTTCCTGTTGTAAGCGTTTCAGTCTCTGTATCTCTTGCTTACTAAGCCAGGTGTCCTTCCTCTGTCGCTTATGCTGTTGTCTTCTTTCCTCTTCTTCACTGAAATGTTCATCTGGATCACCTCTGCTTGAGGTTGCAGCAAGCTCTCTTCACCCCTATGCGTCTTCTTGTTAATCTTTTGTGTTTGGTTACAAACAGTTCATGAACTACAACTTTCACAGTTTTCTACTCATCACATTTTGTTTCCATTACACCCAAACTGCAACATCATTCTGAGTTGCTGTTTGCACAACATATGACATTAAACTCAAAGGCAAGCAAACTAACTTTTTTGAAACATGCAAATAGCAATATCAATAACAAAATCCAAAACAAGTGATGACAGCTGGATCTTGTACTTTTATATTTAAATATTGAATCATCTTCTCATTCTGACAGACGATAGACTGTAAAAAAATATGGATGTAGTGTCCGTGACGTCACCCATAGGATTCTGAAGAGCAGTTTTGAAACGTAAAGTATGGACGAGCTGGCCGCCGCCATCTTGGCAGTGTGTCAACCCGGATAATAGAAAATGGGCAAAGAGGCGGGACGTGGCTGGAGCTGAGGTGACGTGATCACTAACAGACAGCAGATAAATGGCTATCCACTTGTCACTAAAAGTGGCCACGCCCTTAATTATGCAGAAGCTTAAGGCTTTATATAATGTAAATGAATGAGTTTTAAAAAATTCACCCCCTCACAGTTGTCATGAAGGGCAAAATTAGCTGTATAGACCAAAACCACAATTTGTACCAGACTGTAAACATGTTTTTTTCTTCTGCTGTAAAGTTGGGGCTCAATGAGATTCTGCTCCATTCTGGAGCCTGTCCCTAGTGGCCAGTCGATGAATTGCAGTTTAAGTCACTTCCGTATTGGCTTAAAGAGAAACTGCGGGAGGTTGCCGCTTGTGACAGACACATACTCCACGTGACTCTGTAAAGAAATGCACAAGATATAATATAAAATATTTTAAATGAAAAAAAGCACAGGCTTAACTGTTAAAGGGTTAGTTCACCCAAAAATGAAAATTATGTCAATAATTCCTCACCCTCATGTCGTTCGACACCCGTAAGACATTCGTTCATCTTCGGAACACAAATGAAGATATTTTTGTTGAAAGCTGATACTGAGAAAGGCCTCCATTGACACTCAGTACATTTACACTCACAAGACCCATAAAAGGCACTAAAAACGTTGTTACAGAGTCCATCTCACTACAGTGGCTCTACAATAATTTTACGAAGCGACGACAATAGATTTTGTGCGAAAAAAAAAAATCAAAATAACGACTTTATTCTACAAGTTTTTGTCTTCCTTGTTGGCCTCTGCCGTGAACTCACGAAGCACCACGACGCATGCGCGAGAATATGACGCAGATCCGGCGTTCGGACACGTGACCCAGAAGCGAGGACAAGATGTGTTTACAACGAGCAGAGGAAGACGCGCCGTATCTAAGCTGTTGAATTCTACATTGATCGTGCTTTAGGTCTCGGCATAGAGCTCAAAATGGGACTAAAGTGTGCATTTCATGGATTCCCGAATGCCGGCGCTACGTCATGTTCTCGCACATGCGTCGTGGTGCTTCGTGAGTTCACGGCAGAGGCAAACAAGGAAGACAAGAACTTGTAGAATAAAGTCGTTATTTTGATTTTTTTTTTCACACAAAAACTATTGTTGTCGTAAAAATTATTGTAGAGCCACTGTAGTGAGATGGACTTTGTAACGACGTTTTTAGTGCCTTTTATGGGTCTTGTGAGTGTAAATGTTCTGAATGTCAATGGAGGCCTTTCTCAGCCATCAGCTTTCAACAAAAATATCTTCATTTGTGTTCTGAAGATGAACGAATGTCTTACGGGTGTCGAACGACATGAGGGTGAGTAATTAATGACATCATTTTCATTTTTGGGTGAACTAACCCTTTAAATTATAGCAATAACGCAAACTGTATAGGAAAGTATCAGTTACTCTCTTCAGTTACTATGGCTTGACATTAACATCTGCCAACCCGCCATTTGCGGGTGGATTTCAGCTGTGGTGTGTCCCACTAGCCACTTTGACAGGTTGAATTTTATCGTAATCTTCTCAAAAGTCATCTGTTATAATCACGCATTATCACAATCACATGTGATTCTGCTGAGTTTATGGCTGCGTCCAAAAACCTAGGCAGCTGACTCATTGCCTCGCTGCCTTCTCAAACAATGGCTTGTAAGGTAGCGTTTGTGCATGAAGTCACCTCACGAAACTAATTTCGGACAGACTTCTTAGGCAGTGTAACCGTTTAATTTTGTACAGCAAAATAGAGCGAGCTTTGGTGAGAACTAAACAAATATTTATTCACTACATCTCACTAGAAATGACATCAGAAGTAGAAAATGTTGGTAAAACATTGGTTACTCATGGGTGCTAATTAATGCCGTTTTTATTTTATTTTTTACAAAATGTTTAAATTGATTATTATTCTATACACTCATTGTATATTGAGAAGGCAAGAAAGGATGAGAACAAATAGCCTAAAGGTGTGCGTTTATGTGTTGTAAAGTCAAATTGTGTGTAGCTAATGTGCGTGCAAGGGTGGGTGATCAGTGAAAAGAAATCTGATTGGTTAGTTTTTTCCACACGTGAAAAATGACATTACATATGGTTTAGGCAAAATCAGGCTCAAAATGAGTAAACACTCTCTAAAACAGCTCAACTTGATCGAAACATTTGCAAAAATGCCTAAAACTATTGAGCAGGGATGGAAAAAAGCCTCTTAAATCCTTTCTCTTTTTTTTCTGGAAAAGATTGTATGCATCAAGATTGTGACAGTGAAAACAGTGCCATCTTGTGGCAGGTAGAATTTTCAGCAGCCATAAACCGGAGTGTGTTTATCCAACAAGCACAAATAAAAGCCTGACATTTACATTTGGCAGACGCTTTTATCCAAAGCGACTTACAGTGCACTTATTACAGGGACAATCCCCCTGGAGCAACATGGAGTAAAGTGC
Source organism: Romanogobio albipinnatus (assembly GCA_023566225.1). Lineage (NCBI taxonomy): Eukaryota > Metazoa > Chordata > Actinopteri > Cypriniformes > Gobionidae > Romanogobio > Romanogobio albipinnatus. The sequence continues at coordinate 32,573,371 of CM042263.1, forward strand.
CTTGCTCAAGGACACAATGGTGGTGACCGCTGGGATTGAACCAGCAACCTTCTGCATATCAGTTCCATGGTTTAACCCACTGGACCACCATCTCACTCTGACAAGTGACAACGTTAAGGGCCAGATTTACTAACAGCTTGCTAACCCTCCTTTAGCGCTGAAATGGCGTGGACAGGGATATTTTTGTGGCTGACCTTATTGCATATGCATTTGTAGGAGTTTCCCTTTCAGACGCACAATTAATGGGAGGAGAATATTTAAATGAATCACGCAAGGTGATAGGCTAGGGTTAGGGTTAGGGTTAAGTTTTGCGCTTGACAATTAACTGGTATTTGCTCCATTATTTACTTCCCTAAAAAGCATGTCTTATACTAGACAGTAGCCTAATGTACTCTGCTCTTGGTAGATTGTGTTGGTCATTATGGAAATGATCCAGTCTGTGTTTTGTTAACAGGGATAGGCAGTATTTCAGATACATGTATTTAAAATACGTATTTGAAATACAAAATACTATTTTGTATTTTAAAGCCTTTGGAAAAAATCAAATGTAATTTGTATTTAAATACATTTAAGATGAGTATTTTTGTATTTTCAAAATACTTTAAGCCAGTCAACCTCTTTATCAGGGTGCTGTTTTCATGCATCAACTAGTTCAGACCAGACATGCCCCTCCCCACAACCCCAACATTCTTTTTCTGGAACTTTTCTGGAATAATAATGTCATGGTCAATTCTACTTGTTGATTAAAGTAGCTTGTCAAATGTGTGTGAAGCATTAACGTTACTGCATGTTAGGGATGGGTGATATCATATGACATATGTAGATTCGTAGCGATGATACAAATTGTGAATTGATGGAACTTTTTCTAAATCGTTTACATAGATAGGCCTATCGGGGTAAGCAAATATATCAGTGCAGCTTTTAGTGGCAGGGAATAATTGGAATGTTGGAGTGGAAAAAGAAGCAAGGGCGAATGAGTTATCGGGTGTGATGTGATTTGTGTTATTATAACTGCCGCGAAAGGAAATTCAAATTCACAATTGCACGTTGGCAGGCAGTTTTTGTGCGCGCGCGCTCTGAGACAGAGTGGAAAGCTGACAAATAAGCCTACACTTTTGACTTAAAGGCCTTTTTAACATGGCAAGCGGTGGAATTGTGCGCAAAATTTACTAGTTTGTTCCCTCGATTTATAAATTGTGTGCATGATTTAGCCTACTAGTTTTTTCCTGCATGTCATATGCAGGGCTCCGTAAATATGCTACCTATCTTCTGGTTTTTACAGCCATTTCCACATTTCCACAGCGATCTTAAGGAATTATGAATGAACCGCTCGGCCTATTGAGCTAGCTTGTACATGTACATGTGTTGTTTGGATTAGAGTCACTTTCCAGAAGTTGCTCAAAGTTGCCAAATAAATTTAAAAAATTGCTAAATTTGTTGCTAGGTGCTTTTAGAAAAAAATGTTTCTAATGTAGTCTGAAAAGTTGCTAAATCTAACAACAAAATTGCTAAGTTGGCAACACTGGTTGAAGGCTTGTTTATACTTTCGCAATTCGCATGGCTCTATGCCGCGAACCTGCTTACTGTGATTAAAAAAAACGCATGAGTGAATCAAAAGCATAAGGAGTCATATGCTCTCGCTGGACTCGTTGTCATACGGCGGATTCGTCTCTGCACAGCACCGCTGCCAACAAGCCTTCCATCAACAATGCAAACATGGCTTTACGATCCTACATCGGCATCAAAACACAACGAAAACACAGCGAATCCAACGCATTCATGCAGTTCACCGTAATTTGTATAGACGCAGATTACAAACGAGCAGCAGCTGTTAGCTCCATTAGCTGCTATTTCAACAATGGCGGATCTCAAGTCTGTGTTCGTCTTGTTGACCCCGCCCCCAGCGCCTGACGTTCTTACTTCTAGCCCTGTTCTAGCCCAGCAATGTTTTGGTGCTACTTAAGAACCACTTTTCCTGGCTCGGAGCTGGAGCTTTGGGTGTGGAAACACAAAGAACCGATTTGAAACTAGGCTCTGGCTCCGATCTAGCTCTAGCACTGCCTTGGTGGAAAAGGGGTATCAGTGAAGTAATGCTTGACGTGCTCTCCATTGTATAATTCTGTGAAATGTGAAATATAATTCTTCTCCAAACCATCAAAAAGCAGCGATGAGAGGAAGTAGTTTGCCGAATAATTTGTCAAACTCTCGTCTCGTGAGAAGTTTGTGAATAAATGGATTTCTTCACATATAAACTGATTAGGTTGTGGGTCATTGAGGACACATGTGAAAAAGTGTTTTAGTACACCTCTTAAACCAAATAATCAAGTTAAACCCAGTAAACTTCAAATTGTGACTTGTTGTGACATTAGAACAAAACATATTAATAAATAGGCCCAGGTAGATTTCAGCCTAATAGGGATACCTGCACTGAATCACCAATTTCACATGTATTTTGTGTATTTTCAAAATACAAAATACTGCATTTGTATTTAAATACATTTTTCCACACAGTATTTTGTATTTGTTTTTAAATGCATTTTTCCACACAGTATTTTGTATTTGTTTTTAAATGCATTTTTCCACACAGTATTTTGTATTTGTATTTTAAATACATTTCCATGTATTTATGCCCATCTCTGTTTGTCAATTTGAGCGTCATCAGTAGATCACACGCAGTCCACTCCCATCTGTGCTTTTATGGTATTGCGCTTTCACGCTAATTTGTCCTGTTTAGTAAATCTGGCCCAAAATGTGTTTAGTTTTATGATAATATAATTCACATAGGTCTATTAAAGTGCAATTAATTAAATGTAACAAAACCCAATAATTATAATGATAGAGTTCTTTGGGGCAAGTAAACAGTGCTGTAATTATTTTATGCTTTTTATACTGTTTATGGCAGAATATATGATAATGTAGCCTAATATAGGATACGACTCCGAGCTTATAAAAGATTTTAGTAAAAGGACTATCATAAACCCATAGAGCCAAAGTGAAGCATTCACGTGACTGGAAAGAAAGAGGTGCTTCGTTTTTCGTTGATCATGTTTGGCCCTGTCCCAAATGGCACCCTAAACCCTCGCGGTCTTCCTACGAGTCCGCACTTTCATGACGTAATACTGATTTGACTGTCGGGAAGAAGGCCGCTGCAGAAGAAGTGCGCATATTGACCGCAAAGGGGGCGCTCGCGAGCAGCCTTCTGAGACCTAAAATAGCAAATGGGACACCCTACAGTCTCGTGGACTTAAAGGCCCACTGAAATGCCTTGAAACGCGCAGCATTATTCAATGTGTTGACGTAATTTCGGCCCTGAAACGTTCGCCATTTTTTTAAAACAGCCAATAGCGTTTTGTTAAAACCACAGTTTGACTAGAGCCTTTCTGTTTGGTAAAGCCACAGTTTTCTTCCTAATCTCTAATCTATTTATCATCATAATCTCCTCCATATCGCTTTGAAATACAGCATTTTGTGCAGAATTTAAATGGGTCTTGCAGACAATATGTTTTGTTGTCTGCGTCGACTCGCGCACATGATCCGCTCTGCGCTCTCGTGCCTCTAGTCTAGACCATAGACTGTAAAAAAAATATGGACGTAGTGTCCGTGATGTCACCCATAGGATTCTGAAGAGCAGTTTTGAAGTGTAAAGTCAGCCGTTGCCATCTTGGTAGCGTGTCATCGTGCGTCACTCCCGGATAACTGAAAATGGGCGGGATGTGGGTGGAGCTGAGGTGATGTGATGATTAACAGACAAACCAACTGTAAGTTTTGAATGCTTATCTCCTAAATGCGAATTGTCATTGTTTTGGAACACACCAGCTTATTCCTAGCCTTAAGGCTAACATAGTCATACTAAAAGCTAAAAAACGTCCATTTTGATTTCAGGGTAGCCTTTAACGGACACTTGGTAGCCATTATAAGTCCACAAGACCGAAAGTACATACTGGCCCTGTACCAAATGGCACATTCATGTGCACTTTCGGTCTTGTGGACTTACAATGGCCGCTACGTGCCATTGTCGCTATGTGCCGTTAAGTCCACAAGACGGTAGAGTGTCCCATTCCTCATTTAAGCTTAAAGAAGGGTGCTCGTGAGCGCCCACTTTGCGTCCGTTATGCGCCATCGATGCGTACTTCAACTGAGCCCCCAAATTCGCGAGCTACGCAGCGGACTTCTACCCGGCAGTCAAAGCGCCACTACGTCGTGAAAGTGCGGACTCAGAGGAAGACCATGAGTGTTTAGGATGCCATTTGGGACAGGGTCTTAATGTGCACTTTCGGTCTTGTGGGCTTACAATGGCTGCTACGTGCGCGTCCGTTAAGTCCACAAGACCATAGGGTGTCCCATTCTTCATTTAAGCTTAAAGAAGAGTGCTCGTGAGAGTCCCCTCTGCAGCCGTTATGCACCCTTGATGCACACTTCAGCTGAGCCCGCAAGACTGTGAGCTTCGCAGAGGTCTTCTACTCGGCAGTCAAAGCGGCATTATGTCGTGAAAGTGCGGACTCAGAGGAAGTTTAGGGTGCCATTTGGGACAGGGTATTTCTCTCAAAACAATACGTGTTCCGGGAAAAAGCCGCTCAGTGACTCTTTTTTGTGAAAGAGACAGTCGATCTATACAGCAGATCGTTCCCACCAAGACAATAGAACGCAACAAGTATGGTATAAGCGTAATAATTTATTTGAATGTTTTTGTAATGTAAAGTTTGTAGTTCTGTGTGTACCCTGAGATAAAATCCTGCAGGCGCCCCTCGCTGAAACTCGGGAGTTTTGTTCTGCACTCTCGCTCACCTAAATCTGCACTCTCATTATAAAAAAACAAAGCCCGCGATTTGTGCGATGTAGACCTACGTAGGAGATTTATTAATCACAGAGATTGACTGTTTTTACTCTATTTTGAAAATAGTTTCAAACAAAGCTCAGAAGAACGTCTCAGTTACATATGTAACCTTGGTTCCCTGAGTAGGGAACGAGACACTGCGAACCGTCGCTATGTGACGAATGTCTGAAGCCCTTATACCATCACGCCAATTGATTGGCTAGTGGAAATGCGCCTTAGGAATATGTCATGTATGCTTATATGCGCACTAGGCATCATATCGTCAGATTTTAAAGACGACTACTACTAGCCTACTCGAAGACAGGGGAATGGCCGGAATCGCAGTGTCTCGTTCCCTACTCAGGGAACCAAGGTTACATACGTAAACGAGATGTTCACTCAACACTGCGAACCATCGCTATGGGAACGAAATACCATAACGCCTTCACATACCTGAGAGTAGCTGGGAGACCGTGGAATCTAATGTGCGCACCTAATGTGACTGGCATAAAGTTGGCTTGACGTTGGACTTTTGATATTCGCAAATTTAGGGATCGTCTGTAAAAAGTTACATACGAAATTGGTATACACATTTCTAATTTCAATAGCATTTGAAGAGAACCAACCGTAAAGTGTTCATCTAGGTGTCAGGTAGCCTATTATGCGTACCTGTTAAATTGTTGAAATTTAATCAAATAAACTGACAAATCACATGAAAATATGGGTATGTATTTCACTAGGCATACACAACATATGCTGGATTTAAGTGTCATAGCTGATAGAACACTGATGAGAATATTGCTTGAAAATAAATTATATTTACACCAATTGTTTTTTTTTAGACAAGCAATTGTGTTTTTCCGTCTAGATTAGGGAGCTTTTTGATGACCTGTCATGTTATACATTTCATGTAGACTTGATTTGGGTATAGAGTTGTCATTTACATATAGACAACAACAAAATTGTGGCCAGTGAAAATGCTGAGTGGCTAGTAACTTTGGAAAACCACTAGCCACAGTGGCTAGGGAGCAAAAAAGGTAATGTCAAGCCCTTACTGTACAGACAGAACTACAATCACACACTGATCTCCTTCTGAATCACTGATATGATACAAACAGACACGCAACAGAAACTAATGATAAATGATCTTACCCATGTGTGTGTGTTTCTTTCATAGAACGACGGATGAAGAAACAGAACAGCAGAAGTTTTCTCATCTTCACAAATCTGAACTGCTCGAACAACAGGAAGAGATTAAAACTACAAAACTAAATCTTTTTTTACAACACGTGTTATTAAGTTCAAGCATTGATTCACACATTGAAACATATTTAATGCTGCAATAAAAAAAAAAACACTAACACTTTACAATAAGGTTCATTAGTTAACATTAGTTAACTACATTAGTAAGCATGAACTAATAATAAACTGCACTAATAAAGCATTTATTTATCTTTGTTAATGTTAATTTCAACATTTATTAATACTTTATTAAAATCGTGTTAACATTAGTTAATGCACTGTGAACTAACATGAATAAACCATGAACAGCTGTATTTTTATTAACTAACGTTACCAAAAAGATGAACTAATACAGTAACAAATGTACTGCTCATGGTTAGTTCATGCTAGTTAATACATTAGCTAATGTTAACTAATGAAACCTTATTGTAAAGTGTTACCAAAAACACATTAACAAATTTAATGACATTACTTTTTCACATACACACAATAGCATAGTTAAATAGTAAATACATAATCAGTTTTTGTGCATGTGAGACAAGTAAAGAGCTGTTCACATTGATGATGACCACCGAATAACCAACATTATTTACACTCTAAAAAAAAAAAAGGTTCCATATGGCACCAAAAATGGTTCTTCGTTGTAATCATAGAGGAACCACTTTTGGTGCTATATAGCACCATATCTTAAAGCTGCACTAGGTAGGTTTTGCTCTCGGGCTCCCCCTACAGTTGGGAAACAGTATTGTCCTCTACTACTGTCGTAAACTCTGTCATCCTACATCAGGGGATGCATCACACGTGCATTTGTTGACATGACAACTATGATAGCCCTGAACACTGCAGGAGGAGTTCACATGCAGGTGTTCTGCTTGCGTCGCGTGTGAAATGTCTTCATCCCAGGTACAGTGGCATATGTTTCAGCATGTCATATGAATATAATTTCATGGGTTTTATTATTTTTTTCAAACGCCAAATGATCGCGGTGCTCACGTTTACAAGCCAGCGTCATTATAGTAGTCTAGTCTATTGGTTACCGTTTTACAGAATCTATATGATACTAAAATTCAATGTTTGAGTGGTAGGTAATAACCATATATCGTCAATATAATATCAAGCTACCATAGATGAATCTTCAAATTTGCAAAATCGATTTGCATTATAGCTTGAGGCAAGACAAATAAACAAATATCACAGACATGTTAGGTATCCTAAAATATGATTTTGTATTTTATGTATTTTGTATTTTTGTATCTTATGTATTTACTTGCAAGAATGTAGCCCCTACCAAACTTGAACACGCCGTTTAGACATAGGCTTACATAGGCTAACCCTAACCCTCGCACGTCCGAATTTAAGGAAGTGGGAGTGATGGGGGAAGTGACGTATATGCCGTAAAGCAGTCGAATTTTGTAGTTCTTTTTTTTTCTCGGGTTACTACCCGAAACCCGAAGTTTAAAAGTACGATTAAAAACGATACAGACCCCGTCAGGCTATGGCAGACGTGTCATTCAACCTATTGTAAGTCGATGTATCATCACAAGAGTCTTGAAAATATATTATGAAGGTTGAAAAGTTACCTAGTGCTGCTTTAACATGTTCTGTATATGGTAGCGGTGCTATATAGCACCTTAGTTAGCGGTGCTATATAGCACCTTAGTCAAAGAACCGGTGAAGAACCTCTGAAGAAGCACCAAAATTGGTGCTATATAGCATTTAAAAAGGTTCCCCTATGATTACGAGCCAAGAACCATTTTTGGTGCCATAGAACCTTTTTTTTTTTAGAGTGTAGGTACTAAATGGCGTTACATAAATTGTATTAAATTATAATATGGGCTATCAATTAATTAATGTTTTCAAGTCTACTATCCTTAGTCTGACGTCGTCATACTCAATTCTAGTCAGAATATGAGTCTGATACTGCTCCGTTGGGCTGTGATTATGGGGCGTGTTTAAACCGAAACCAGGAAAGACCTCAATTGGATAAACCTACAACCAATCAGAGCAATGGAGCGACGCATAACGTTAGTTGTCAAATGTCAACAGAACTCAACTGCACTGTGTTTCCAAGTCCGCGGGTTGAAGCGACCCCAATTATGTGATATACAGCCACAGGAATGCGAATTTTAGCAGTTATCCCTGCCAAAATAACACATTTTACCCCCAAAATGCCATTTTTCCCGGAGAACCCCCCCACCCGGAAAGCTATTGGGCTTGTTTTTAGCTAGTTTTGAGTAGCAATTGGGCGGGTTTTGCTGTAAAAACTTGGCAACCCTGTCTGTGCGCGCGTCACGTTAGAAGAAGATGAGTGTAAACGATCTTTGCCGGTGTTGTAAAAAGAATTTAAGGATACCAACACGATCATCATTTCTGAGAGAAATAGTAAAGGTGAATGCATATACGAACAAGTTCTCCGTTTAGGATTAGAACAAATTCAACCCAAGCGCCTTTGATGACGTGGATGATGACGTTACTGTTTATCATCTGTCCATAATCGTCTAAAGCCCGCCCTGACAATTTCATTGGTCCGAACAGTTTCTGTTCGGGCATAATTACTTCTCTATGGATCAAGTCCAGACCGAATTGCCCGTGCAAAAATTTTTGTGGGCGGGGCTAAGTTCGTCTGGCATCCAGGCTATACTATCATTGTAATATTAATAATTATTTGTTATAACACTTTTTAAAAGCTGTAACTCTTGCCTTCTTGATCAGTTTCTCTACATTTCCTGCAAATCCAGAAGATCCCAACTGCAGCAACAGATCCAGCACTAGCAGCAGAGATCAACACTATCAGAGAGACTGAGACTGTAATGATAAAGAAAGAAGAGACTGCATCAGTCTGATCTACAACAGAAGACAGAGATCAAGTCAGTGAATATCACATATATCATCCGTGCTGGCGTACCTGCACGTGTGTGACAGAGTTGAGTGATGTTGGGATGTCTGGTCTGGTGGCTGATGGGATTGTTGAGCACACAGCTGTAGGTGTTTTTATCCTGATATTCCACCTCCAGAGGTAGAGAGAGACTGATGCTGAGATCAGACACACTGATGCTGGACAATAAACTGTTTCCTTTGTACCAGGAGAGAGTCACATGACTCACATTCAACACTGAACACACCAGTGAACAATTTGATGATGATGAAGATGAAGAACAGTGTGAAGAGATACTGCTGATGACAGGAACAGGCAGTCGAGCTTTAAAACATGAGAAGAGAAATCTGGATAAATCAAATCAACAATCTTATTTTCGGTTCAGTTTGTTGTGTTTAGTGTTTACGATTAATGTCTGTGATCTCAAAATATCAATGATTAAACATTTCAATATGTAAATAGTTAATAAAAAAGGAATGTAGAGGGCAGGATTGATGATCTCTACTCACCATAGACAGAAACATTGAACCTTTTTGTTGACACTTTAGCTGCAAGCATCCGTAGTTGATAAACTCCAGCATGTTCAGTTTTGATGTTTGTGATGGTCAGAGATCCAGTTTGATCGTCCAGCTTCAGTTTGTCTCTGAATCTCCCATCAGGAACATCATAAGTGGAGAAGATTTGTTTCTTTCTTTTGATTTTAGCTATGAGAGAGTTTTCAGCTACAAATGTCCATATTATTTCGGTGTTACGTATTTCAGTAAGATCAGAGTTTAGAGTGACAGAATCTCCCTCCATCACTGACACTGACTGTATTTCATTTGTTTCGGCCCCAAACACACCTGAAGAACATGAAGAGAGACCGATTAAGGCTTGAATTGAATTGAAGGTAGACAGAATTGTTTAAGTATAAACTGAAGAACATCCAGAGCAGCAGCAAAGACACACAAGCAAATTGAAAGGTAAAGCTTTTTAATATTTTTGAAACTCGTCTACTATAGAATGAAATCAATGTGTGAAGTTACATAATTTATTTACAGTTCAAAAGTACAAGTTTAATTCTGCTGGATATATTCAATAGATTTTTTGAGAAATTGCTGGGAAGAATGTGTATTTGTAATCTTTTAAATTACGATACTGAAGATCACAAAAAAAAAAAAAAAAACACCTGAGATTTGAAAGCGGTTCAAGTGAGGTTTTGGATTTATAGTCACAATAGAAAGCCTGGAAATGTCCACTTAAAATTCCAATTAAACACAGAGACCTGAATTCAAAGTAAATCTCATGATATTGATCTGGTACATTTAAAAGTAGAAAATAAAGTCATCTGAGCTGTAGCAGCAGCTTTATTACTCTGAAATTAAACCATACAAATGTTTGTTTTAACTTACCCATCAGACTCCAGCAACACAAACAGAGTAAAAACAACATCGTAAAAATGTTGTTTAGTTCTTCATCGAAACGTCTGATCTGATAAGATGTCTTGCTAAATGGTGCTTGGGTGTGTGAAGCTTTTGACCCTCCTACTTACACACACATGCTCTGAGCGTGTTTTGAACATAGGTCTATATCTCTATACCTATATATCTATATCTCTATTTCTATATATATAAATGCCCATATGATCTGATAATGACATAGTTAATTTTTTTCACTATTGACTAAATTTGTTGAAAGATATAGTTGTGTTCAATACGTAAAAGTAGAAGAATATTGTGTGAGTTTGAGAATAACCCTTAATGATTTAAAAATGGTTGTATATATTCATTTTATTTAGTTAAGTTAAAAATCATCTGCCATCTCACAGTACCAGTATGACTGAAGTCTGAAGCTTTTGAGCCATACCTGTGGTCGTCTTGTCATTTGATCTGTTTGGTGGACAAACTTGTTTGTGAGAGACGATGGGTGTTTAGAGCATGTGGTGAGGGGCCTCTTCCTGCTTCTATGCACAGCTCTGACTCTTTGATCTACAGAAGCATTGAACAAAGATGAGGAACAACAGTTAACAAAGACAAGTAGGTATCGCTTCCGCCTGGAAACATCTCAGTGGGAGGGGCTTGTGCTCCAAGTGGGAGGGGCTACAGCAGCCGCAAGTAGGCGGACACCTCTAAATGGTAAACTCCGTAGATGCGGTGATACGATTATGATAGAAAATATGTCAGAAAGTAGCGACGCTAAAGGAAAAAAAATATTAAAACTTCATATCAAGTAGGCCTGCACGATTTGCGGAAAATATGTAATTGTGATTATTCTGGTTAAAATTGCGATTATTGTTGTTTTTTTATTTTTTACAAATGAAAAGTGTATATATTAAAGGGTTAGTTCACCCAAAATTGAAAATAAAGTCAGAAATTACTCACCCTCACGTTGTTCCAACCATGTAAGACCTTCGTTCATCTTCGGAACATAATTTAGTATATTTTTGATGAAATCTGAGCCACGACGCATGCACGAAAACGGCGTTCTTCTTCTACTACTACTGATCTCAGTTTTCGCGCATGCGTCGTGGCGTCAGAGGCTCAAATTGAACAACAATAATAGTGGGATAAAGTCGTTATTTTTGTTGTTTTTCCGCTCAAAAAGTATTTTCGTCGCATGATAGACTTAATACAGAGCCACTGTAGTCATTTGGACTCCTTAAATGACGTTTTTACCTACTATTCTGGGCCATCAAGTTCCCTGAAAGCCTATGGAGGAGTGAGACAGCTCTCAGATTTAATCAAAAATATACTAAATTATGTGAGTAATTACTGACTTTATTTTCAATTTTGGGTGAACTAACCCTTTAAAGCTGCACTAGGAAGGTTTTGCTCTCGGGGTCCCCCTACAGTTGGGAAACAGTATTGTCCTCTACTACTGTCGTAAACTCTGTCATCCTACATCAGGGGATGCATCGCACCTGCATTTGTTGACATGATAACTATGATAGCCCTGAACACTGCAGGAGGATTTCACATGCAGGTGTTCTGCTTGCGTCGCGTGTGAAATTTCTTCATCCCAGGTACAGTGGCATATGTTTCAGCATGTCATATGAATATAATTTAATGGGTTTTATTATTTTTTTCAAACACCAAATGATCGCGATGCTCACGTTTACAAGCCAGCGTCATTATAGTAGTCTAGTCTATTGGTTACTGTTTTACAGAATCTATATGATACTTCAATTCAATGTTTGAGTGGTAGGTAATAACCATATATCGTCAATATAATATCAAGCTACCATAGATGAATCTTCAAATTTTAAAAGTCGATTTGCATTATAGCTTGAGGCAAGACATGTTAGGTATTGTAAAGGCCTGTTCACACCGGGACGATTTTCGCGCGCGTTTATCGCCGACGTTTAACGCCTCGTGACTAAACAATGGGCGCCAATGTGAGTGTGCACACCGACGCGTAAAACGCCAGGCGTAAAAGCGTCATTAAAAAAAAAACGCCTCGGGTTCGTTTTTTTATTTTGACGCGGCGCGTAAAAAACTGTCCGACCAATGAGATCCGCTCTTTTGTTCACGTGCCTGGAGCTGCTGAAGTGACAGTAAAACACGACTTGGTGGCGCTCAAGCACAAAATCGGTCTTGCCGAGCACACACTGATACGACGAAGAAGTAGTAAGTAGACAAAGAAGAAGATAGGCTGCTAATGCTGCTTGCCAGTTAGCAAAAAGTGTGTGAATGGTTTTGCCATAGACATAATATATCTGTGGTTTTGGCAAGCACGTAAATACTGTCTCTCCTCTTCTTCTGTGTGACAAGCGAGTGTCAGAAGCGTAAAGTGCCGCAGCACCACCTTGTGTACCGGGAGCGCATCGACTGAATGTGCACGTTCACTCGGCGCAACGCCAGTGGAAATCGCTTGGGTGTGAACACTCAAGACGCGCCGAAAAACGTCACGAAAAACGCTGGCGATAAGCGCGTGCGATATTCGTCCCGGTGTGTACAGGCCTTAACGAGTAGGAAAATAGTGTGGCCCCTTTAAGAGCGTTCGCCCCGGGCCCCGCCCCCAGTGGCAGTGTGTGCACTGCGCCTCGAGCTCCCATGTGTGCGGATTATTTTCTGTCTTCTGTTGCAAACATTCATTTATTTTTGTTTTGTTGGGTAATGCTGTGGACGGAAGTGGAGTTTGTGCCGGACTCTTGTGGGGGTTCCGCGGGGAATAAAATGCGGGCTATTTGATGTCAATCGCCTCCGTGTTTGCATCGACTCCAGTTGCGTTGAGTGAGCTATCCGTATTTTTCACCCGGACACACTCGTTACAGTATCCTAAAATATGATTTTGTACGTCTTATGTATTTACTTGCAAGAATGTAGCCCCTACCAAACTTGTACACGCCGTTTAGACATAGGCTTACATAGGCTAACCCTAACCCTCGCACGTCCGAATTTAAGGAAGTGACGTATATGCCGTAAAGCAGTCGAATTTTGTAGTTCTTTTTTTTTCTCAGGTTACTACCCGAAACCCGAAGTTTAAAAGTACGATTAAAAACGATACAGACCTATGGCTATGGCAGACGTGTCATTCAACCTGTTGTAAGTCGATGTATCATCACAAGAGTCTTGAAAATATATTATGAAGGTTGAAAAGTTACCTAGTGCTGCTTTAATATGACTAATAATAATTATGATTATTGTTATTGCTAAATAAAAATAAGAAACATTATTACAATAACATTTTCATTATTAAAAAATTTAAATAGAGCATTTAAGAATACATATAACAGTATATTATTATATTTTACAGTAAACGTATTAATATGCAGTTTAAAAAGTTGCAACATCTCTATCGGCGTTTATGCCTCCACGTCAGGGGTGTAGCCAGCGGGCCACTATGATGACTAGGCCCGCTCAGTTTATTATACAAATATAATAATATTTGTTAAATAACAGTTGTTTAAATTATTATTTTAAAGTAATTACATAATTTTTATAGCATCTCAAATACTAAAATAAATAAAATGTACTTTTTTTTTTTTTACAGTCTATGGTTTTTGCATAATGCTTGATGAGTTTGATTGACAGCTGTGTTAGGCAATTAGGTATCAGGCTGTCTCATGTAAATATATGAAAAATAATGACATTTTTAAAAAACGAAGCATGAACACATGTTACAGTGTACCCCTCAAATAGTGTTGTAGTCAAGACCACCTAAACCGAGACCAAGTCGAGACCAAGACCAGCGTGTGCCGAGACCAAGACTTTGTGGTGTTGAGACCAAGACAAGACCAAGACCAAGACAGGGTGAGACCGAGTCAAGACCAAGACCAGACCAGCACTCCTTAAATTCATCTAAAATATCCATATCTAGTGTCTGAGAAATGACTTATATTGAATACGGTAATTAAATACAATTAGAATAGTAAGACACTATAGCGCTGTTACCAATCAAATCACTACCAATAAAATTCATGGCACAGAAGTTGCATCTGAATTGATACGATTACACCTGCATAAATAATGTTCAGATTAATTTAACATTAAAACATTAACATTATTTAACCGTCACAGAATCCTTTATTCAACCGATTTGTTCAAAGCAACCGATTCTTTTAATAACCAAACGCTGCCGAATTAGCAAAGACACAGTTTAAAATGTAATTTAATATTAACTTCTTGTTTATAGAATGTTGTATAAATCAATATCATTTGCAATCACGCTAATATATTCATGAAAACAGCTCTCTTGCTATTGCGATATTGCTTAATTCTATTCTATGTTATATAAAAAAACAATCTCAGAATTTTGTGGGCATTTATATACATTTTTGCACATTTCTGAGACAATTCTGCATTGATTTTGAACCCGGCAGCATAGTAACAAAATAAATCACATTACAAAGAAGTAAGCTGTAAGTTTTACATCAAATCACATTAATGATATCAAATCAGACAATGCACCGGAAATTTAGTGATATCCTTGCAGTTGTGGTCTTGACTGGTCTTGAGATAAAATCCCGAGTCCTTTAAGTCCGAGACCAAGACAAGACCGAGGAGAAATGCAGTCGAGACCGAGACAAGACCAAGACCATCAAAAAATGGTCTTAAGACCGGTCTCGAGACCAAGACCGGTCTCGAGTACTACAACACTACCCTCAAACACAATCAAGCCATTGTCAAGAAACATATTATTAGAGAGATTATTTTCTGCTTTGGACACTAGAGAGCGATGATGTGCTTAGTACATTTGCTGAAATATCCAGCAGAGCTTATCTTGTGTGATAACCATATGCAATTCACTTAATATTCCATTACATTTTGTAACAATAATAAAACAAGAACAGACAAAGGAGCACAGTGAAAGGTGTGATTAATATTTAATAATGAACGTTAGGCAAATTTCCAGACGTTGGTAAACCACTAAATTAAAACAGTTTGAGACATCACAATAACACCAAAATATATGATACAAAGAGTGAAGACAAAACAGAAACATCCTGGCAGAGAATATATGTAAATAAAGCAACAGGTGTATATCGTCTAGTAAGCTCTAACATCAATTCCGGTAGATAAATACAATATTTGATCACCGTCTTTTGGGGACATTTTCATACACAGCATCCGTCTTCGATTTCTGAAAGGAAACACAAACTCAATCAGCAACTCACAGATGCTCTGAACTACTTATTCTAGGTCTCTCTCGGAATAACCTTGTTATTCTCTTAATAACAAAACCTTATTAATGCAAATCTACAAATACTGACAAACTTGTTTTGAAAAACTACTACTACAGAACAGATGCTAGCATGAAGCAGCAGGAGGAAATTACATCAAGCAAACCGTTAAATCATCAAACAGCTAAAGTTCTGCAGGTTTGTCACGACAGCTTCTGCTCTGAGAATGATTGTCTTTCACACTAAAGCAACAGCTCAGACACTTGCTGCAGCACGTCTGCAAAACAACCAATGGCTGCTAAAGCTGCGTTTCACCTCAGATAATCATGAACCGCAGAGACGCTGCAGCTCCAGGACAGCAAACATGAGTTAACAACTCTGTGTCCTACTTTCTGCCCAATGAAAATCAAATGACTTTTTTGGGGTTGTATATTTGGGTTATCTTTTAAATTAGTAGGCCACGGGCTGACTAGTGTAAATATTTTTAGATGTAGGCTAGGCTCTAACCCATATGTAAACTAAGACATGCCACGATACAACAACTCCGCTGATTATATAATGATCTAGTTCAGTCAAATGATACACACACCCAATGTAGACCGGAGATCGACTGATCTGTTTTAAGGCTAGAACATTTTTAATAGAAATGATCAGTGCCGTTTGTTTTAATGTTTATTTTCATTTGATCTGTATCTGGCCTGGCGATGTTCACTGTATACAGTACCGTCGCAAGGGCTGTGCCACGTGTGCGACCGCATAGGGCCTCTCGCCTCCCCAGGGCCTCGCGCAAAGTAAAGTGACAGCTGACTCGATGTAAGAGCCAATCAAGTTCATGTTTTTGTCCTTCGAAATAGGCTACTATAATAGTTAAAAGACATAGCTAAAAGTGAGACTATGTATCGTGATGCTGTATTATTCTGCTTTTAAAAAATTTATTATGCAGTAACTTACAATATTTCTCTGTGCGTGTGACAGTGATTCATGTGCATAGCAACATGTCATCAGCGCGGCATTACGTGTCAAGTTCGTAGAGAGAGATTTATTCAGTCCATTCAAATTCTGATTTTGGCCGCCTCTGAAATACCCTGGTCTTACAGACTCTCGTACATTTAATTTGTACATAGAGTCTGGCCACTCTCCATTGACAAGCGTTTACTTCCTTGAAGGCGGGAACTCTGTTGAAGTTTAAAACTATTGGATCTGCCCAGAGCCACTCTGGGTCTGCCATAACCAATCGCTAACGTTTGGTCATGATGTATGTCACGCGCTGTTCGCCCTTGATTCTCACATGGAAGTCCGTAAAAATAAGATTGTGCAGCCACCTCAGTGATAAAACCTAAAACTCGTGCATTCGGATTGTGATTTATTCACGGTGGAGGGGAGTTCTGTGATCGAGAACGCGCTGCTCATGTGGTCCGTAACATGATAAATACTGTATACTGTAAATAAAATGTCATATGCTTGGTATGATAAGAATTCAAATGTTTACGTGCTTTTCTTCTTTTTATTTTTTGAGCGGTGATGAAATATATTGCTCTTGTAAACACTTGCCAGCATTTAAAGAAATACAAGTCTAGAAATGCATCCAAATTACAGCGAAGCGCAACCGCACGGTGCTCTGCAGGGGTCAAAAAGGATATAAAGAGTGAATTTTGAAGTGATATATTCTTGAAAACTCAGAGATGTGGATTCGGACAGCAATTCAATTACCACACGACCTTGGTGTTTGTCAAAAACAGTTATTTAACTTTTCCCGAACCCTGTGGGGAGGAGGGCCACAACATCATGGCCACTAACAAAACTCAGCAAAGGAATGAAGGACTTTGCTCGCATCTTTCTCCGCTGCCATTACTGAACTACAACTCAAACTAGCGCATGACATCAGCGTCATCGTTCTCAGCCACTCCCTCTGTTCGCTGATTGGACCAGTAAAAATTTGTTTGGAGAAAACCTAAGAATATACCCCAGTCCCAGACAGAGTACAGAAGGAGTGCATTTATTGGATGGACGCCTAAGATTTCATCTGACTGTACGCACAAAAGGTTTTTATTTAACACTATAAAGTTAAATAAGCGTAGCCTATAACTTGTATGCAACTATTACGCACCTTTCGGAGCATCAGTGAGAGCAACGGGACCGCAGAATGATTGTTGTGTAGTCATTTTAGACGTTTTCTAGACATTTTAAACGTTTTTAAATCTGAAAACTGCCAAAAAGCAAAGAAATTGTCAGACATCCATTTAGCGCATGTTCACAGAGGAAAACTACTGAAAACAATGCTGGATGTTCTCTCAATACTGTCTGTTTATTTTACAGACTGAGAAATCTCTTGAGATGAATCAGTTAGAGTCTTATAAAGCCCAATTTATACTTTTGCATCAAGTGTACGTCGTAGCTATGTCATAGGCTGTGTGTTGCACGCGTAGCCTACAACTTACCCTGACGCGCACCTCTCCAAAAATGTAACGACGCCTCGATTCTACGCGGACCGCAAGCGCTGTGATTGGTCTGCCAGAACCCCTCCCTCAGGTCAATAAATAAATAACAAATCTGCGATAGGAGTGTGTGTGTCCAGA
Organism: Romanogobio albipinnatus; assembly: GCA_023566225.1. Lineage (NCBI taxonomy): Eukaryota > Metazoa > Chordata > Actinopteri > Cypriniformes > Gobionidae > Romanogobio > Romanogobio albipinnatus. The sequence goes on from CM042263.1 coordinate 32,591,478, forward strand.
AATGGGATGATGTTTTCATCCTTACATCTGCTATATAACACAATATTTTGTAGTCAGAGATTCTTTATGTTAGTGAATAAAAACATTGATCCGCTGTGTATAGTTTATTTATTTTTTCATTAAAACCAAAGATGTTAATCAGTGATTGTATATCAAGAACAGGGACACATTTGGGTGCATTTCTTTTTGTGATTTCAACGGAACAAATAAAGTCTCCGCAACAGCAATCTATTGAAGTGCTTGTCTGTGCACGAGCCACCGATACTAAAATCAGCGCCACAAGCTCTGCAGGATTTCACAAACGCATACCAGCGCCAGATTGCCTTTTATTTGCCTCTACTAATCAACTAGAGATGCTTAATTTGTATTAGATACATCACTGCTGCTGCTACTCTGACAATGTACACAAACAAGCCGCTTCTTCTTCGGCTTTTGCCTTGATACTGTGGGTTACCATCAACATGCCCGTGAACACTGCCTCCTAGCGGTCTGCATGTGTAGTTGCACATTGATGCAGACAACAACGCAGAAGAATAAATGAACACCAGGCATAGAGGATACGGCGTAGGTCCGACGCAGAAGTTTAAATCAGCCTTAATTCGCATGGATTCAGGCCGTTTTGTAAACGTTTGACCCATTCATAATTTAGAACATAATTTAGGGGAGTGCGGGGCACAACCTAACGCGGGGTTAGTTGTAACGCGCATGTTTTAACCCTTTCCACACGTGCCAGGATGACGAAACTTAGTGTATTTACTAGTTGCCATATCAACATTATTTAGAGAAAAAATAGCGGCAAAATTAAAAAATCTTTGGAAGATATTACTGAACATTTATTTAACCATAGCAAAAGTAAATTTCTTACTTAAGTTTATTTTTCATCTCTGTTTTTTGTGTTTATTTGAAACAAGACAAATCTGATATTATTTTAATCTTAAATCTGTTATTTAACAGTTGAGATTGTTCTTTAATGCTGATCTAACCAGCAGGAGACACGAGCCACGGCTTAAATCCTATTTGCGCAAGTGGGGTGTGTTGTAACACTGCGTTACAATGAGCCCCTATTAGAACTTCACTATTATATTCTATACTTTTATGAATTCTTTTGAGAAACCATGAGAAAATGTCGATGTTCAGATATGATTAATTGTCATTATGTTTTTTACTATGCTGTATTGCTGTATTTAGTGATGTGTTTGTTGTCAAACTCAAAAATCTGTGTATTTTTAATGATTAAAAAATGCCATTATTTTATTTTAAAAAGTTTATAATTGTATTTTATTAACAAAAAAGATTTTTGTTTGTCTTGTATATCTTTTTGGGGTAACATTTTAAGCTGTCATTTGGTCATGTTACAATGTGCCCCACCACATGTTACAATGTACCCCACCTATGGGACATGTTGTCACATTTCACTTCCATTCGTTCGGGGTAAATCAAGAAAAATGTATTTACTGTATTAATGAAACAAAACCACATATTTGTACTAGACATGTGGGGAATTAATGTGAGAAATTAACGCTCTCCCCATAGCATCTGATGTGCGCACTGCGCAATTCAGTTAGGCTACACAGTTTAACTCCTTGAACCGAATGCTGTTAAACTGAATATTCAGTATATTATAGAAACAGTAGACCCTGTTAATAGCCACCCCCCACCCATGGGCCTCGCACATCACGTTCGCAGGGCCTCACACCCCCCTTGCCACGAGCCTGACCGTATGCCTCCTCATGTGTAGTTGTCACTTCTTGTCGATTTTATTTGCATAAATGAGATTCTGTTGACAGTCACTGTACGTTGTATTGGCAGAATCCGGCCTAGCTCTCGTTCAAATTAATGACATCTTTTATCGCTAATCTTTGCGGTTAGTGCGAAAGCCACATAAAAAGTAGACTGTGCGCAACAAAATCACATTTATTTGCATGCATTGGTTTTCATTGGATCTCTTTTCCATGCAGAGATCCGTGAATTAAAAGAGTACAGCTAAATCCATAAATAGTTTTTCATACCAATTATCATTGTTTTTCACAACCATGAGTTAAAAAAAAAAGTACAATCGAGCTTCCCTCATTGCACCACAGCAAACACAAACGTCTGCCGTTTTCAACTGATAAAATTGGCTTGGCTTATGTATGACTAAAGTAAAAAAAAAGTCTGAATATTAGCAACAGAAAGTCACCATATGGCAAGAAAAATACAATGAATGGTGACTGAACATTCAACCTAAAACATTTTAGGATGAACACTTTAATGTATAATAATTTATATGTGATAAAATATAACTGTTACCGAAAAAAATGCAATTAATTCAGCAAAAACATTTTCTATGTGCTACTAAATTTTGATTAGTGCTAATTGATTTTTTTTTTTAGTTCTGCAAAATGAAAATAGACCAGCGAATCGGACAACAATGAGGTGCAAACAGTGCATAAATTTAGTGTAAATAGCATTAAAAAAACATGCTTAAACTGTCCTTTTTTTGCTACTCCCTACCAAAGGTAAAAATAATGACAGTTGAGTCGATAAACCACCCACGTCTGTTCACTGACCGTCTGATGCTGCAAACTTCAATCGGAAAACTTCAATCACGCTGACTGACTGCAACGACTTCTTGCAACATCTTACCTTTTTTCGTGTTGTTGGTTTGCACAATGCTGAGTCCGTTCTATCTTCCTCCCGGGTCTGAACTGCATTAACAAGAAGCAAAGACAATCAAATATCAAAATGTGTGTCTATACATTTATACAGATGAATTGCTTGCTCTCCTGACCTGTTTTTCTGCATTTCTTGCAGATGTAGAAGATCCCAATGACTGCAACAACAATCAACAGAGATCCAGCAGCAGCAGAAGCAGAGATCAACACTATCAGAGAGACTGGAGGACCTGACGGAGAGTGTGTTGTGATGATAAAGAGAGATATTAATGTAAGTGAAAGTGTATATAAACACTAATATTAGTGCTGGCGTACCTGCACATGTGTCACAGAGTTGAGTGATGTCCAGATGTTGAGTCTGGTGGCTGATGGGATTGTTGAGCACACAGCTGTAGGTGTTTTTATCCTGATATTCCACCTCCAGAGGTAGAGAGAGACTGATGCTGAGATCAGACACACTGATGCTGGACAATAAACTGTTTCCTTTGTACCAGGAGAGAGTCACATGACTCACATTCAACACTGAACACACCAGTGAACAATTTGAGGATGATGATGATGAAGAACATTGTGAAGAGTTATTGCTGATGACAGGAACAGGCAGACGAGCTGGAAAACATGAGAGATTTAAAATAAATGTGCATAAATCAGTCCGGTGTTGTGTGTTGACGGTCAGTGAGTGCAGCTTCAATATGTAAATAGTTAAAGGGTCATTTAGAGTTCGGTACAAATTAAGCTCAGTCAACAGGATTTGCGGTGCATGATATTGATTACCACAACAAAAAAATTATTATGACTCGCCCCATGTTTTCTTTCTATTAAACAGAAAAAGAAAGAAATGTAGGTTACAGTGAGACGCTTGCATTGGAAGTCAATGCAATGGGGTCAATCAGTAAACGCTAAAATACTGCTTAGGTACTGTGTAAAAGTTAAATTCTTAACTTTGTCGCTTGACAGCTTAAATATTTTTGACAGAAGAATTAATGTAGTATGTGTTTTCATGAAATTATAAGCTTCACATTTACTTTTATATTTTAATTTTGACTTCATAAACTTGCATTGTAAGCGCCTCGCCGTAACCTTTATTTTCTTTTTCTTTCTTTAATTGACAAGACAAAATTATTTTTGTGCTTATCAACCTTATGCCACAAATGCTGTGGATTAAGCTTAATTTGTACTGAACCAATGATTCTTTTAATAAAATAAGAATATGTGAACATCTGAACAAATGATGTCTCTACTCACCGTAGACAGAAACATTGAATGTTTTTGATATCAGTTTCTCTCTAGTTATCTGTAGTTCATAACGTCCAGCATGTTCAGTTGTGATGTTTGTGATGATCAGAGATCCAGTTTGATTGTCCAGCTTCAGTCTGTGTCTGAATCTCCCATCAGGAACATCATATGTGTTGAAGAATCTATATTTTCTAATGGTTTCAGCTATGAGAGACTTTTCAGCCCCATATTTCCAATCTATATTGTTGTGTTCATGTACTTCAGAAACATTAACGTATAAAGTGACAGAATCTCCCTCCATCACTGACACCGACTGGATTTCATTTGTTTCGGCCCCAAACACACCTGGAGAGCAGATTTTACATGATTCGTTAATGCTGTTGTTGGTTTAGAAAGCCTGAAATCAGTTTGTAACCTTTAACAGAAACAGATCACCAAACTTAAATGAAAGGTAACATTTATGAACAGACAGATGTGTGTGAATCAATCATTTGATATTCGACGTGTTTTATTTGCAAAACAAATAAAGTTGCATACAAGTTAATTACAGCCAATTAAAACTAGTTTTAATTTAAATTTCATTAATTTTTCAAGTTTCATATTTGGGTCATTATAACAGACTCACTGAAAAAAGGGCCCGCGTCTTTTTTTTTCTGAGTTAATGACATTTAATGACCTTTTTTTCTGAAACGGAAATAAAAGAAGCCATACAAATATATTTGTAACTTACCAATCAGACGCCAACAGCACACACTTAACAAAACAAATGTGCGAAACATTTTCTTCAGTAGTTCAGTGTTAACTCTGATCTAATAAGACTATCCGCCGGTAACACTGAACCTGGCGTGTGAATCCTCCCACAACAGAGTTGACCGTTTACAGGCACACACTCTATACACGTGTTATGATTTTATATATTCTTATATACAGTATGTTCTTCTGGCTCGTAAGACATAAACTTAATGGTCAAAATAATCTGGAAAACTTTTCAAAATTGAATATTGATGTTTCTGAACGTTAGTTTCTGACTGTGTCAAATTTGAAAAAGATGAATAGTGGAAAATTGGATTAGTCAACCTAAATTTAATGATAAAATAAATCTTATGGATTTCAAAATGGTTCTATAAACATTTGATTGTTGCAAATGTCAAAAACTATCCGCCATCTCACATTATTGCTAGTGTTAGGTGCGTCTCTAGTAGCTCATCTATTGAGTCAAACTGAAATCTGCTGCGGTTGGGTTTCTTCATAAACCTGGTTTGATCTTTCGGGTGGACGATTAGCTTGTGCTTGAGAATGTCTAATTGTTTGATGTGTGTTTAGTATGTAGGTGAAGAGCTTCTTCAGGCCTGCTGTTGAATCTCACTCACGGTCACACGTGTCTGACTTCCCTCCTACACAGGACAGCTTTAGTCAAATTAAATGAATCCATAATGTTGGAAAATTTTTCGTTTAAATATTTGTTAATGTATCTTTTTTTTTTAGCTGACATTGCTCTAGCTTACAATAAAACCACAGTCACATTATCTTTTAGTAATCATTCTAAATTTATAGTGTCATGTGTCAGGTTCTTTCTCTTTGCTTCTCACTATCCTTTTCTTCACTCACTCTCCTTCCTGATTGTTTCAGACACACACACACACACACACACACACACACACACACACACACACACACACACACACACACACACACACACACACACACACACACACACACACACACACACACACACACACACACACACACACACACACACACACACACACACACACACACACACACACACACACACACACACACACACACACACACACACTCGCTCGTTAGGCTCATCTTCTCTCTGTCTACCTGCACCTGTTAGTCATCGCAATCAGCGCCTCGCTGCCTTGCGATGACACCTGTTCCCACTTTTGTTTGAGTGCTTACCCTTTATCTAGTGTTTGTTCTTACTGCCTCTTGTTGGATCATTGTTTCATGTCATGCGTTACGACTGCTGCTTTCTTCATGTCTGATTTGCTTTGGTTTGCACTGCATGACTTTACAATAGGAAGAATCGCCGACAACTATGTCTGGTCCCAAAACTTGTTTCACAACCAAACACGCAAGAAGTGATGAGGAAATAACGTGAGATCACTCGTGAGACTGGAATTTTTATTTTAAAATGATAGCTCGCAAGAAGCTTGCTATCCAAATTGTCTGTGTGCTGAAAAGGAGAAAAAAAAGATTATGGAGGAGGAAATGGTTGGGGAGACACAGGAAGCAAGGATTGTGTTCTGCAAAGAGAGCTTGAGGTAAATAAATAATTTTGCAATGTGCTGCTGTTGCAGCCGGTAAATACCGATATTCTGGTCCATAACTCCTCCCCGAACTTCCCACTGCCCTGTATCTGGCTCTCTCTCATTGGCTGGAGGGCATCGGCAATGACATTTTAAGTCAGAACACATTTCCCACAGCGACTCATCTGCGATTCTTTCAGATAATGTGTTTGATCATTCACACTGCATGATTGTCACTGGAGTGAACAAGCACTGGTTTGCCTCCGATTTCGGGCATTTGTCAGCGATTTTGCAAAAATCGGGTCTAAAATCGTGCAGTGTGAACTCTGCATGTTTACATGACAACGATGCACTAAAAACAGAAAAGTTTTTCCTTTGCATTTTTGAGAAGTTTCACATACAGACAATCCCACTTCCATGGATCCGCGAAAACAACTAAAACCGCTGTATTCTGCTGCCAGGCCAGTAGATGGCTATGTGACTTTGTAGAAAGACACTACACAATTAGACTGAATGCTTAATATGCATGTGCACGACATCACCATTTTCACAAATGAGCATTTTTGTAGTTTACATGGAGACTGAAAAATGATAACTGAATCATTTTTAAATAGGCCTACTTGCACATTGAAACCCGTTTTCAAGTTTCCTCTTTTTAGGCCTGGAAACACTATTGTTGTGTAAATGGACGGCCAATATTTTTTCCGTTTTTAGCTGAAAATCCAATCTTTCAATTATGTCCAGCTGCATGGGTAGCCCAGATTCAAATTGTAGCTCAGCTGCATGGGTTCGGGGCTTGGACTGGAAGGACTGGTGACACGCGTGGGGCGTCGTGAGCGGAGGAGATTGTCAATGTGAATGGAAAGTTCAATAAATTAGTTCAATGAACTACCTTCATCCCGGCAGGCAAGCTCTGCTTGCAATTCCATGGTTTGGCCTTGACGGAACAATAGCTTCAACGTGTCCTCCACCCAGTTGGTTTGAGCTGCCAAAGTGCGAAACTGTAAAGCATATTCAGCCGCCGTTGTTTTGCCCTGAGTGAGAGAGAGCAGCAGATTGCCTGGACTTTGCCCCCCCCAGTGGATGTTCAAATACCTCTCTGAATCGTTGTAGAACTCAGCGAATGAGGGGAATACTGAGTTGTTGTCTCTCCAGACAGCAGTGGCCCAATCCAGCGCTTTACCGGTAAGCAGAGAGCAGACAAAGGATATGCGACTGGTTTCAGTGGGGTACAAAGAGGGCTGTTGGTTAACATATAGTGAACATTGGAGGAGAAATCCCTTACACTTTGTTGGAGTACCATCGAACTTCTCTGGCAGGGCCAGACGGGGTATCACCGCTGGAGAAGCGGGGAATGCGGACGTGGCAGGCGCAGCGGGCGGTGGCATGGCGGCTTCGGCGGGGTTGAGGCGTAGGTCTTGTAGCATCTTTACCAGCTCTTCCATTAGTGATGTCAAACGGCTCAGTTGGTGGTGATGCATCGCTAACTGATTGGCCTGAGCGGATAACTCAGTGGAGATCTGTGACCAAGCTGCTGGATCACTGGTAGGCAAAGTCCTCTGTAATGAAGGGTCTACAGGGAGTGGATCCATTTGCAGCTTTATTAGAGACAGCAGAAGTACAGACAGGGATAGAGCAATACCGTAAACAGGGACAGGCAAGGGTCGAGACTGGTAGCAGGAATCAGACTCGGGTCACAGGCAAGGATCTAGTGATGTTACGTATGACACTGAAGCTTCGATGTGCATGTGAGACAATTTCTAGTGAAGCTCCATATCGGGGTGTGTATTGGTTTCCCAGAGTCACGTGATCGATGACAAATGAAGCCTCACTTTCTGTGCAATCACGTGCGCGTTTCGCTTTGCGTGTCAGAAGGTTCGAACCCCAGAGTCCTTGTTGGCTCAGTCAGTCTGGTTGATGGGTTTGTGAGGACATTTAGATGACCAAAATTTATTTGTCACTATTTTTTGTTGTTGTGTTTTTTTATTTTGGTAAAATATTTGCACTTTTGTTGTTTTCTAGGTAATTTGGTGTTAGTATTTGGGGTTAGGGTGGGATTAGGGGATAGGGTGTTGGTGTTTGGTGAAGGCTTTGTATTTAGAGCAATGGCAACAGGCAAAAAAAAGAAAGACTTCCCCTATCTGGGAATATTTTGAGTTTAAAGCTTCCAATGTATGTATGCTTTTCTCCTGTCTAAGAGGAGATATAGACTCCAACACTGTGAAACAGTTTTTTTCTCTTGATAAAAATACTTAAAAACTGTCATTCCTACACAAGCACCATCACTGCCAAGTGTCATTAGCACATTTAATGATCCTATCACACAATGTCCTTATTCACTATGTGTGTGTGTGTGTGAGAGAGAGAGAGAGTGTGAGTGAGAGAGAGAGAGAGAGAGAGAGAGAGAGAGAGAGAGAGAGAGGAGGTCTATATTAGATCTTATTGAATCATACAAGCTCGTATTATATTTTATTGTCACACTTTAATGAGTAAATTAATTTATTTAATGGACAAATTAAACACAAACGTGTAAGGCTTTTATTTGTACACATAACATTGAAACGATGGAGTGTGTTGTGGTTGCTTCATCTGCAGAGCTGCCAACTCTCACGCATTGGCCGTGAGACACACGCATTTGATTGGTTTCACACGCTCACACGCCACACACCCGATTTCTCACGCTGAAGTGTCAACCCGGTCAGTCAAATGCCTGAAAGATGAGTTTATCTATAGATCTACATGTAGAGCCGATCATGTTGATCGATTAGTTATGCTTTGGGTTCTGACGAGAACGAGCCTGTAATGAGCGAAGTGGAGCGCTGTGACGCTCAGGGGTGCGTTTCCCGAAAGCGTTGTTCGCTAACTATGGTCACAAGTTTCGTCACTATAAGCATAGTTAAACGAGTCGTGTTTCCCGAAACCATATAACGAACGTTCGCAAACAGCATCGCAAAGTTGATTTGCATACATTTTGTTCTTGCACTGATGTTAAATGTGTAGCCATTTTGCACTTTGGCAGCCAGTTTGAGATATAGGCTATATTTGAGTATTGTGTGTAATGATTCTGACAGTTTTTTTTTTTTTTACATAGAAATGACTGGGGAAAAGTGTCCCAATAACCCGGAATTCACCCTCTTTGAAATCATAATTACATTGCACTATGAAGCTTAAAACCCCAAATATGATAACATTCTTCATTAACAATTATTCAGTTATTTGTAACAATCTCATTGTAAAAAAAAAAAGAAACAGAAAAAAGTGTAGCCAGCTCCTTTTTGATAGTAACTTGTAGTGTAGCTACTTTTTCAAAAGGGTAGCTTGAATGTAACTTAACTACTCAAAGTAGTTTTTACTACAACACTGTTTTTTTTAGATCAACCACAGCAAAAAAAGAACCACACAACAGAGAGAAGAGCAACAGTTTTTTTTCCCTTTTTCTTCCCTGTAAAAGTATGCTGTAGGTTGATGTATAATCAATTTGTTCTATTTAGACAAAACCTTGCCTCTAGGCCTAGTGCTTTAAAGGTCCCGTTCTTCGTGTTTTTTTGAAGCTTTGATTGTGTTTACAGTGTGCAATATAACATGTGTTCATGTTTCGCGTGTAAAAAAAACAGTATTTTTAACACAATTTACTTATCTGTATACCGCTGTTTTCACTGTCCTAAAAACGGCTGATGACTTCCTTTATTCTATGAAGTCCCTCCTTCAGAAATACGTAACGAGTTCTGATTGTGCCAGCGGTTCCTGTGTTGTGATTTGACCGCAGCTTAGCGAACGTGGCACGGTTCCTGTGTTGTGATTGGACAGCAGCTTAGCGCACGTGGAAAGGTCACGCCTCTTAACGGGAGATATATGCGCTCAATGATCTCTACAGCGTCCCTGGGAAAGCCAAACAAAGGTGATTTGACTCCAGGATGAAAATAACAGCGTCTCGACGACATGGCGACAAACACACTCAAACGCAACAATTCCTTTTCTCCATGCGACACTTCCTCTTCTCCACGCGACACTTCCTCTTCTCCACGTGGGACAGCAACAAGACCACGCCCCCTTTTTTCACGTATTCTTGTGAGTGGAGGTTAGTCTGTTCTACTGTTCTACTGACGTCATTTATGAAGGAAGTACCAGGATGTAGTCCAAGCCAGCCGTTCGCTGTAGGCTTTGAAAGGGAACTTCTGTTAAATAAAATATCTCGCTTGGCATTGAACTTTGAGCTTTATAATTTTACAGGTATTATTTATGCTCTAACAGCAACATTACACACTAACTAAAGTTAGAACAGTGGGATCACGAAGAACGGGACCTTTAAAATTGTGTGTGTGTGTGTGTGTGTGTGTCTATAGGATATAGCCTACAACGCGTCATATAGATGCATTTTGTATATATATATATATATATATATATATATATATATATATATATATATATATATATATATATATATATATATATATATATATAATATTATTAACTATTTTATTTTTTGTTGTTGCAATTTTTGCATTGTACGCGGCAAAATTTTGCTTGGCCCCACCAAATCTCACTCTAAGCTTTTTTGAAAAGTTGGCAGCTCTGCATCTGACAGAGCTTCTTCCACAGGCTTCTGGCTGCTTTATTTTAAATAAGCACCAGGTGGAGCTGTTCTCAACACTCTCGAAGCTTCAAATCTTTTCCGGGAACAGTCAGGGGAAAGCCTCACTGCTTCATGAGGCTTCATTTCCCCATCCCTAGCAGAGGGTCACAGGTAACAAACAGTCCAGGTAACAACAAGATATCAGTCCAGAGAAAACGCTAAGAAATGAGCAACATCATACCATATTTGCTCCCAAATCAAGACTTTGCAAATATGTGGCGTGTGTGTCTTAAATAGTGTGTGTGTGATGCAGCAGTGCAGGTGTGAGTGTGATCAGTCCCAGGAATGAGGGCCTATGGGAATTGGAGTCCGACTGATCGTGAATCAATATTCCGGTGATGGCTCCCTCCGGCGGTTCGAAGGATGAACCGGGGAAGCGCTATTCATGACAAAACCTATAACACAACCTACCTATAACATTTTACTAGATAGACATTTTACTTAATTAGCGCAAAACAGCCAGTCTTGAGCTGGCAAAACCGTTTAAATTAATGGTGATCCATATTATACAGGGCTCACAACATTTCCAAATGACTGGTAGCCCTTCGGGCAGGAACTCTTGAGATTTTGGTAGCCCGAAAAAAATGTAACCAGCCCAAATAAAAAAAGCATTTTTATGTAGAAAATTGGACTGGAGTCGAAATATCAATCAAAACAAACAAAAACACATGTATTTGGTTCTAACTGAACTGAAATTTCTATCCTGACCTGTCCTTTTTGGATCAGCAGAGCTGAAATACCGGTGTAAATCCATGCGCCTTTTAACATTTTCTCTCTCACACACACACACACACACACACACACACACACACACACACACACACACACACACACACACACACACACACACACACACACACACACACACACACACACACACACACACACACACACACACACACACACACACACACACACACACACACACGTTGGGTTTTCATGTTTTATGGGGACATTCCATAGACGTAATGGTTTTTATACCATACAAACCGTATTTTCTATCCCCCTACACTGCCCCTACCCCTAAACCTACCCATCACAGGAGATTTTCTGCATTTTTACATTTTCAAAAAACATCACTTAGTCTGATTTATAAGATGTTTTCCTCATGGGGACCAAAAAATGTCCCCACAAGGACGAGGATTTTGGATATTGTCATCTTTTTGGGGACATTTTGTTTATCAGGCCACACACACACACACAGTGTCATCGATTTTCACAATTTTCTCTACTGCGCATGCAATCTCTTTCATTCAGCAATGCCAACGTCCTTTTCTGCAGCTCAGCGCATCTTTTTCTGCAGCTCAGCGCATCTTTTCAAGTTGAAAAAAGTTCAACTTTTCTGATAAAAACGCCCTACGTCAAGCGCCTTTTTGACAGCTGACCAATGACAAGCGAGCAAGATCTGAAAGTGGAGAAGGTGCCGGTTATCTCTTTATGTGTATTTTAGTCTACAATAAAAAGAAATATTTCATAAAACACAACCCTGCCTCTTTTCGTTTACATTTAAAACAATATTAAACATATTAATAAGTGGTTCAGACAAGTGTGCATATGATTATCACTGTAACAAAATTAAATATGACATAAAACACAACCCAGTCTCTTTTTGTTAAATGTAAGTTTATGTATGATCAAAAATAGCCATTATACAAGTAAAAGGTATAAGAAGCTATACAAGAAATAAAGCAAACAATTCAGTCAAACAAAGTCAGGCGAGGCTACAACGGTAACGTAAAGTTAAAAACGATTTGCCAGGGAACAAATTGAAGATCCATGAGACCAAAGATCGCCTGTTACATATAGGCACAAGACAAATTATATCTCATGTTTAACCACTACAGAGACATCAGAGCTAGCGGCAGACGGCAGAAGGACTGGCCGAGGCTGCTCTCGCCGGGATTAGCTGATCAACTGGATCTTGAACTCCAAAAAACGCCAGATAAAATATTCAGATAGGCTCTCTCTTTATAAATAAACCACAGATTTGAGCTTTACACAAGTACGCCTGAAAGTCTTAAAACTACATTTCGTCACACGTCACACATTAACAGTAGTATTTTTAAATTACGCAGGGTTTCTCATCAAGACATTTTGTTTCTCTGTACCACACAGTACTCTTGTTGCGGCTGTTAACAAAAGACGCCCTCGGCTGCTTTTTGGAAACAAACGCTGACAGGTTTTTTTTTTTTTACTAAAAGAGTGCTTCTTGTCAAAAAAGCCGTCAAGTGTGAACTCGCCCTTAGCGACTCTGACCACTTTAGCGACTTTTTTTTAAAAAGCGCCTCAGTAACTTTACAGGGAATGCACACAGCTGACAGACGTAAATGATCGAGTTGCACAAGAGCGCACATTACCAGGAATTTTTCAATTATCTGCTTCCTTTGCAGCCTGGATGCCAGACGAACTTAGCCCCGCCCACAAAAAATTGAGTATTATATATACATATATATACATATATATATATATACATATATATATATATATATATATATATATATATATATATAGAATTGAGTATGACGACGTCAGGCTACTTCCTTTGTTTTATATTTAAAGAATTTAGTTTTCCATTCCATTTCCATTCTTGTAATAAAAACATTGTCTGATTCATGGGCGTCGGAACCATTGTATGTGGGTGGGACAAGACCCACCCACTTTTTACGATCAATGATATTGGACCCACTCACTTTTATTGTCTCTAACATTCAGCACATGTCTTTTTACCTACCCCTAATCGATAAACACTTATTATTAAACACGTTAGATGCTTTATTTCCACTTTTCTTATATTTTCTTCATTTTTATTGAAAATAAATGCCTTTCCGATCTGATATGTGATTGGAAAAGGGAGAGGATTGAATTCGGCGAAAGGCGGACTCGAACTGCGGGTCGATTTGTGTCAAAACTAGATACTGTGTGTCCTACCCCTACACTACTGACGCACTCAAAAATATGGTGATTTCCGTAATTTTGTCTTTCCGAACTATACGTTTAGCAAGCAAAGCGGTATATTTGTACTTAATGTAATTGGCATCAACTCCATTAAAAAAATTCTGAGGACCCACCCACATTTATTTTGCTTCCGATGCCCATGGTCTGATTTCACTTCCGTACTGGCTTCAAGAGAAACTGAGGGTGCGTTCCATTCGACCGTAAGTGGACTGCGAAGTGGACTTCAGAGGGTATTCCGCAATCTTAAGTGAGATTCCAATCCAAAGGGAGCGAACATGTTCAGTCCGAAGGGTACTGCGAACGGCGTAGGGACGAAGGGAACATCGATACATCACTTCACAGGAAGTGAAGAGTGAAAATCACCCAACCGTCACTGCGCATCACATCACCAGCCTGAACCATTTATTTACGGTCTATGGTCTGAACTAACGATGAAGCAGAGCCGTGGGAAGAGTTTTTAAAAAGCTCTGCGATGGAGGAGTTTATAGCATTTGCATATTAGTTATTATAAAAACTAGAGTAGGCTATTTATGAATGTTATGGCAATAACTGTTACATTCGCATGTTATATTTTATGTAAACAAATTAAAGTTTGAGAAGCAGCTGAGGTCTGTCATTTTTTATAGGCTACATTACTTTACTTACCTCAGGAATGATGCACCTGCGCTAGGGAAATAAAGCGCGTGAGATGAGACCACTAAAGACCATTGATTAAGATAAGCCTACATTTACACAGTTAACCAAATCAAAATGTATTTTCATATTGAATGACAGGTGCAGCTTCAAATCTGTTAGTCATACAGGTAACTTATATGTAAACAACTAATAAAACTAATGGACAATGTTTTGATTATAGTTTTTAGATAGGCTACATACTGTGTGTTTTGTAAATGTAGCCTATATATTATATGGTTTTAAATTTGAAAGTAAAGTAAATTACAATATTAATTTGTTATATCATAATCTGCATCCGTCTTTGCCTTTCTTTGATGACGTTGCAGGGCGTTCCAAATTCGCTGAGTGATTATTGTCAGCGAAGTCCACTTCAACTGATATACCGTGCTCGGGGAGTAGGGAGCAGTGGCCAGAGGAGAACTGAGCCTGGTTTCTCCCAAGGTTTATTTTTCTCCATTAGGTCACCTGATGGGGTTTTGGTTTCCTTGCCACTGTTGCCTCTGGCTTGGCGTGCTCAGTTGGGGACACTATATTTTTCAACTAAACATCGAAATATATCTAATTAATAAACTAAATTAACCATATAAACTAAATTACTGATCTAATTATTGATCTAAAGCCCACACTGTCACCGTATGGAAATTGAAATGAACTGATGACATCAAATGGCTATACAGCTTAATAAAATTATGCTGCATTATTTTGCTGTTTAACACTGTAAAGCTGCTTTGAAACAATCTCCATTGTTAAAAGCGCTATATAAATAAAGTTGACTTGACTTTGACTTACAGTGCCTAGGGACCCTGTCGAATGGAACGCACCCTGGGTGAGATTGGTGAAAAAACGATGCTTTGGACGTCACAGATCACGTAGTTATGTCAAACCGTATCAAGCCCCGATACAACATGATATGTTTTATAGGTTGTTTGCAGACTTTGCACGTGACGTCACTGCTGTACCGCAAAATGCAGATGGAGGACAGGAAGTGATTTTCTACATATGAATCACTAACACAAAATGCCTATGTTTTGCATCGTTTATTGTTGCTCAAATCGATCAAACCGAGAAACCACACAGAGCTTTTATCCTTTACGTAACTTCTATCATTTTACTTTAAAAGTTGTCGCCTTTTAATGTCGTTTTGCGTCTGCTGATACTGAACAGCAGACTGACAGTCTGCTGACTTAGGGGGAGACCGGGGATGGTTGTAACACGGGTCAGTTGTAGCAACTCCAATCTCTCTAATCAGGAACTAGTTACAAATCACCTGATTCACTTCGCACATGCTGAGTTTAGTCCTTATTCCACATTTGAAAAAGTAGAGCTCTGTGGCAAACATAGCAGATGCTAGTGTGAAAAAAACATTTTTGAGGTAAGAAAGTTACTTTTTTTACTTTGTTTATTTTTGTTATGGGAATTTCTGCTTTGTAGTTAAACTCATCAAATGTAAATTATGTTTATTGTGTGTCTGTGTAGATATTTTTCATGCAAATTGTTAGTGCTAATGTTTTAGCTGTTAGCTGTAAGGTGAGCTAGTTCATGGCTACATGACTCTGGGTTAGTTGTAACAAGACTCGGGGTTAGTTGAACCTAGCCCAAGAACATTTTTGTTTAATTTATTTATTTTTTATTTGAATTTCAGGGGCGAGGTAAGTAGGGTAAAGAGTAGAAATAATGGATAAAATAGACACACACAGACACACACACGTTCAAGTGGTCAATTTCAATATTTTACTATGGCCAATACTATGAGTGACAGTAACATACGTGCTTACACACAATGTTTGTGTTCAAGTTCAATTTATTATGGTCAATTACTATGACTGAGATGACTGACAGTTATATTGTCAGTCAGTGTTGAATAAAAAGCTTTCAAAATATTTTTTTTTGTCATAATCCTTATTTCATTGTGTTACATATCACCCCGGTGGATATCATAATGTTACATCTCACCCCAGGGTATGTTACAACTAACCCAGACTATGGGGTGAATTGTAACATTTCACTCCTCGTGTTTAAAACTAAACCATGCATTTTCTGTTTGTGTTGAGAAGATAATAGCTATGTAATTTAATAGCAGACACTTGTAACTAGTTTAAATCACATTTTGAACACACTGGCTTAAAAGTACTCTAAGATATAGACAGAAAGGTAAAAAATGTTACAACCATCCCCGGTCTCCCCTAAACACACCCATCCAGTTGACAGTCTGCTGTTCAGTATCACATTTGCGCTAACAAATATGGTCAATTTTGATTTCATGAGGACTTTAACACGGACACAGGCTTACCTTGGTTTTTGACTTGGTTAAATATTCACATTCTTCTTGGTACCGTTTGCAGTTTAGAAAATATATTTTATTTCCTTGCATGTCCATTTGATGTTTTCACTGAAGTTTTGAAGAATTTGGTTCACAATGTTGATCTGGGCCGGGTTTCCCAATAACGATGTATCTTAGCTCTAAAGAGCGGAAAAGTGTATTATTGTCCAGTTTTCCACCTGAAAGATGGTGTGAGTTCATATGGCAATTCTCGATGCAACATGAATGACCTACAATGGTGACATTTTTCACAATTACGAGTCGACAGAAAATCAAAATAACCTAAACTCACTAGCAGAAAGGCGAGATATAAACAAACCAGACCAGACCAGCGTGACGGCAGCTTCACATTCTCTAACTTAGTTATATCAACCGTCTAGATGGCAGGTAAGTCTTGCAATTCAGTAGAAAAATCGCTCCTCTTCATAACATAAGGATCTGCTTATAGCTTTCTAAACCAGCACTTTACGGACTCTCCTCCTCCATCTCGCGCGTCATCAGAACCACGTGATTGCAAACAACCTATATAAGCTTCGACGCGCCGACCGTCACATCACTAGTAAACAGTTTTCCAACAGGACAGATTAATCTGCTTTCGTTTTTCAGAGAAAGTGTGATGGACCTCTTCATTTTCGCACAAGTGTGGGGTTTAAACCTTGGTAAGTCAAGTATGGCTATTTGTTACTGGTGAATGATAAAACTAACAGCGAATGAAACTTTTATACTTGTAAAATCGACAGACATTAGTTGACTTTCTGAATTACTGTTGTTAATAATGAACACTTTTGATGTTGGAAATGTTGTGATGTTACGGATTTCAGTTTTGCTTCCGTTTTATTATAAGACAAACATGATAGCAGACAGGTTATAAAACAATTTCCGTTTTGTTCCCTCCCAGTGGGTACAAGCTTATTGCCCAAATCAGGCAAATCATGTAAAGAGATTTCTGGACGTGTTTGATATTTAAAAGAGTTATTAAAAGGGTAGCCTATCAACTGCGAAAGAGATCTCTCGCTCTCACCCTTACAAAAAAATACTGCAGTTTTTTTGAAGTAACTGCAGTTTTTGTTCATATAGAAAAATGCAGTTTTTTTGGACACGAAAAAACTGCAAAATATTGCCGTTTTACTTCAATATAACTGCAGTACTGCTGAAGTAATACTGCAATATAACTGCAGTAATACTGCAATAATACTGCAATAATACTGCAGTAATACTGCAATAATACTGCAGTAATACTGCAATATAACTGCAATACTACTGCAGTAATACTGCAATATAACTGCAATAATACTGCTATAATAATGCAATAATACTGCAGTAATACTGCAATATAACTGCGATAATACTGCTATAATAATGCAATAATACTGCAGTAATACTGCAATATAACTGCAGTAATACTGCAATAATACTGCGGTGGTACTGCAATTCATAACATAACTAAAGCACAATTACAATACTACCAAAGTGAAATACAAATAAAATGCTGTACCATTACCATTAAAATACAACCAGAATAAGTTTTATTTTCACACATCTGCAATAGAAAAAAATTACGGTACAAAACAACAGTGAATGTCTCAAACAGCAATGCGAAAATAAATGTGATTTTTACTTTTTTTATTTTTAAACTTCAAATAACAGACTTAGAGTTAGACATTGTATTTAAAGTGTTTATTTACAAATCATACGATCATGCATATATCTTATATTATTCAGGGAGCGTGCTTTTTTAAGAGCGTATCCTCATCATTATCCCACATGGTTCTTATAACTGCCTGCATCTCAGATGTGGAAACACTATTTAGGATGTGGTCTGGAAAAACAAAGAAAACAAATTTATTAGATAAACTCAAGTTTCAGTTACACTTCACCACAGGCATATAGTGTGTTTAATATTAATCTTGAATTGTGCAAAGTATTCATAATATTTCCAATGAATTTCTAACGCTATATTGGTGAGCATTATCAAATCACAAATATGCTTTGAACACTCCAGGTAAAAGAAGTTAAAGGGTTAGTTCAGCCAAAAAAATAGAATTCAGTCATCAATTCCTCACCCTTGTGTCGTTCCAAACCCGTAAGACTTTCGTTCATCTTTGGAACATAAATGAAGATCTATTTGATGAAATCGGAGCGTTTCTGTCACTCCACTGACAGTCTGTGTAATTTGCACAATGACACGCATTTCTGGAAAAATAAAAAGCAGAGAGACACAATCATGTTTAAATACTGTACAGCGCCCTCCACAAATATTGGCTGTTTTTATCCTCTCTGACTTTTAATTCACAAATCTAACCTTAAATAAAAATGTAATATTATTGGAATAAAGTTAAATTAAAGCTGTCCTTAATGTTTGTGGAGCACAATTTGACTGGAAGGGTAAAACTAACAGTTAATTTTCTTTTTTTGGCTATTGGGCCATTAGATCTAGCATTCTGCACACTTTAAATCAGGCACAGAGAGATAAATTAGCATCATGGTTGGATTACATTTATTTGAATGAATAAACGAAGGAGAAAGAGATAGTGCATATGTTAACGGAAGATGTATGCGCTTAATGATCTCTACAGCGTCCCTGGGAAAGCCAAACAAAGGTGATTTGACTCCGGGATGAAAATAACAGCGTCTCGACGACATGGCGACAAACACAGTCAAATGCACCACTTCCTTTTCTCCACGCAACACTTCCTCTTCTCCACATGGGACAGCAACAAGACCACGCCCCCTTTTTCCCGTATTCTTGTGGGCGGAGGTTAGTCTGTTCTACTGTTCTACTGACGTCATTTATGAAGGAAGTACCAGGATGTAGTCCAAGCCGGCCGTTCGCTGTAGGCTTTGAAAGGGAACTTCTGTTAAATAAAATATCTCGCTTGGCATTGAACTTTGAGCTTTATAATTTTACAGGTATTATTTATGCTCTAACAGCAACATTACACACTAACTAAAGTTTGAACAATGGGATCACGAAGAACGGGACCTTTAAGCTGAAACTTCAGACACATTCTGGGGACACCTGTAACTTAAATTACATCTCGTAAAAATAAGCAAAATAGGTCCCTTTTAAGTAAAGTCACTATTTATAGCACATTAAACAATACATATTGTTACTTTACAGTGATAAAAATGAGAATAATGATGCCAACAGAATTGTTGTGAAGCAGCTCCAACTTGCCTGATGAACGTTTCTTCCAGAAAACGTTTCTCCGTCCTGCTTGCGAATCAGGGTTGGCAGGTTACAAAACTCGTCCAATTGCTACTCAAAACTAGCCCAATTGTGTTTTACGTTCCGGGAGATAAATCTGTATTTTTTGGTGGGGAAGATCCAGTCACGTGAGGGCTATTTATCTATGCGGTTGAAATGTCCCATAGGTGACAAACGTGGCTACATGTTGCACAGTACAGCATAACTGCAGTACAGTGTAGTATGAGTGGAAGGCCTATGAAGACTTCAGATGCAAAAACCGTCTGATATTTTTCTTTTAAAATGAACCTTTTTATAAGCCTCCTATAGGTTAAAAAAAAATAATTTAATGGCAACTAAAAGTATATTGCCATTTAAGTGATATTACTGAACATAAACATAGGAGCCCAATAAAAAAAGCTCAAATAAAAATAAAACGGACATTTGCATCAAAGTCTTCATATACATTACAGTGTATCACTGAACTGCAGTTATATTGCATCTAAACTTTATAAACTTTATATTGCAAATCTACAGTTGTACTTCATTGTACTGCAGTTTTACTGCTGCTGAACTTCAATGTACTGCAGTTTTACTTCAATGTACTGCATTTTTTGTAAGGGTGAGACTTAGAATTTTCCACAACAACTTCTGCGGACAAACCCATTTAAATAAACAGAGAAGGCTTTCGGATGATGTTGTAAATATTTTTTGCTATGCTCATCGCCTAAACTCTGTGTCAGCCAACAGACTTGCCCACGCGGAACTTCATCTGTTTACTATAAGCTGGTCAAAGCAGTTTCTTTTCCTACAGAATCTGCAATCGTTTTTCGGAGAAAGGGTGATGAAGCTCTTCATTTTCGTCCCAGTGTGGGTTTTCCACCTTGGTAAGTGCAGGCTATTTGTTTTTATTCTAGCTCTGGTAACACTCGACAGAAATTAGTTTATTTCCACTATGATGCCACTACGTCTGTGCGATGACATGAAACTATTTTAGTTTAGATTTCAATCAACAACTATTATAAAAACATACGGTTTGCTTCACGCATTAAAACGTAATAGATCTTACAGAGTGTAACTTTCACTTTATCCTTGATCAATGGCAGAGCCAGAGCACGGGATTGTTGTGATGTATTCATATACAATCAATAGCCTACTTAACAAAACCTGTTTAAGTTTCCCTGAAATTAATCTTATATGATGAAACAAAGAACATGTTATTCCGACGCATTGCATGAATGAAAGAGCGCTAGTAATTTACTACTGTATGTGTAACATGCAGAAAACGGCATTACACAGTCCTTATAAGGGGGCGTTTTCCCCACTCTACATTGAAGACCGAAATGGTTTATTATATAAATGGGTTATTATACAATTTCAATTGATAAAGTAATTTTACCAATACAAAATCATAACATAGTAATGTACCTATAATGTAAATAATAAAGAATAAAAAAACAATAATACAGAACAGGTGCACAAAATAAATACAACAGGATTTTTCTTTATTTATTGTATAAACATTAAAGCAGGGCTATGGCTTTATAAATGTAGGGTAAGTGCAATCGTGGTGTATAAACTAAGCTAATTGGGTAGCTGTAAGCTATGCTAGAACGTACTAACTACGCTAACACTAACTAAAAAACATTAAGAACTAGATCTGCTTGATTTCATAACTTATAGCTTTGGTTAGGCCTATATACTAGGCTAGAATATGAAACATATGATTGCCAACTTTTTTAAAAATCTTGGAGTGAGATTTGACGGGGCCAACCAAAATTGTCAACGTACAAAGCAAATTGTTTTTTGCCTCATTCAGCATATATATAATAATACACATATACACATGGGGTAGTATTGTTTTTTTGTTGTTGATTTCTTTGTCTATTAAGACAAAATGCATCTATAAGACACAATTTTAAAGCACTATGTAGTAGAGGCATGATTTTGTTTAAATAGAACTACTTTAACTTACAAGCTACTTGTAAGTTAAACTAGTTAAGTTACATTCAAGCTACCCTTTTGAAAAAATAGCTAAGTTACTATCAAAAAGCATTTTTACAATGGCATTGTTACAAATAACTGAACAATTGTTAATGAAGAATGTTATAATATTTGGGGTTTCAAGCAACATAATGCAATGTAATTATGATTTCAAAGAGAATGGGGTGAATTCAGGGTTATTGGGACACTTTTCTTCAGTCATTTCAATGGCAAAAACTACTTTTTTGGTTTAATAGTTGAATCTGTACTTATTTTAATAATAATTGTATTTCACATCCTGCCCACTGATGTCCTAAAAGCAATGATGATGTTGAAATACAGTGAATGTAATGTAGGCTATGCAATACATTGTGCAAAAAGGGGGTTTATACGGTGGGCAAAAACAAAATTAATAATTTTGTTTTTAAATTCACAAAAAATAAAAACAAAAGCATATGATAATACTTGATTACCCCATAATGGTCACTTTCATAAAAATATATTTACTTGTGGGTTTAAAATTCCACATATGACACATTTACTGTCCAACAACAAATATTTTAGAAATATGTATATTTTAGTCAGAATTATTGCGTTCCTATTCTACTGCGCTCCGTCTGTTAGGCTCGTTCTCATCAGAACCCAAAACGGAATGTAGCTTTTGGTCGCACACTATTTATTTGCACATTTATCTTGAACCCCCTCACTGAAAGCATAACTACCGTAGTCGATAACGAGTAGCTGGGAACTGGTAGATCTATAAACTCATATTTCAGGCATTTGACCGACCAGGTTGACACTTCAGCGTGAGAATTCGGGGGTGTGGCGTGTGAGCGTGTGAAACCAATCAAATGCGTGTGTCTCACGGCCAATGCGTGAGAGTTGGCAGCTCTGCAATTTAATCGACATAAAAATCAAAATGTGATTTTGTAAGAATTGTAATCAGGCTCTGAACAGATTACCCATTAAAAGTTCTTTCAGCCAATAGAATCGCTCTGGGGTCCTAAGTGGACACTATGGGTGCTTCTCAATATCCCTCCTCGTTTCCTCACTCCTCCGTCCTCCATCCTATGACCCGGAAACCGACCGAGCTCAGCCATCTTGTAGGACTTCTCAATTCTTTAATTGCATGCATTATAAAAAAATATATAAAACATGTATGTAATTAAAGTAAAAATGATTGATAAACACGTATTTCTAATGGAAATAAATAAGAAAAACTTTGGGTGTCGTGTTCATAATATTTATTTTCATATAAAAGTAGCAGAACTTAAATTACATCTAGATTATCAGCAACAAAGCGCACGAGTGTGAATCCCGCGATATCCGCCTTTGATCTCGCAGCCTCTGATCCACTACGAGAAGAGAGAACTGTCCATCTTGCCTGCACTTTTTTCACTCCTCCCCTCACTGCAGCCGACTAGTCTCGGCTGAATTGCAGGCGAGGAGAGGCGCATCTCAAACAAGCCTATCATTTCACTTCATTCAATTCCTCCGTCCTCGCCCCCCTGTGTCCTTTCCTCACATACTGAAGGGGTGGAGATAAGACGCGAGGAAAGGAAGCTAGGAAAGGAAACGAGGATGCACAAATAAGTATCGAGAAGCACCCTATTTCACAGGAGGACACGATTTCTCATGACACCGTTTTCAAGCGTAAAGTAGGGTTGAGCTGGCCATTGCCGTCTTAGCTGAGCATCATCGCGCGTCACTCCCGGATAACAGAAAATGGGCAAAGAGGCGGGATGTGGGTGGAGCTGGGGTGACGTCATGACTATCAGACAGCAAATAATTGCTATCCACCTGTCACTCGAAGTGGTCACGCCCTTAATTATGCAGAACTTTAAGGCTTTATATAATGTAAACGAATGAGTTATAAAAAAATTCACCCCCCACAGTTGTCATGAAGGGCAAAATTAGCCGTATAGACCAAAACCACAATTTGTACCAGACTGTAAACATGTTTTTTTTCTGCTGTAAAGTTGGACATTTCAATGAGATCCTGCTCACTTTTGGAGCCTGTCCCTAGCGGCCAGTCAATGAATTGCAGTTTAAAGCTGTGGTCTACGATGTTGAAAATCAGTCGAGAAAGCCTGCATTTTTTAAAAACTCATCGCGCCCCTCCACACGCACACCCCTCCCCTCTGTGCTACCTGATCCCTCCCACCGGGAAACGACCTGAACAACGTCACTCAGTCAAGCAGGAGTAAACATCGGAACAGAGATGTACCATGTGCGATGTAACCATGTAACTTAGTTGCTTCATCAACAATTCAATGTCACCATTGTCGTAACAAAATAGCTCAGAGGCACACGTTTGAGTTCACGCCCACGCAAGATTAGCAACACATGCAATGTTCTATCGGCTCGAACAGAAAATCACTAATGTTAGGCCTATTGAAATAGTCAAGCACTTCAAGAAATATAATTACTTTGACCCGTGATAGGCGATGCTAAACGGCTAACATTCCAATGCCGACCGGCAGCATGATCATGTTGTCAGACTGATAAAAAGCTATTTATGTAATACACCACACCATAAAAGTATAAATAAATGCTTACCTGCTCAACAAAAAGTCAGCCATGTCAGCGTCGGTTTTAAGTCCAAGGTTTCTCTGAAGCTTCCTCCAACGGGCAATGGTGGACCCTATATTGATTCGGCTTTGCCTTTGAGTCCGGCGTTCTTCACATTTTTTTTAAAATCTCTGCTCTTTCCTCAATTGACTTTCTCTTTCTTCCAACCTTGACTGTTGGGGCGAGCAAGGGCCCTCTGTTTGTTGGTTTTTCTCCATTGCTGAGTTGATGCTGCCTACTTGCCCGCAAAATTTCATGTCGCAGGAGGGGGCGGGGTGGGGTGAGACGTGAGTGGAGCAGGGGATTGGATGAGAGCAGTTAACCAATGTAAGCTGTCCGGCCGGACAGCTTACATTGGTCAATTTCTCTGCGGGTGTACACCCAATAGAGTGAATGGATTTTTTTTATTCTTTTTTCTCTTCATATTGTTAGGATTGTACTGTAGAACCATAACCAGCATCTAAACAAGGTTATTAATAATGAACAATCTTTGAAATCGTAGACCATAGCTTTAAGTCACTTCCGTATTGTCTACAAGAGAAACTGTGGGAGGTTGCCGCTTGTTTTTATTTATAATGCTGAAACAATAAAACATATAAAATGAAGATAGTGTTGCACAATTCAAATAAAAGATGATTAAGCAGTGCTTAGTGTTTCATTTTTTCTTTGCAGATGTTTACCGGAAGTTAAGTTTGGGCCACAAAAACACCATGCGCAGTAACGTTAGTTTGTGTTGTTGCTATTGAAACCGGATACAACTATTTCCATTTTGTTTCCTTCCAGTACACAAACTTTAACATTTAAATCAGGCAAATCATGTAACAAGATGTATCGGGACATGTTTGATATTAAAAAAAGAGTTATTAAAAGCGAAGGAGATCAGCTCCCTCTTTCTCGGGAAGCGTCGGGGCGGGGGCGTGCCTTTTAACAGTCAAGTCAAAATGCCCCGCTTGGCATTAGATTAGATTAGATTCAACTTTATTGTCAACTTTATTTCAAGAAACCATTCATGTAAACACAGTTGCTCGTAAGCAGTTGATGTCATTCTCGTTGTTAAAATACATTATCAATGCTTTTTTTGCTATTTCGAAAATTCTCTTTTGTTTTGAGCAAAGACTGTGTCTTTCGAAGCATCGACATTAGAGGTGCAGAATTTAGAAAAAAAAGACAATTTTTTTTATTTACTGTTTTAATTATGAATGGACACTCACCTAAAGGATTATTAGGAACACATACTAATACTGTGTTTGACCCCCTTTCGTCTTCAGAACTGCCTTAATTCTACATGGCATTGATTCAACAAGGTGCTGAAAGCATTCTTTAGAAATGTTGGCCCATATTGATAGGATAGCATCTTGCAGTTAATGTATATTTGTGGGATGCACATCCAGGGCACGAAGCTCCCGTTCCACCACATCCCAAAGATGCTCTATTGGGTTGAGATCTGGTGACTGTGGGGGCCATTTTAGTACAGTGAACTCATTGTCATGTTCAAGAAACCAATTTGAAATGATTCAAGCTTTGTGACATGGTGCATTATCCTGCTGGAAGTAGCCATCAGAGGATGGGTACATGGTGGTCATAAAGGGATGGACATGGTCAGAAACAATGCTCAGGTAGGCTGTGGCATTTAAACAATGCCCAACTGGCACTAAGGGGCCTAAAGTGTGCCAAGAAAACATCCTCCACACCATTACACCACCACCACCAGCCTGCACAGTGGTAACAAGGCATGATGGATCCATGTTCTCATTCTGTTTACGCCAAATTCTGACTCTACCATCTGAATGTCTCAACAGAAATCGAGACTCATCACACCAGGCAACATTTTTCCAGTCTTCAACTGTCCAATTTTGGTGAGCTTGTGCAAATTGTAGCCTCTTTTTCCTATTTGTAGTGGAGATGAGTGGTACCTGTTGGGGTCTTCTGCTGTTGTAGCCCATCCGCCTCAAGGTTGTGCGTGTTGTGGCTTCACAAATGCTTTGCTGCATACCTCGGTTGTAACGAGTGGTTATTTCAGTCAAAGTTGCTCTTCTATCAGCTTGAATCAGTCGGCCCATTCTCCTCGGACCTCTAGCATCAACAAGGCATTTTCGCCCACAGGACTGCCGCATACTGGATGTTTTTCCCTTTTCACACCATTCTTTGTAAACCCTAGAAATGGTTGTGCGTGAAAATCCCAATAACTGAGCAGATTGTGAAATACTCAGACCGGCCCGTCTGGCACCAACAACCATGCCACGCTCAAAATTGCTTAAACCACCTTTCGTTCAGAGATTGTCTCGACCAGGACCACACCCCTAAATGCATTGAAGCAACTGCCATGTGATTGGTTGATTAGATAATTGCATTAATGAGAAATTGAACAGGTGTTTCTAATAATCCTTTAGGTGAGTGTATTTTATTTAATAGTTTAATGTAGTTTATTTTATACATTTCTGACTCTGACCCAATCCGTTTATTTTTCCTTTTTTTGCTCCCCCACATCAAATATGGTCCTGTATCTTCTCAGCACTTGCAATGCCCTCTGAATCTCTAAAGTGTTGATGTTGTATAGTCATAGTTCATCACATGGTGTGTTCAGTGTTGAAATTGAACCCTTGTGACTTTCTCAAATTTATGATGTAATAGCTTATATTTTCGAGCATACATTGTCCTGATATCCTCTTAACTTATTTCTTCAGGTGCATCGGGTGTTGATACAGATGAAGTGTCAGTGATGGAGGGAGATTCAGTCACTCTGAACACTGATGTTAAAACAAATCAACAAGAAAAGATTAAATGGTATTTTAATAACACCCGCATTGCTCAAATCAGTGGAGATCTCAGTAAGATCTGTACAGATGTTCAGTGTAATGAAGGTACTGAGAGATTCAGAGACAGACTGAAGCTGGATCATCAGACTGGATCTCTGACCATCACAAACATCAACACCACAGACTCTGCTGCACACTATAAGCTACAGATCATCAGCAGCAGCAGATTCAGTGAAAAGATCTTCAATATTACTGTCCATGGTGAGTCATTTAATGAATGTTTAAAGACTTAAGTTATAAATATTTGATCACAATGTGTTTATCATTACAGAAGGTATTTTCTGTTCCAAGGACTTTTAGGTTGTAGTTCCTTGTTTTTCCGTGTTTCATTGTCTGATGCATATGGCACACAAAATTGGAAACACTTTCAAAATTTGTCATCTGACTGGTGGAATTCTACAGGATTTTAGGGAGATTTGTATGGTCTGTGTTACATGTTTAATCCTTCTTATGGAAGAAGCAAGCCATTGTGTTCACAACTGTGACTCAGGGCTTGACAATAAAGGTGCCCTAGATTGAAACATTTAATTAACCTTGGCATAGTTGAATAACAAGAGTTCAGTACATGGAAATCACATACCGTGAGTCTCAAACACCATTGCTTCCTCCTTCATATGTAAATCTTGTACGTGAAAAAATAGGTAAATCTCAACATTTAAAAAAATCGTCCTGCACGCGTCCTGCACAATCAGAGCAAAACTCCACATTACTATTCATGACCCTTCCAAATAAGGCAAAAACAGACCATTTAATTCTAAGGACAATTTCTAGAGTTGTAAATGGACCTGTAAAACCGTATCTGGACAATTTTTGCCCTTAAATAAGCCACATACACTCTATGTAGATATCAAAGAACAATTAAAAATATTGTTTCAACTAATTATAGGGCACCTTTAAAGTCCCACTGAAGTGCCTTGAAACCTGCCGCAATAGTCGATGTGTTGACGTAATTTCCACTGAAACAGGAAGTAAGGGGGGGGGGGGGCATCAAACAGCTCCTCCCCTTTAAATTATTAGCCAATAGTGTTTAGTTTCTATTAGGGCTGCACAATATATCGAAATTATCTAAATATCGCAAATGTACATATCGCAATATGCATATTGCAAGGGCACACAATATCTGAATGATTTTAATAGGCTACTTCAACATTGTGAAAAGTGTACGTTTTAGGTCGACGCATATAGCAGACAATAGACTGGGCACACGACTGTTATTTATGTGACTTGCTTGACATTAAAAAAGTGTTATTAACCACAATAACTTCAGAAAAACGACTCATTGCAGTCTCACACTGTCTGCTGTCTGACACACACACGGAAACGTGCGCACAAGCCGCCTCAAAGCATGTGATCCCTTCAGTTCTGTTTCGTGCCTTGTACTTAAACTGTCAAATACACACACAGTTGTGTCAAAATGGCTGTCTTGATGAGTATTCATGGAAACACAGTCGGTTATGCTTTAAGTGAACAATATCAGTTGGGGAAAGAAACCGTATGCGTGCCAATAGGATCCGTACATTAGGTCTTAAAGTGACAGCCTCCTAATACAGTAAACCTGCTACTGCTAAAACAGTCAAAATGCTACTGTTAATACAGTAAACCTGTTACTGCTAATACAGTAAACCTGCTACTGCCAATACAGTAAACCTGCTACTGCTAAAACAGTCAAAATGCTACTGTTAATACAGTAAACCTGTTACTGCTAATACAGTAAACCTGCTACTGCTAATACAGTAAACCTGCTACTGCTAAAACAGTCAAAATGCTACTGTTAATACAGTAAACATGTTACTGCTAATACAGTAAACCTGCTACTGTTAATACAGTAAACCTGCTACTGCTAGACTGCTACTGCTAATACCGTAAACCTGCTACTGTTAAACTGCTACTGCTAATACCTTAAACCTGCTACTGTTAGACTGCTACTGTTAATACAGTAAACCTGCTATTGTTAATACAGTAAACCTTCTACTGTTAATACAGTAAACCTGCTACTGCTAATACAGTAAACCTGTATTAGCAGTAGCATTAGAATTGGATTAATAGTTGCTCTGTTTTTGAAGTCCATAAAAAGTGCATCTGCCCATCATATAACGTGCTCCACGCGGCTCTGGGGTGTTAATAAAGGCCTTTTGAGGCGAATCGACGCGTTTGTGTAAGAAAAATATCCATTGGAAGTTGGGCGCGAGTGCAGCCGTGTGTGCATGCGCCGTCAAACAGAAGCATGGCGACGGCAAGCGCATAGTTTACGTCGACTCGTTCAAATCGGAGGTGTAGCGGCATTTTGACTTTCCGAAGACTAATAAATAACCACAGTGACAGGCTCCAGTCACTTCCGTCTGTATGTAAAAAGATAATAGGCCAAACCACACTGACCAGCGGATTTGCAGATTTTTATGGAGATCACAAGGTGCATCAGTGTTTTCACAGCGAAAGATATAAGGCTGTTTTCTGCCGTAGTAAATTAATTCCAAGCCCTTCCTCATCAAGAGAAAATCCAGCTCTCGCGAGGATGTGTTCCACAGACTGAAGGAGAAATCTGTGCTGTTGCAGAACCAGGTGTTGTATTTATTTTACTCTCCCTTTCTCGTGTACATGGATTTTGTTTTCTTTCAATAATTCATTAATTATGATGGCATATTGATCTAAATGTTTTCTTTTTTTCGAACTCTTGCAAGTGTAATGATACAAATTAAAACCTTTAATAACTTTAAACCTTTGCCTTTACATGAAAACCCTGTCACTGTTGTACTTAAATTTGACCTAGTCTTTTTATTTCTGCTATTCCTCAGTGCAGGATGAGGGTGAAGAAGCTGAAACAACCTCCCCCCAAGAAAACACCATTGCAAGATCTCATTGAAGGGACTTTTTGAGGATTTGTTTTAAAATTTCAATTTAGTTATTATTTGGCATTAAATATACATTTAAATTTTACAAAGAAATATGCAGTCTGAGAAATAAAAGGACACTTTTATTTTATAATTTGTCTTAAATCTTTTGTTAAAAAAAATCGTAGCGTGAATGGTATCGCATCGTGAGTTGAGTGAATCGTTACATCCCTAGTATCTATCGATGTCAAAATTGTGGAAAATGCTGAGTGCCTAGTAACTTTGGAAAACAAACCACTAGCCACAGTGGCTGTTAAGCAAAAAAGTAATGTTCAAGCCCTGGTGTCAATGAGCGCTTATCAGGATCAACTAAAACGTTGGATTATCAAAAGCATGTTCACAGCATAGACTCTTTAAAATACGTCCAACAGTAAAATATGCTGAACAAAACTAACCTTAAAGCTACACTGTGTGATATTTTCCCCCATCTCGTGGTGAAAGGGTATATGACCATCCAGTAAATATTAGTTTCTTTTCCTCCCAATTCCGATTTCGTTTGAACTCCTACGGTGGCCGATTTAGTCCAAGATTAACATGGCTTCCAGTTCGATCCAGCAATCCCCCTCTTCACATTCGCCATTGAGTTGTAACGCGTGTGTCCGGGTGAAAAATATGGATAGCTCACTCAACGCAACTGGAGTCGATGCAAACACGGAGGCGATTGACATCAAACAGCCCGCACTTTATTCCCCGCGGAACCCCCCACAAGAGTCCGGCACAAACTCCACTTCCGTCCACAGCATTACCCAACAAAACAAAAATAAATGAACGTTAGCAACAGAATACAGAAAATAATCCACACACATGGGAGCTCGAGGCGCAGTGCACACACACACACAGAACGCAGGCGCTCCAACCAGGGCGAACGCTCTTAAAGGGGCCACACTATTTTCCTACTCGTTACAGAGTGTTAAAACGCGAAAGGCGAAGCTTGAATTTGCGGGTATGTCCCTCTTTGGCTAATGTACTTTCAAGATGGAGGGGCAACATGGCGACCCCCATTCGAACCCCTTACCCGTATGTGTTTTCAATGGCATATTATAAACTTACGAGAATACTTTATTATTTGAAAGAAGAAAATATACATTAATGAGCACATATATTTTTGAAAGAACTAAGTGTTTTTAGCTAAGAATAAACTAAAAAAGTTACACAGTGTAGCTTTAATTGGTTGATTTAAATGTTAGTCAGAAGGCCTTTTGGGCTGCCCTTTGGCCAATTAAATCTGCTATGGAGTCCAGACCTTCTGCCATCAGTCTAAATGCTGTTCTTGAGGGAGAGATCTTCCCTATTTATGGGCCAATAATTTATTTTTATCCAGTTGAAATTCCCACACAAAATTAATATTCTGTTCATGTTATTGTTTTTTATAACAGCAAAAACATTTTTTTGTGTATGTGTTTCAGGTGTTGCTGGTGCAGAGACGGATAAAACGAAGACCAAGACAGTGAAGGAGGGAGAGTCTTTTACTTTTGATCCTGGTGTAATAAAAAACCCAAATGCTGTGATATTGTGGTATTTTAGTGACACTCTCATTGCTGAAATCACTGGAGATCAGAGTCAGATCTGTACAGATGATCAGTGTAAAGAGAGATTCAGAGACAGACTGAAGCTGGATCATGTGACTGGATCTCTGACCATCACAAACAGCAGAACTGAAGACTCTGGAGTTTATGAACTGAAGCTCAGCACCAACAGCAGCAGCATCTGCCGTCAACACATCATCAGCATTTATGGGTCTGTCACTAGTGAGTCTTATTCAGTTCATCTTCCCTTGAGCAAGTACTTCAATCTATTTGTTTTCAGTTTGTTTTACCATGAGCACAGTTTTTAGGTGATAAAACACCAGATGGCGCCAGTTATCAGTTCACTCAATAGCTGATGAAGATGTAAATGGAAGCTTTAGCACAAGTTCTGCCGGGAAGACTTAATTGTCATGTCACTTTAACTTTATCTATCCAATCACATTCTAATACCTGGGTATACAAGATCGGTACTTACGCTTGTCTGAGTTTGCAGATGCTGACGCTCCAATTCAGTTGACGATCCGGACGTTCCGTATTGGTCGATCGCTGGTCTATGATAACTAATAATGTGTATACAGTGGCGTTGTAAGTCCACGTCAGCCTATCATTCTGTTCAATGGGTTACCGCAGTAACAGACGCAAGTGCTTCACTAACAAGAGCAAGTCTCACGTCAGACTCAGATCAATCGCTTTCATGGAGGACTATCTGGGCATGTTATCAATGACACGGCTGTGGTTTTCATCACCTTCTGGCAACATCACTACATCAGCATTTATCACAGTGATATGCATATGGTTATGCATTCCGATGCCGATTGGGTGTAGTATCTTTCTCTTTTTTTAACTTTGTCGCAAGCATGTCTGTAAAGAGCACACACATGCATCGTATGAGACGCGCACAGCTGTTTGCTGGTCTGATAGCTCGTTGTGACTCGCTTGTGTCATAGTGCTCGTAAATGATTCGCATGACACCGGTTACCGTTTTAGATAGTATTTTGTTAGAAAAACTGAAACAGAACAGATATGCTCAGCATATTTAGACTCTATCATTCTCCCTACGAATGCAAGGAAAACAACACGGGTTTTAAAGCAACATGCACCTATCAGGGCGCAAAAGGCGAATATCTGCACAGCGCTGCCGCTGACGAACATGCTCTGCGTTTCTGCTGCTCTATTAAGTGATGAATGGCACTTTGACTCTGAATTTTGTTTTATACAATCGTGTGATATGGTAACATAACGGTTCTTTGGTGAATCAGCTGAAAACAGCCGTGAGCATGTACATACACAACGAGGTAAATTGGAAAATGGCAATACACACTACAAACTTCTCACCCTAGCACAACCACAATTTACCTTGCAGCTACTAACAGTGAAGAAATATGGTGTATTGGCACAAATGTATTTATTAAAAATGTTGCTATTATTATAGGCTACATTAAATATTGCGCAATATAAATCACTTTTATAGAGGCTGTTTTTGTATTTTCTACGTGTTTACAATATTTTTTTTTTATTACAAATTCAATAGTTTATTATTTATTTATTTAAGAAACCATATACCCATGGTAATGAGGAGCATGGTTTGGCCAACAGTTAAACTCGGTTAAAAGAGACAACGTCATTTCGGTTTGGAACAACTTTACACAACAGAATTTAAAAGCAGTAAATTTACTTTATTGCATCCTAGCTCAAAATCAGTGCTTTACTGTCAAGTGCATTTCTGTGTGACAAAAGTGCAATATCAAGTTTGATATCTGCATTTGCAATAAATTCAATAATATCCATCATTATTTGTCCCTGTCCTAGTTTTATTTATTTACTCCAATGTAAGGCCCTAACCCCAGCAAAAACATTCACGAGGAACTCATGGGCCGGATTTGCCAGGGCCGAATTTTATCCTCAGTCCAGCCCTGGCACCTATTTAATCGGGGCTTCGTGTTGAACTGAAGTTAAGCTGAAATCGCGATTGGTTCAGTGTTATCAGATCGCTAAAATTTCAATAAAAAAAACTATGCTGAGCAAATTAGCATATTTAGGTACAGGACCGACATCAGTGCTTTAATCTGTTCTTATTCAATGGCTTTAGATTCATCTTCCAAGCGCTGTGAGTTCGTCACATATGCAACTTAACTGACACAACATAGTTTCAAGCTTAGAAGTGTTTGGCCTGCATCCAGCAGAGTACATATTTGCTCAAACATATGGGGCACCAAGTGTTGGAATGGCTTCCTTTCGTGATTCGATATAGCTTCCTTCCCTATGAGGAAGAATTATAGCGTTCTGTGCTCACATTAAGGTGCTTTTCTTATTGTATTATAAAAATGCGCAACATATTAATAAATTAGTTAATCAAAACAAACATGTCATATATATTAGTAATTGTGTGCGTTTGTCTTCGCTTTACTCCAGTTAATTTGACTCTATTCGGTTTTTATTCAGCTACTGATATCTGGATACCTCTTATATTTGAGAAACTTAGATTTTAGTGTTACGTCTTACTTGGTCCTTCCGGCTAGGACGCCATGGCTACATTATGATAAAACAAATGTGTATCTTGCTTGTACTCTCAGCACCATATGTCGGGTAAGGTTCGCATACAAAACAAGGTTGACTTGAGATTCGATAGCAGCACTAATTTGATTCCGTACTCAATCCGACCCGTTTACATAAAGCTTCGTACAGCATCTAAATCACAATTATTGATTTGAAAACAATTATTCAAATCTTTTATGAATACAGTGAGCAGAGTGCACTCCCTTTATAAACGCATGAAACTGTCAAATGCTTCAGTTCAGATAAACTCCAGTGGAACTGCTGTGGTCAATCTGACTAACCGAATCATGAATCTTGCATGTTCTACTATTCGCTGGTAAAGCGTATGCGCTGGAAGGCAGAATTAGCAGTGATAAGTTCTGGGCCATTCAATCCTGATTGAGTGTTTCTGTGTTGTGTAACGCTCCAATTGGGGATTGCATTCAAGTGCTCAACAGACTTTACATTTACATTTATGCATTTGGCGGACGCTTTTGTCCGGGGCACCTTGAGTTGCATTCGGGGTGCTCATTTGGCATTTCCGGGTCTTGCTTTTCCAGGGGGTCGAGCCCGTGGCTCGGCGTTGCTGGTGCCGCGCTCTGCTGTTTGAGCTACAGGAAGACATGGCTGCGATCAGCTACACTTGCATCGAATCCTATTGTGACTAACACAATATACAAGGGAGTAAATAGTGTTGACTGTTGACACAGTCTGCACATGCGTATTGATTCCTGGCTGCACCGCAAACGGCAAGGTCTCTCACAGTAAGCTTTTTCTCTTCACAAAAGCTGGCACACGGTGCGCTTATAGTCATTGTGATTTGTTTCTTTTCAGACTGCGATCCTGATGCTAACTGTGGGATCTCAGTGCATTACAGCAGGCCGTATGTTAATCAGACGCACAAGGACTTGTCCAGAGTTTTACATCAATCCATTCACTTAGCGAAATCATTCAGGCCAAAATTTTATCAAGGCGTTGGGGAACATGTCAAGCGAACTATTAAAGACATCAGATTTCATTCTAGGGTCAAAGGAATTTTTAGGATTGCGATATTGTTCTCATATTGCCAAACGTGTCCAAAAAAATCACACAGTATTATCCTGGCTTAGGTTATCAAATGATGAATCTCGCTTTGATCTCTTTCATAGGTTCGGTAGCTGTGTCGGGTCCTATATAGCTAGTTATGGTTTTATTAGCTAGTAAAGCTTAACCTTATAAAACATTATTTTTCTTTTGCAAGGGCATCGTCTGGTGTTCTCAATCACATGCACATGTTATGTATTCGTCATGCTGTTCTGGTTTATTTTCTTTTGGGGGTTCTCTCAGCAGGTTGACGGTTAGATGGTGTTCTATCAAGATGTGAGCGGGAGCTACGCCCAGGGGTTTAGAATCCTCCTAACTGCAGATGGAAAGAAATGTGATCTCCAACTCACCTGTGCATGGGCCATTCTTTCAGATTGGTGTTGCTACGAACATAGCTCAACGCGCGGAGTTGGCATCCATGAATGTGGGATTCCATGATGGTCAAGATGGTTTTCTTCAGCAATGCTCAAACCATCAGGCATGTTCAGTAAACTCTCCCATAATTCCAAAGGTAAAACTAAGATTACCTACTTGTCTTAACAAACATCAGGTAAATTCAAAGCTTTTAAGGTTGATCTTCCACTTACACCGATATTCTGCTATATAAGAAGCCATGTTTATCAGCCTTTCAGCTTCATGTGTCCAGGGAAATTCACTTTAGAAACTAATCAGTTTGATTTACTCTGTCTTTCCTATTCTGATCTTCACTTCTCACTCAATTTCTTTACTCCTTTACTTAAGCATTTTAGAATGACTCTAAAGGTTCTGATATCACATTAACAATTTCTAAGATGAAGAAGAATAATCTCTGTCCCTTCACTTCCACGGTTAAATATCTTCACGTTCGTCCTAAGACTTCCGACCACTCCCCCCTATTTATTTTATCTATTGGAGCACCTCTCTCTAAGGACTGGTTTCAGACCCACTTTTATACTGACCTTAAAAGCTGCAGTCTACCTCCTTCTCTTCGTAATAGACTTTCCTACAGCTATGACCGTGGAATTTCTAGGCCAGCATTCAAGCTAAGGGGGAGACTGTGTTCTTCTGCATTCGAGTCTTGTATAAGACCTGATTAAAAAAATCATCCTCGAAGCTCAGCAAGCTCTCCAGTAATGGTTCAGGTAAAATCCATATGCAAATACTGGTGGTGGTTTATAAAAAAAAAAATAAATAAAAAAAAATGTATGTGGCCCTGCGGCCTTGTCTCTGTGGTCTAACAGGCCGTGTGGCCCTGCGGCCTTGTCTCTGTGGTCTAACAGGCCGTGTGGCCCTGCGGCCTTGTCTCTGTGGTCTAGCAGACCGTGTGGCCCTGCGGCCTTGTCTTTGTGGCCCTGCGGCCTTGTCTCTGTGGCCCTGCGGCCTTGTCTCTGTGGTCTAGCAGTCCGTGCGGCCCTGCGGCCTTGTCTCTGTGGTCTAGCAGACCGTCCGGACCTGCGGCCTTGTCTCTGTGGTCTAGCAGACCGCGCGGCCCTGCGGCCTTGTCTCCGTGGTCTAGCAGACCGTGTGACCCTGCGGCCTTGTCTTTGTGGCCCTGGGGCCTTGTCTCTGTAGTCTAGCAGACCGCGCGGCCCTGCGGCCTTGTCTCTGTGGTCTAGCAGGCCGCGCGGCCCTGCGGCTTTGTCTCTGTGGTCTAGCAGATCGCGCGGCCCTGCGGCCTTGTCTCTGTGGTCTAGCACAGCCTTTCTCAAAGTGGGTGCCGCGGCACACTGGGGTGCCGCCTGACTGTGTCAGGGGTGCCGCCAAAAAATTACGTAGGCTAAAAAATAAAATAAAAATCTGAAATTTCATATATAAAATATATTTGAATTTACATAAATACATTCTTCTTCTTTTTAACCCTTTCGCACGTACGATCACACATTCACACATGTGATTAGACCGGCAGTGCATCACGTTCATTCAAATATGTAAATTCAAATGTGCTTTCGCGTTGGCTTGCACTGAGCCAGAGACAGGCGCGCTCAGACTTGTCATATATCACAACTTTTCAGTGTTTTCAGCCACATAATGTTTATTTTAGGTTTCATACATATACGTACTAAAAAAACTATACATTTAGAGTTTGTAAAATACACAATGATGAAAAATGAAGAGGCAATAATCCTTTCCATTATAATTAGTTTTATTCATATCAGATACACATTGTGTAAGTAACTTTAAAGTTTACTCTATTCTTCTCCCAGTTCACCTGCCACTTACTTTTATGTATTTTGGGAGAAGTGGATGAATTCACGTCTTGTAAATCCAACAGATCCGATTTTCTGAACTGCGCCTGCGGCGGCGATGGCGGCGCCCATCGCGCATACAGCTCAACTAACGCGATCGTTTTAAAGGTGTTTAAACGACAAAACACTTCCACTTGTATATATTTGACAATCGGAATATCAGATATTTCAGGCCATATCTAACAAATTTGTGAATATTTTGAATAAAAAAGGAAAAATGACATAAAAGTCTCTCATTGATTGTGGTCACCCCCACCCCCGGCTTGTGTGAGCGCGTATGTGCGCTGCATGCGCGCATGTAGATCTTTCTCCATTTCTCGTTGCAGATTATTTTTGTGTGTGTGTGTATGTGGGTGTGTGTGCATGCACATATGGCACGGATGAAAGCAAGCACTATATGGAAAAACATTCCTGCTCATCTCTGCTGCATGGAACATGGATCTTTTTCTTATCGTATTGTATCTGATTTTATTTATTTTTGTTATGTCTGCCACTTTTTATTTTATTTTAACTGCATCCTGCACTTCAGTTTAGTTCTCCTGGTCAGGATTTGTTGTTGGGTTCTTGTATTGTGCGGTCCACCTCTTACGGTTTTATGGCATTTGTGTCTCTGATTAATTATTTTGTGAATTACTTTGCAAACCTGTGTTTTTAAAGGTGCTATAAAGTTGTTATTATTATTGTTATTTTACAGTTCGTATAATGCTCTGTTCATTACTGTCCTGTCTAAATAAACAGGACATTTGCATTTAAATTTGGGTTATGCAGTGTTTTTAAATTATATTTTAAACTGGGGTGCCTTGAAATTTTATGCACTTTTGAAAGGTGCCCTGACTGAAAAAAGTTTGAGAAAGGCTGGTCTAGCAGACCGCGCGGCCCTGCGGCCTTGTCTCTGTGGTCTAGCAGACCGCGCGGCCCTGCGGCCTTGTCTCTGTGGTCTAGCAGACCGTGTGGCCCGGCGGCCTTGTGGTCTAGCAGACCGTGTGGCCCGGCGGCCTTGTCTCTGTGGTCCAGCAGACCGTGTGGCCCTGCGGCCTTGTCTTTGTGGCCCTGCGGCCTTGTCTCTGTGGTTTATGTGTTTTATAAAAAATTAAAATAAAAAATGTTCGCTCGTGTAGTACTCATCTACAGATTATAACATCAAGTTCTGTTTAATCATGGAGTGGCCTTTTTTAGCCATCAGCAGGCGGCGTTCCATGTTCACACTTAACATGTTAACTCTTGTTCTTCTTCTTGTAGGAACTCCAGGATACAAGACCGGTTGGTCTATTTTATTTACCATTTTTGGGGGGTAGGATAGGCTCCGTCCAGGTGGAAGCATTCTTCCACTTATTTTTGGGGGTCGGCTGCGCCCCTGCCTTCGTCTTCAGGCAGGATATGCAGAGTCCGGACCCTCAGATTGCGAGCTATGGACGGGGCCTATGCCAATGTACTTTATTGCTTGCTGGGTTGTTAATAAATGGATAATTGTTACAGTATTTATTCTCCCGAGTCTTTCTGGCAGAAATGTGTATTTTACTTGATGGGAGGAGCATGTTTTGGTGTTCTGCTGATGGTTGCAGAGAATTTCTGGTTGAGACTGCATTCAATCTTGATTTAGTTTATCATACTTGACTGTAGAGTGTTTGTGTCTGTGCGTAACTGATCATCAATTCTGTTCATTTATTTTAACATCTGTGAATCTGTTTTCTTCTTATATTAAGAGTGGCATATAAAACTTGCCAAAAGGTGTCCCATCCCTTGCTAAATCAAACAACTGGCTTTTTATCGCACATAGAAACATACAATATCATTTACAGTATATAAAAAAAATTAAACAGGAAAAATGTTAAATGCTAACAGTTAATTCCCTTAACAGTAAGCTAGCCTTGCATAATAAGCTATGCTAACCTTATCTATCTACAATTTTACAGTAAAAACTAATTTCTTTTTGGAAATAAAATTGTACAAATCATCTTACAATGAAAAGCCCTGCTTGACACTTTACATTTAATGTTTGTTTGCTTTTTCATTTATTTTTAGTTTTGCTATATGTAGCCCTTACAGTATGGTTTAATGGTACAAATTGTTGTTAAAATGTTGTAAATGAATGTTTATAGGCAGCATTATATGTATGCACTTTCTGTATATCAGTATTACGAGAGCAGGGGTGAAAGTAGGCTACTTTATATTTTTTTTAGCAGATATATTTTTTTAGTGGGCAATAACTCACAAGTGTGCCTACAGTTTCAATACCAGGTACAATTTGTACAAATGTAGAACGACTTCTGTATAACAATATATTCTGTATAAAACCATGCCTGTTGGCCTTTATCTTTGCAAAAAAGTATTAAATAACATTTTCATTTTAAATTTCCGTTTCATCAAATGTTTCAAAAGGAATCCAACACTACAGGCTTGAATTGTTTAGAATATTTTTTTATTGCCATATTTTATTGGTAAATGCTGCAACAAAGAGAAAGTCACCACATCCGTGTCACCGCAGGACAAAAGAAACATTTGTTGTGACTGTAGTGGGACAAAATGTTACATCCGTCTGAGAGGAACTCCTGACACTTAAACCTGATTTATACTTTTATACTGAAATGGATGTTACAGCACTAATTAACCGGTAGATTGATCATTACTGAAACACATGAAACTTAAAACACAACTTGTAATTAGGGCTGCAACAAATTATTTTGATAATGGGTTAGTTGGCCGATAATTTTTTCGATTAATCAATTTATTGGGTTAAAAAAGCCCTTTTTTCCCCCTGACAAAACACACTATTCCACATCCTGCCCAATGCTGTCTTTCAAACAAACTTGTCAGCTGAGTGCTATGAGCTTACAAAAATTATCCATGGTTTTACAACAAATAAAACAGTAATAATAATATATAAAACCACAAATTAACTATGGTTTTGCTTCAATCCATATAGGTTTAACTGTATGGTATCTATTTACATTTGCATTTTGCACCGTACTTCTAACTGTAATATGCAATCACTTTCCACTGCACTTTTACACTTTTCTTCGGATAGCTCTGTCTATAATTTATTGCACTACCTTAATCCACTGCTATATTCCTCATATTAGCCTAACATATTATTGTATACCTCCTATCTGTAAAATTCTGTTTAAAGTAATAGCCATCTCTATATTATATTCATAGTACATATTCACCTGTAAATTCTGTTTATAGTAATAGCCATCTGTATATTTATTCACTGTACATATTCACCTGTAAATTCAGTTCTGTTTATAGTAATAACCGTCTCTCTATTTATACATATTTATATATATTCAGTACATTTCCATGTCCTGCACTTACGCAACCACTGTATATCCTGCACTTGCTGCTATTGCACTTCTGGTTAGACCTAAACTGCATTTCGTTGCCTTGTACTTGTACTTGTGTAATGACAATAAAGTTGAATCTAATCTAATCTGTGTGGTTATACAAATGGTAATCAATATGCCAATAAACATGGTTTAATTATAATAATAACACACCTATCCATTTTTACCCGTACTCAACCTGGACCCTTTGAGCACCCCCTAGCACAGATTATTCTACAGTGGCTGAGAGAGCTCAATGCGGATACGTTGTTGTCAGAGGCGAACCAACATTGAGTGGGGGCCCCAGGCAAAATTAATCAATGAGGCCCTATTTAAAATAAACAAAAATATAGCCTATCTTTGTTATCTAATTTTACAACATACAAAAAGTAGTCAAATACATTTTTTTTTTTTTTGTTATGTGTTTTAAGTTTTATAACAAAAAAAAAAAAATGACAAAATAAAATGCTTTTTGTTTAATTAACAAAATGTCAATCTTCATCTTCATAAGAGATACAATACAATATCTTCAAAAAACAGTACAACCTTCATATTTATTACCAATTGTCACCTTAAAAACGGTGCTTTGTGTGGTGGTGACAGGAACAAGAAATTCTCAGACATATAGAAATATCATTTGAATCACTTTATTTTATTAGTTTATCAACTAGCCTATGTTAACTCAAACTAATTTAATGTAGAAGAGCTGGATATACTTATTAGCCTACTAATTAAATAGTGCACATTTATATTAGGCTTATTTAATTAGGCTGCTTAAATATATAAGCTGGGTGCATGGAAGCGGCGCGCACGCTTAAAGCTTGAGAAAAAAAACACCGGCAAAAGTAATGATTATAAATGTGTCAGAAAAAAAAAAAACAAGGAGCCATTTTATTTGTTTATTATTAAACTAGTATTTTCTGAGTCAGTGTTGGCTGGAGAGATGAAGTTGACGATGCCGCCTCTCCGCAGCGCCTTGTGGACGCACCTTTAGAGAGAAATGCACTTTTCATACGAATTACACAACCAGAGAATATTTGTTTTCGATTTGAATTTGTTCGTTTAAAAGTAGACATTTCAAGCTTTTAGGCTAGATATATTTCTCATATATATGTGAGGCAAGAAACCTGATACGCTAGTTTCGGTTCATTTATGAGATGCGCTGCAGACGAAAGAAAGCATGCGTCCTGTTTGCTTTCTTTATTTTACCTATTTTTAACTATTTGTTAGAGCGAGCAGCCAAGACAAACAGATAAGTTCTCTTCATGCTTAACAAATCAAATCATGCATTTTCTACAGTTTGAAGAAGGTGGTCGAGGCGAGGTGGCGAAAGCATTAGCGTTACTAGAGAGGAGGCCCCACTAAGGGGGTTGCAGAGATGTTGCTGCATGTTTATATTACCATTTCTGATTGTTTAAATGATCAGCCCTCGGGGGCCCCTCAAAATGTGGGGCCCCAGGCAACTGCCTGCCTTGCCTGCCCTATTGCGACGCCTCTGGTTGTTGTAAGTATTTGCAACACACTTCTGGTTGTATTGTATTACAGTATTTCACAATTGCTAAAACACTAAAATCCATTTTCAAAACCAAAGTTGCAAGTGTACAAACCACTTTATTGATTGAATCACACAGTTTGTGTGGTTAGACACAACAAGCAAATCGGAATCACTCTTTGTGCAAAGCTGTAAACACATTGTCATTCACAAAGCACATGTAGCATTGTGGTGCACTTAACTCAGAATGGCACAACACAGCCCCCAAAAGTGAAACACGAGCAACACACTGTTGTCATCGGTAACACACAAGCACTCGAAATTGAACACACCTGTTTCAAATCAGTAATGTGTTGCACCTAATAAAGCCATGTCAAATCCAAATGGCATGTGTGATTTTCACAATGGAGGGCAGGAGAGAAGGAGCAAGTGGAAGTGGAAGATGGAGGAGGAAGAGATGGAGGAGGAGATGGAGGAGGAGGAGGAAGAGACAGAGGAGGAGGAGGAGGAGATGGAGGAGGAGGAGATGGAGGAGGAGGAGGAGGAGATGGAGGAGGAGGAGGAAGAGACAGAGGAGGAGACGGAAGAGGAGGAGGAGGAGGAGGAGATGGAGGAGGAAGAGATGGAGGAGGAAGAGATGGAGGAGGAGGAGACGGAGGAGGAGGAAGAGACAGAGGAGGAGACGGAAGAGGAGGAGGAGGAGGAAGAGATGGAGGAGGAGGAGACGGAAGAGGAGGAAGAGACAGAGGAGGAGGAGGAAGAGATGGGGGAGACGGAGGAGGAGGAGGAAGAGGAGGAGGAGGAAGAGATGGAGGAGGAAGAGATGGATGAGGAGGAGACGGAAGAGGAGGAAGAGACAGGTAAAGGAGGAAGAGATGGAGGAGGAAGAGACGGAGGAGGAAGAGGAGGAGACGGAAGAGGAGGAGGAGGAAGAGATGGGGGAGGCGGAAGAGGAGGAGGAGGAAGAGATGGAGGAGGAAGAGATGGAGGAGGAGGAGGAAGAGGAGGAGGAGGAAGAGATGGGGGAGACGGAAGAGGAGGAGGAGGAAGAGATGGAGGAGGAGGAGACGGAAGAGGAGGAAGAGACAGAGGAAGAGGAGGAGACGGAAGAGGAGGAGGAGGAAGAGATGGGGGAGACGGAAGAGGAGGAGGAGGAAGAGATGGAGGAGGAGGAGACGGAAGAGGAGGAAGAGACAGAGGAAGAGGAGGAGATGGAGGAGGAAGAGGAGGAAGAGATGGAGGAGGAAGAGGAGGAAGAGATGGAGGAGGAGGAGACGGAAGAGGAGGAAGAGACAGAGGAAGAGGAGGAGACGGAAGAGTAGGAGGAGGAAGAGATGGGGGAGACGGAAGAGAAAATAAAGACCTTATTTTACTCATAGTCTCATAGGTGAATAGTCTTCCGGGATTTGACTTCTCATGCAGCACATATTGACATCTATTGTCTTTATATTTACCTACTATTGTGGTTGTATTATTGTTAAAACAAAAAGAAAAGTTTCCTGGTTCCCGCCTCCTCCTTCCTCCCGGGTTTCGGCACCACTGTAGTAATGTTAGTTCGTGGGAAGAAGGAGGCGGGAACCGGCGAACATTTAACAAGTTTAATATAAAATAAACACAAAATAAAATGGCGGCGGCAGCCCCTCACGGTCGACTGCCGCCTACATACAAAAACAAATAAACACAAAATGAAAATAAAAGCTGCAGCCCCTCACGGACGACTGCAGCGCACACACATAACAAAACGTAACTAAAACAACAGAAAATACAGGCCTGGTCCGCTCTCGTCCTTCACTTTCGTCGCTCCTCCTTTATACTCCCTCACTCCTCCGTGAGACACGAGATCGCTGCAGCGCGCAGCTGGCACCCATCCACACTGATGAGCGCCACCTCGTCCCGCTCTCACGGTCCCTCGGCCTTGCCCGCCACAGATGGAATTCGAAATACAGGCCTGCCCCTAATAAAAGCCTGCCTCAAATAAAAGCCGGTGACCTTCTGCAGTTCAGGTAAATAAAGGCCCTGGCTTTTATTTGAGGAAATACGGTATATACATATTTACCTATAAATAATAATATACAAATGCTTTCACATAAACACTGTACATGTGCAAAGAGAAACATTGTAAGGGACAGTGGGTACAGTGCATTTAGTGTAAACAAACATATGTAAGAGTCTTCATGATTATGTACACCGTGTGTAGAAGGTGTCTAGTGCACATAGAGAGAGTGTGTTACTACAGGTGGTTTTGTACAGGCCCACTCACCTGTGTGTAGCACTCTCAGAACTGAAAAAAGTTTCAGACAGTTTTTTTGTTTTGTTGTGTTTTTCGTGTAATGTGGTAAGGTTGGACAGTGTTTGGGGGTGGAGGTGAGGCAGTCATTGCCACTCTATACCGCCAGCTGTGCCACTTCCTCTTTGTAGTGTGTTTCATCATTGTTGCTGATGAGACCTACCACCATTGTGTCATCAGCGAACTTGATGTGGTTGGAGCTGAACTTGTCAGTGCAGTTCTGAAGAGCAGCG
Organism: Romanogobio albipinnatus; assembly: GCA_023566225.1. Classification (NCBI taxonomy): domain Eukaryota; kingdom Metazoa; phylum Chordata; class Actinopteri; order Cypriniformes; family Gobionidae; genus Romanogobio; species Romanogobio albipinnatus. The sequence goes on from CM042263.1 coordinate 32,636,379, forward strand.
GGCTGAGCACACAGCCTTGTGGGGCACCTATGCTCAGTGTAGTAGTGCTCGAGGTGTTGTGGCCGACACGGACTGACTGAGGTCTTCCAGTTAAAAAGTCTATTATCCATTTACATAGGGATGAGTTGAGGTCCAGCAATTTCAATTTATTGATAAGATGCTTATGGATTATTGTGTTGAATGCTGAGCTGAAGTCGATGAACAGCAAGTGTCCTTCTGTTTTAAGTGGGTAAGAGGCACGTGGAGGAAATGGTGTTAGGGAGGCTGGTTTTTATGTGGCGCATGACTAACCTCTCAAAGCACTTCATCATGATTGGAGTCAGTGCTGGGACGGTAGTCATTTAGACAGGACAGAGGTGAATACTTTGGGACCGGTATGATGGTTGTGGATTTGAGACGTGGGGATGACTGCCTGGCTCAGCGAGGTGTTGAAGATATCTGTTAGGACATCTGTCAGCTGTGCAGCACAGTCTCTCAGTGCACGGCCAGGTATGTTGTCAGGACCCGCAGCCTTGTGTGGGTTAATCCTAGATAGGGTCTCCCTTACGTCAGCTGGAGACAGACAGAGCGCCTGGTCGGTGGGAGGTATGGGCAATTATTGTGCAGGTTTGTCATTGTGTAATAAGCAGAGTGCACGCACGTTGTTCACCTGCCTATAGGCACATATTACTAACGATGGACACATATATCAAGTGGACAGTGCTAAATAGAGGTGTAGTCAAAAAACACATTTGACCAGTGTAAGGCCCACCCAATCGTCCCAATGAAGGCTTACGATTTGCGGGTGAAGGTCTCTTGGGCATTCGGTCTTTTCAGCTGGGCAAAGGGATATAGTTCCAATTTATCTTTTATCTGACTTCATTTTATCATAATCTCGAATTTAGGTTAGAATGCCAATTGGTTATTTGGTAATTTATACTTAATAGTTTAACTACACATTTAATTATTCTGTTTAACCCTCTGTTGAACCCTTTTCATCCCGTTATAATCTACTAGAGTTAGTTAATAATTCCAGAATAAATCAGAATAGATCAGTGTAACAATTTATTATTTGTCAGGCAAATGTATAACGGCAATTACATAATCAATTCAAATATAATCTATACATAACATCAAATGGTCTGAAGTAAATAATAAAATATGGATACCTGACCTCTGAAAATTACATAACGTATCTCTAGGAGATACTCAGAGTTACGGGCTGACCGATGTAAAGGTTCGTGCTCTCAGACCAAGATACAAAACTCTTTCAAATGGAAACATGTTAACAATGGGAATTTACATTAATCACTGTCCTATAGACCTGTAGTGTCCTATAGACCTGTAGTGACAAGAGGTAGAGACCTTTTGGCCGAAGACACACCCACCGTTTGAAGCAAAATATCTCTAAACTCTGAAAACCGTTATTACTTTTTGGTTTACATCTGTGGGGATGAGACCTTTGTACCAGTCACACTGAGACATTTCAAATGACACCAAACATGTATAATACTGTATAGTACTTGTTCACATTAAACCATATAGAGTTTGGGTGAATTCTGGTGAAAGGAAAGGCATTTAAATTAAAGTCATTCTTAGATTATTAATGTTGATGACGTTGTCTCGGATGGGGACGCTAAATGCACAAGAGTGAGTTCAGATGCTAATTTATTTTATTTTCTCAGAGAGTCCTCTTTCCTCAATCAGACATTCCGACATTTACTAATTTTTCCAGCCTTACACCAGATTGCTGTCTTAGTGTAACAGCCACAAAAGACAGCCTGCTCTCCGCTTACTGACCTAATGCGTAACCACTGGGAAGCAGGGGCGGGTATAGACAATTTTTCGTGGGGGGGCAAGGCTGGGGCACAGACTCAGAGAGGGGTGGCACATTTAAATACATGTAAACAATGAACCAGTATAAATAGCCCTACACTGGAGGTAATAATACTGTATATTTTTGATATTAAAACGTATTACAATGAGTGAAAAGGAATTTAAAATGAGCAACTTCAAATGTGATATGAAATAACAAATAACTCAACAGTAGTAGAAGCACATGGGCTGTGGTAAATGCAATGCAAGCAAGATTTTTTCCATCATAGTTGTATAAAGTTTTAAACAAGATGAACCAACATAATTGACAACAGTAGAAAGGCTTTAGAGCTCAACAAGAAGCTGTAGCCGTGTTTATTCATATTTATATTACATTATAAATATATTATTTGTGTTTCCCACAGGATTTTGTGAGACTGTGCTGGGTAGACATTGGTCCCTCTAGGCTAGGGGGTGCTCCACAAAATAAAATTCTGGGCTGCATTTCCCGATAACGTTGTCTCTTAGCGCGCTACGAAGACTCTAAAGGTATAACTTAACTAAAGGTATACCATTTCTAGGTGTGTTCCTCGAACTATACCTTAGGAGGTTGCTTAAGGTAAACCTTCTTAAGTGCGACGTTAGCAGGTGCTGTCCGTGGCGGCGGTGCTGAAGTGGCTTATATCGATAGCTCAAGAATCGATTATTTACTCTATGCAGGGGCTGTTTCACTGCTTTATGCCCATTTTTTTTATTTTATTTTTTTATAAAAGAAGCACTTCAGAAATAGTTGAACTTGCAAACTAAATTTTATATAATTCTGACATGAGTACGCGAACCAGCAATTTCATGCTCAACCGCATCATGCGTCAACCCGCTACACTAACTGGCAGTATGCCTTGACTGGCATTTGAAAGAGTCATTTATATTATTACAATATATTTTCCATAGTGTGTTAATTTACTCCACAATCAGGGATGATTGCCCAGCAGCTGCATTACATTATTGTGTAAATAACTAATTTCTGTTACTGAATGAACGCACCGCCACCCCGAGGTGTTACTCAGCCCATATCCATCCCCAACCACCTCCAGAAAACTCCCCACGGCATAAAAACGGAGAGCCGCCAGCAGATGGATTTCAGGGCTGAGAGGGTAGCTCCGTCCAGTTTGTCTCGACAAAGTTGGACCAACAAGATCTAAAAGCTGCTCAATTTGCTGTCGTGGCAGGCGAAATTTATTTTGAATAGCGGCTTCTGACATGGTAGCCAGGGGACTAAAGTTTTCACGGATTAAATGGTGCTCATAGAAATGGCTCCGCGGACGGCGCCGTCTTTGATTTAGCACAACTATTCGCTGTCTCGCTGCCATAGTTTGACCAAACTCCCCTCCACAATCATTCCCTTTAAATAGGCTCCTAAGCTTTTCCTGTCTAATGGTTTGCCAGCTGATGTACCTTTGGATAATATAATTAAAAAGCTAACAACCATTAGTGTAATGACAATTGTAATCCTTTCATTAAAAAAAAATTAGCCTGATTGAACATTGGGTGTATATTACAACTTCAGAATTATATTCGTATAGACTGACATGTAAAGACGCTTTTTGCACAGTGGTGGCCACTAGTGGAATGAACTGTCAATAGTGATAAGGTATAGCTAAGAGTGGTCCAGACCAACCTTACGAAAGTAATACTTACAGAAGGTATTCTTAACTAAGATAGTTTCGGGAAACACGTATTAACGTTAAGGTACACCTTAAGGTATAACTTAAGAACGACGTAGTATTAAGAAGGTTTTGGGAAATGCAGCCCAGTTCATTTTAAATTTAAAAGCATAAATCTGGTGCTTTTTGAGAGCAAAATTAAGAGACTGGATCCATGAAGAAATTTGTTTTTTTGTAAACAATTCTACAATACTTTAGTAGTAATTTATTTATTGGTTGCATAGATATGAATGGTGATGGTATAGGGCACACAAATGATAGTTCATAAATGGTAAAACATGTAGAGCATGCATTCGAACCATCAAAAATATGTAGCAAAAGAGGTTACCTTTGTTGAATTAACTTATTTCTAGAATAATTAGTGGGGCCTGTAATACATATTTATTATGTGAATATTTAGGCTACTAGGGGTGTAACTGTTCAAATTACTCATGGTTCAGTCTGTATGTGCTATATTCAGTGAAAAAAGAACTACTGTCAAATAAAAATAAAGAAAATAAAAACAAATAATCTAACTATGCAAAAGCACAAATAAATACAATCAGAGCAAAGATACTTATAAAATAAACAGTGCTTTTCAGGTTTTTCTAGTAGGTCTTAGTTCTCAGGTACCGAAATTGAATATCAGTAATCAAATGTAAAATAGCATTGCATATTTGACTGTATAAATTAAAGATTGTTATTAAAGTTACAAAAGCTAGAGCAGTGAGTGATTTCCTTGTCTTTTGTTTTTTGATTAACATTAAAAACACAGACAGCAGGAATATTAGTTTGCTAGAATACTCAAGATGGTCATGTTGACAATTTTTGTATGAATTTGTCAGTTTAAGCGCAAAACTCGAAAGAGAACTCAATATTTGCAAGCTATCTGAGACGCGGGTTTGCGCGCTTCGGATGAGCGCACACACACAATCTTCTCACAGCACGTGCAACTTCTCATTTGCGTCTTCTGGTTCCTGAATTGGCTTCGTTTTAGTTTATTTTTGTGCGCAAATAATTTTTTATACGCTTTAAAGCAGAGAAGCCAACCACCGCACTTCGCCGTCCGTTTGCGGCCACTATTTACTCCGATAACAACACGTCACAGTAGAGTGGTTCCTCCCCAGTGCGGAGGCGCTCCACAATCACAACAACAAGAGGGGGATGATATGAATAAATCAATGCACTGTAAAATATTAGTTTTAGTTAAGAAAACCGCTAGAACTACTAGTAAAGAATTAATACTGACAAGTCCAATAACATATTACCTTCCGACTCTGATGGGTGGGGGGGCACTTGGGGTGGCCAATTACATTTTGGGGGTGGCACGTGCCACCTAGCCCCGCCCCAGCTGGGAACCGCACAAGCCAGACGGGATTTAAACTTTGGCTGGAGACCTAAGTTTGGTTTGAAGATGAAGAACGTACCAAGCACAATGTTCTCTCACCATTCCTGATTTCTAACACACACTCACAGCGTCCGGCTGGTCTTGCGGTTGTCAAAGCAGAAAATATGTTTTTCCATTGTCTTCGTAAATTGCGCAAGCTTATCCATTAGATCGAAACGTCTGAAAAAACCCATAGATTGACTATTTTAGATTTTGATTTACCCCTTAAAGAAATGGTTGAAAGGACGAGAAATGGACAAATGAGACGGATTAAAACTCCAGGTGTAAACGGGAATGTATCTCTCATCTACTTGTGATCTGATCGACTAAAAGGCATCTTAATACCAGGTGTAAACAGGGCCTCAGTCTAGACCAGTGGTTCCCAAACTGGGGTATGCGTACCCTTGGAGGTAATGCTGAACAAAATGCTGAGTTTTGCTGTTCATTTTAATTCTGCCCCACCATAAAATAATATTAAAACCTAGCATGTATTTCTAACAGCCGCAATGCCGTAAATACATGACATCCAATCAAAATATCACATCTTTTGTGGTCAAAACTGACTGCATCTATTTCCACACAAGCAGTCTGCATATACTGTAGGTTGCGTGCAGAGTATGTTGCCTTAGCAAATCATGCTAATGTTGCCACGCTTCACTACTTCCATTCTCGACAATGTACCTGTTGATTTATTACATAGCATGAAGAACAAATAGACCGTGACTGTGCGTAAAGATAGATTTGAATGAATTTTTGTGCAATGCCGTGCCCGAAACCTGGAAAATGCTGCCTTCAGAGGATACATTTCAAGGTCGGAAGGCACCAAGGCACGTCCAAATCTAATGTTAGCTTCACTTCCTGTCTCCTGAGAGGCTGTTACGACCTGTGTTAGTTTTCTATTGCTTTATGTTCCTTTTCTTTCTTTTCCTGTTTTCTCTAATTCAAAACAGGTTCACCAATCATGGGGATGCAAGCAGCCATTGGTTGCTTAGTCGGGGCGGGGTCTTTAAAAGGACGCTGCTGACACTCATCGAGGAGCTCATTCTTAGTTCGGTCGCACGTGGGTTGAGAGCTCCGGAATCCTTCCTCCGGCCGATGATCAAATTGTGATTTAGAGATTTTGTTTTGTTCAAGTAAACGTGCATTTTGTGTAAACCTCTGAACCGTTCTCTTATGAGTGAACGTGCATCTTGTGAAAACCTCTGAACCGTTCTCCTATGTCTGAACCATAATAACAGTGTGGAGCGTAGGGGTGTCCTGCCTTGTTTATTTTGAAATTGTTTGATCTCTGTTTTTGGGCAGGGAGATAGGTAAGGTGAATGTATTTTCTTTTGGTATTTGATTAGGTTATTAATTTTCCCCTCTTTTCTTTTTGTATTCGTTTTGTTTGTTATTTTGGCCTTTTGGACACCCTGAAGATTTGATCTTTATTTCAATTGTTATCCTTTAATAAATTAATTACTTTTTGCTTCAATTTTGTGTTTTTTTGATTATCGACCGGAGGGATGCGTGCTGGGATTCCACTTCCACAACCCAACTAATTATTTATTTCGCCTCTTTAGTGTTTTTTATATTCCCCTAGAGTCGGGGCGTAATAGAGGCCTTCATCTGATTGAGTTTTGAAGGCAGCATGTATGTATCCTTCACTGCCTTTGAGATCCCACAATCCTATGCGTTCTATAGTTGAGCTGAAAAAAAAGATGGCGTCCGAAAGTTGCGTTGCTGGTCAGTTTGTGTAAATGTACGTTTTTTTTTTTTAACCTACATTTTCCACTTCTGATGTAATTTCTAGTGAGAAATTACTAATTTAGTAATTCAATATTTGTTTAGTTCTCACCAAAGCTCTCTCTATTTGCTGTACATCATTAAACTGTTACACTGCCTAAGAAATCTGTCCGAAATCAGTTTTGTGAGGTGTAGGGGTGGCACGGTTCACAAAACCCACGGTTCGGTTCGTATCACGGTTTTAGGGTCACGGTTTTCGGTTCTGTACGGTTCTTGTTGTTGTTTTTTTTTATTGTTAACACTCAAGAAATTTACTTCAGCATATGATATATAGCTTAATTATCCACAATTAGGATACAGTATTAAAAAATTGTTATATCATGTAGAAGTTATTTCCTAACTGGCTGTCTACCGAGTCCGACACATTGGCGTAACATTTTTCATGTTAATCATGTCAATTTTGATCAGAACAATGCACTGTGGCTTTAATTCAGCTGACCTGATTAACAAATTTCACTATGAAGTGTTCCGTGTGTTTCACAATCACCATATGACATCCAGCGCTGTGAAAGAAAAAACACGAAAACACAACACTGCCAGAAGTTTTTGCCCAAACTTCAAAGGCATGTTTAAATTATTAAAACTAGAAGCATCTTAACTTTTAAATATTACATTTATCATGTGAACTACTTATATACAACATCTGCATGTGTGTATGAGGCAGAGGGGAACACGGTCGCATTTGCAGCAGATATATGCTGCCCATCATAAATCAAAGCATGAGACAAGACAGGGGTCGGAGGAGAACACCGGAAAATGTGACAGAATGGACAATATTTGTCTGTATTTGCAATACATGAGCTGTGGTTCAGCTGCGCGAGACAAACACTGCCAGTGTATGAATGCATCTGCCCTGCCTGCTATACATCGCTGGCGCATCCTCCAACTCCTAGCAGCCTTCCTTATCTCTCCCACTTGCATTTCTACACGTGACGTGACCTGCAGCACGCCACTTTTACTTTATTTTACTGTATGTCCACACACACACATACACACACCTCTTATTTCACACGAAAAGGACACCCACTTTCTGAGGTAACATACGGGCACGAGGATACATTGCGCGTAAGCGTCGAAACCGTGCGACGCACACGCTCCGAACCGAGACAAGTGAACCGAACGGTTCGTTTTTTTTTCATGTACCGTGCCACCCCTAGTGAAGTGCCTTCATGCACAAACGCTGCCTTACACGTCATTGGGTCAGCTGCCTAGATTTTCGGACGCAGCCAATGATTCATTCACAAATACAGCTTTGTTACTGAATGAATGACTCGATGATGACTCGCACATTAAGACAGTGACTTACACCTGCTGTTGGTTTTAGTTTAATATTTCAAAGAATCATTTAATTTTTTTGAAATCATTGCATATTTCTGTATTTAACTTTTTTATTTTATTTAAAACATTATTAAATGTTATAAAGGTGTATATATAAAGGTAAAAAAATTGCACTGGGAAGTCAATTTAGGGGCCAAATATTTTTCCTTAATGGAAAAGGTGAGAGTGGGAAAGAGGGGGTACGCCGAAGGGTGGTAAAAGTTTGGGAACCACTGGTCTAGACAATCATGTTCACACACGCCTCTGCACTTACTGCAGTTTACAGTTTGTAATCACTTTGATATTCCGAGTTCTTTGTTGTGTCGTTTTTCTCAGCAAAAAGATCCTAAACCAGCTGTTTTTTTGTTTTTGTTTTTAGATGTTGCTGCTGAGAAGATGGAATTAAAAGCCATGTCACCAAAGGAGGGAGAATTTGTCACTTTAGATCCTGGTGTACTAAGAAACCCAAATGATGTGATGACATGGTATTATAATGGCATTTTCATCGCTGAAATCACTGGAGATCAGAGTCAGATCTGTACAGATGATCAGTGTAAAGAGAGATTCAGAGACAGACTGAAGCTGGATCATCAGACTGGATCTCTGACCATCACAAACACCAGAACCACAGACTCTGGAGAATATGAGCTAGAGATCTTCAGCAGCAGGGGCAGCTTCAGTATTAGGAGGATCAAGAGCTTCAGTGTCACCGGTGAGTGTGCTTTAATCATTCAATGTATTTTAAATACAGTGTTTAAGGTGTTTTATTCTGTCTAATGTTATGGGTAATGTTATTAATCTGCACAATGCATAAAGTCAGTTTCCCTGTGAGCAGTGATGTTTCGCCAAAGTGCTGATGCTGTTTTAACTAGCCTGGTTAAAACCAGACCATTCTCAGTAGTAACTGAGTTATGGTCTGGCAAAGCTTCATAGACAAATCATTTCCAAAGGGGCGTCACCAATGGGCGTCGCTCAAATGCCTCTGGGTGCAATTGGATAGACCTAAAACCAATCAGAGCGACGAAGGAGATAAAGTATGCAGAGCGACGGAGAAACATCTGAGACTCTGGCAAAATTTTTTATTTTTCTAGACTTTGGTCCTTTTTTTGGATTCAGTGTACGGTCAGTCATTTTTTCTGCTTTGCTCATGTTCTCAAATAGGAAATGTCCCCGGTTTCCATTTCAGAAATCTGGTCACCTTACCTAAATCACATATTAATGTTTAATATATTATTTTTAAAATGTAAACGAAAAGAGGCAGGGCGTTTTATACTTCGTTTTATTATAAATATATAAGATAATCAATGTAGGCCTAGCTATGTGTTGCCTGAACCACATTTGTGTGGCTAATATGTTTAAGTTCTTAAAAATGAAATGAGGCAGTGGTGTTTTATGACATATTTCGTACGCGAACTTCTGACTTGCGTCCATGACTTACCAAGTTTGACTGGGAGGACACTAGTCCACCTACTCTGCTAATGGACAAGCAGCGTTCTTGACAGTATCACTCAGTATATATTTGTATATTTTAGGGTACAATAAAACAAAATAATGATATTTTAAATATTAAACATATTATAGCCACACAAATGTAGTGCAGGCAATACATATTATCTTCAATGCATGTATATAACAAAACAAAATATTTAAAAATCCCGGCCTCATTTCGTTTACATAAATAAAAATATGTGTGCATAATATAGGCTATGATTATCACTTTAATAAAATGAGATATGACATAAAACACAACCCAGTCTCTTTTTGTTAAATGTTAGTTTATGTGTGATCAATAGCCATTATACAAGTATAAGTAAAAGGTATAAGAAGCTATACAATAAATAAAGCAATTCAGTCAAACAAAGTCAGCGCTAGGAGACTACAATGGCAAAGTTTAATAGCTTAAAAATATAAAGTTATGAAACTTCACTTTGCCCTCAGACAAAACGATCTGTCAGGGAACAAATCATAGATTAATGAGAGCAAAGATCAGCCGTTAGATCTACACCAGACGAATCATATCTTATGTTTAACCACTACAGAGACATCAGAGCCGAGGAAAGGCTGCTCTCGGTGGGGTTAATGAGCGCTAAGCGCCGCTGATCCACTGGAGCTCACAACTCCGAAAACGGCAGATCAAATTTTCAAAAAGGCGCTCTCTTTATAAATGAACCACAGATTTGACCTGAAAAGACTATATTTTGTGAATCATTAACACTCTCTCGCTAAGACCCATTCGTTTAGCCACAAAAGGGGCAAGCTGGTATATCAGACTTTTGCCGAGTCCAGTCGGTAAGACAGCAAAAACATCTTTTTTAGATATGAAGGCTTCGAGTGTTGTTCTTTGCCTGGGCTTTAACGGAAAGGAAAAGTTTAAATCGTTTAAAACAGCTGCGATAGCTGATTCGAACGAGTGATGTTCCACGGCTGCATCCATCTTTGTAATGTACAGAATCTGCTGTCGTCATCGTGTAAATCCCACCCCAACGTTTCTGATTGGTACCGTGATTTCGAGGGATTAGAAATGGGTTTGAATGGGCTCTTTGCCAGACTACTTGCAGAGCAAATTTAAATTTGCCGGAAGTTGTCTGGGTTTTCCCAGGCTATGTTTTAACTGCTGTTCCTTAAAAACCCCACCAAATGGTGCCATTTGTCAGTTCAATATCATAAAACTAAACTCAAAACAGAGTAAAAAATGATATGACTGACTTTTTCATTACAGGTTCAGGTCTGTCTTCAGGTGCTATAGCTGGAATAAGTGTTGTTGTCCTGCTGTTCGTTGCTGCAGCTGTGATTTACTGTCATAAGAAAGTAAGTGGTGTCGGTCTGTGTGCATGTGAATTAATATTGTTTGTTATTTTAATTACATAGCAGCACACACTATGGCATTCAAACATTACTGTTGTATTAATGTGGTACAGAATTTGACAATGTGATGTTTATCAGACTGAAGATTCATTAAGAGAAACATCCTACATTTAAGACAATGTCAATTATTTAAGAAAATAAAACCACACTAAATTTCTTAAACACAATCCAATCTTATTTTTGTAGTATTTCTTTGTTTGTGTAGGTGAATCATCAATCCTGTTCATTTCTTTTACCATCTGTGAATCTGTGTTTTTTTTCAGAGGAGACCTCAAACATACGAATTTGCTAATCAGAATGACCCCCAATCAAAGACTGCTAATGGGTCATCCCATGCTGTGACTGAGACAGCCACTTAAACACCAACATAACTTTATTTATTATTTTGACTCTATTATTGAACAGGACTAGCCTGGATGCCAGCCGAACTTATCTCTTAGTGTTTGATGTTTTTCAGTATTTAGATGTTAATTAAAGCTGCTACAGTGATCCAGACAGGAACAGTGACTGATTATGCCGGTTTTCATGAAATGCGTATCTATAGCACAAATTTAATTTATTGTGCAATTTATATTCAGAAGTGACTTTTTACGTGCGTATGATGCACATTGTAAACCCCATGGGTAGGATTAGTGGTGTGGGTTAAGTGTGTATTACACTCCATAAATTAGGTATCATAATATGCATGTGAAAACTGCTTATCATATGCATGTAAAAACTAATTTCTGCCTAGCCTATAAATTGCACGATAAATACAATTCGTGCTATACGTACTTTCATGAGATCGGGTCCCGTCTGTTTACATCCTCTTTTAACTGGCCTCACCAAGACGGCATTATGACCAAGAAGTGTATTTGACCGCTTGCAAATAGTGCAATTGAATCAATATTATCTGCCTGCAATACCGGAGGCTGCACTTTGAGGACCACCGCAGTTTCAGGACTACATTTCTAGGACCCTAGTTTTTTTTTTTGAGACGGCGCCATCTAGCCAACTGTACTCCAACAGAGGAGAACTGATTCAAACGGTTTCCACCTTATTTTTAACATAACAGCAGGCACAGCCATTTTAAACGTAATTACTTAAATTAGTTTAAATAAGAGATTACCAATGGGTAGGTTTAGGTTGGAGGACAATAATATCAATTAAACTTAATCAATTAAAAAACTAAATCATTTATCAATTGAACATTTGAAGGCAGCTGTCAGTCAGGTATACTCAGTCGACTCTGCACTACTGATACCAGGCTTTTGTTGCTGGTATCTTTGCCAACAATGTTAAAGACTGGTATATTTATGCTGTCATTTTAACATTGGCATCTTGCTGTTATCACATACTGTATTAAGCTAATGCTTACCTGCAGCTTTTAATCAAATATTTTAACTTATTCTGATTTTGAATGTTGTTTTTCTAGTAATGTCAGGAAATGTTAGAGCACAATTTTTTTTTAATGATTTTTAAACATTTTTAAATGTGAATCCCAATGGAGTTGTCATGTCTTCCTGCCTAAAATAGTGATATTTCATGAAGTGCTGATTATACAATCATACTGCCAGTGTCTTGTGTTTCATGTGAGGAGGAAGGTGGAGATGGAGACCTGTGGGCTGTTAAAGGTGGACATCTATTACTGATGTTTTCTCCATGTCTCTCTCAGTTCTGTTCATGAAGCATGTTTAGTGTGATCTCATATCATGTTTTTATTAGGGCTTTCCTAATTTTGATTAATCGCCTCAAAACATAAAAGTTTGAGTTTGTGAATGTATTGTGTATAATTATGTATATTTTAATACACACATATATTTATATATTTTAGACATATTTGCATGTATATACTGTATATATATTTATATATAGATATTTTATATAAAAAGATAGCACATTTTAATATATACATGCTTGTGTGTGTGTATTTATATATACATAATAATTATACACAGTACACACATTATGTATAACTAAATGTATAACATAATTTTTATTTTATGCGATTAATCCCGATTAATCATTTGACAACACTAGTTTTTATAGAATATTACTATGATAGAGATGGTTTGCCCTCACTTGAACGGTCTGCATGATCAATCCGCGCTCTCCTGTCATGTTACTGGAGAGTAGTTTACTAGAGAAGGAAAAGTATGTCTTCCACCAAGTGCAAATTATTTCACTCAAAGTAGTTTTTTTATGTGTATGTTATGATATTGTCTGCCTTTAGCTAGTAGTTAAAACTCTTCTTTATTATCTTTTTCAAATTCTGTTGCATTATTTTCCTGTTACCACTGTGAAGCTGCTAAAAAAAAAAGTGCTATATAAATAAAGACGACTTGACTTGACTTTTTTGAATTTGTCTCGTGTTTATTATTGATAGCCAGTGTTGGAGGTCACGCATTACAAGTAACTTGAGTTATGTAATCAGATTACTTTTTCAAGTAACTAAAGTAACGCATTACTTTTAAAATTTACAACAAAATATCTGAGTTACTTCTTCAAATAAGTAACGCAAGTTACTTTGTTTTTCCGTTTATTGACTGACAGCTCTCTTGTCCCAATGCTGGGGAAAAAACAAACGTGTGCACGGAGGGGTTGTGTGTGTGTATGAGTGTGTCAGTGTGTGAACATGATGGTTATTGTACTTCTAGTCTAAATGTGAAAATATTCAGCAGTATTCCTCAAAATGAATACAATGCAAAATCAGAATATTACGAAAACCTCCAATAATTAAATATGGTAAATAATACTAATATTTTTATGCATTTTATTTCACTTTATTAGCCAAAGTCTTGTTGCTGACCTTCAATGATTCAGTTAAACCATAAGCAAAAATGACTTTTGTTGTTTGTGTTAGTAGTAAGTATTAAACTTTATTTTCCTGCGTCCCATTCTTCTGTTATCCAGAACGGCAGCAGCTGAAAGGTTTGTTTGAGTGGCTTTCTCTACTGTACACGTGTGAATATTTCCTTTAGGCTTATTATTTTAACTTTTGGTGTGAAAGATTCTTTACATTTGCCCAGAATGTTTTTAAATAAAAAAACCAAACGAGCACAGCTCAGGTGAGAAAAAGTAACGCAAAAGTAACCTAACGCATTACTTTTCTTAAAAAGTAACTAAGTACCGTAATTAGTTATTTTAAGGGAGTAACGCAATATTGTAATGCATTATTTTTCAAAGCAACTTTCCCCAACACTGTAAATAGCCTCAGTAGAAATTGTATGATAGCAATTTTGTGTTTTGTCTTGTCAAAATAATGTAATTTGCCAAACCACTCCACAACTTAAAAGGTGTGTGTTCATGTGACAAATGCTGTCAAAAACATCTGATTCACACATAACTGATTAGTTGAATGGTGAATTCCTATAATTAGGACACTAGATGGCGCTCTAATACAGTATGCATACTACTTGTATTGTACACACTTTATGTAGTAGGGTCAACGATAGACTGGTTAACATGTCCAGTTAGCCCATGCTGTAAGTACACCATTATTTATGCAGAAATTATTTGGGGTCATTTGTTTATAGTATAGTAGTAGATGTTTCACCAGTGACATTTTTGAAGGCTTGTAACAAGGTAAAATAGACGTGTGTGTGTGTGTGTTTTTCCTGTCCGATGAAGGACTTTTAATATAGTAATCATTCACGTGGCATTATGGATCAGGTGTCACACTACTTTTATTGAATTTTAATTGATCTGAATTTTCACACTCTAAATTTTGACACTTTATGTTTTGCCTTTGGACGGAAGCACTATTATGCTTCTGAAAAAACAATGTTTGTCAGGAAAGCGAAAGAAATTAGCATCCATCAAACATAAATCATGAGCCGTAAATACAGTACATATATTGCATTTAATCTTAAAATAAAAACCATGGGATTGACCAAAAAAATGTCCTTTATATAAATAAAAGGTATCAAGAATACCTCTTTTTAGAAAGAACGGATCCTAGACAGCAACATAGTGTCAGCCCAGATCCGGCCCACATCTGGTACGCGTGGAATCCACATATATCTGGACCGACATTATGTTGCTGTCTAGGTTAGAGCCTAAAATAACTACTGAGACTAGCACTGCTTAACTGCAGGGTCACTGCACGAGTATAAGACCATAATGCATATGCACACAACGTATGTGATATTTTCATATTTCACAGTAATATCTCTGTTTGATTTGAGACCCTTTTTTTGTCAAACACCAGCATTGATGATTCCAGTATTTTGTAAAGCAGGTTTTCTGTAAAGCAGAAGTCAATCGCTTTCATGTGAGCAGGAATGGAAAAGCCTTTCTACGACATGCTATTCACAGACTCTCTTGATACCAGACACACTTAAACTGACATCAACACAAATAGCTCAGGCAACATTCTGTGTACAGAGGTAATACATGAGACCACAGCAGAGTCTTAACTCCTTTTGATGGGTGTTTTGCATCCCTACATTTTTAACTTTTTTCATGAGATTTACACACATGGTCTCTTTAACTCTGGGACCATTTTTGGGATTTGGCCTACCCAAATTGAAAAGCTTCCAATACCCACATATAGTGGTCTAAATACACAATTTTGGTGTCATTTTAAAGAAAACCCTTTGAAGTTTCATAAACCACTGCTAAAAATGATAAACATATGTTGTCTAAGCAGTAATACCTAAAAAAAGAGACGTTTTATATATATATAAAAATTCAGTTTTGAAAGTGTGTAACTCAGGCCCTGTGAGCTCTAGCACCCTGCAGACAGTTTGTTATTACAGCTATTACATGTTCACTTTTAGCAGTGGTTTATGAAACTTCAAAGGGTTTCCTGTAAAATGACACCAACATTTTGTATTTAGAGACCACTGTATGTGGGTATGGGAAGCCAATTTGGGTAGGCCAAATCCAGACGGAAATGGTACCAGAGTAATTTAGTGTAAATAACTTATATGTGTAAAACAAATGCTAAAGTGATGCATATCTCCAGAAAGTAGAGACTCTAAGCTTTCAAATGGTAGCACATATGAGGTCAGAGCTCTTCCACAGACATTTAAAATTGAAAGTATATATATGATGATATCATTCCGGACCCTGTACCGGGTCCGCAGAGTCAAATATAAAATTCCCCAATGGGCCATACGGTTTAGATAATTTGTTGAAAGTCCTTGTATTACAAGGCAGGTTTGTTTGAAGTTTTTAGGAGACCATTTAATGAATCCATCTTAAATTCAGTTGGGTCTTGTAAAAACTGAAGTCTGTTCATCTTCTCATTGTGATAGGTGCATACACCACATTATCCTCCTCTTTAACTTTCTGTAAAAAAAAACAAAAAAAACATGCAATAATAATAAATGTTAGGTTAATCCTTATCGAGCAGTTTATAATTTAACATAAACATAATTTATCAGCACTTATCAGTAGGAGGAAATTACATCAAACAACATCTTCTATATCAGAGGTTCTAAAACATGTTAAGAATAGTTCTCTAATACTTTAATTTATTAAGTTTAACAAAA
Source organism: Romanogobio albipinnatus (assembly GCA_023566225.1). NCBI lineage: Eukaryota > Metazoa > Chordata > Actinopteri > Cypriniformes > Gobionidae > Romanogobio > Romanogobio albipinnatus. Next base: position 32,652,707 of record CM042263.1, read on the forward strand.
CATTATTTGTTTAAATTGACTTGTTCTAGTCTTACCGTACAAACCTTTAAAGGGATAGTTGACTCAAAAATTAAAATTCTGTCAGTAATTCCTCAGCCTCATTTCCTTCCAAACCCATAAGACTTTCATTCATCTTCAGAACACAAATGAAGATATTTCTGATGAAATCTGAGAGCTCTCTCCCTCCATTGACAGCTACACAACGACCACTTTCAAGGCCCAGAAAGGTAGTCAAGACATTGTTAAAATAGTCCATGTGACTCCAGTGGTGTAACTTCAGTTTTCTGAAACAATGCCAGTTCTTTGTTTGTGCAAAAAAACATGATTTACCACTTTATGAGCATTCACGCAACATCAGCTCACAACAAACATGTGCTCGCATGAAGATTATTGCACACTGGAGTTTAATATTTTGTAAATACAGTGTTAAATTCTGTAACAAAGCACTCACGTCGCTTCATAAAATTGCAGTTAAACCACTGGAGTCACATGGATTACTGTAATGATGTCTTTACTACCTTTCTGGGGCTGGAAAATGGTAGTTGAGTAGACTGTCAATTCATTTTTAATGGGAGCCAGCGGCGAGCTCCGGCGAGAGCGGTGCGTCTTGGATGATTTGGGCATCGAGGAGATTTGAAATCTCTGTAAAAAAATATGGACGTAGTGTCCGTGACGTCACCCATAGGATTCAGATGAGCAGTTTTGAAGCGCGGGACGAGCTGGCCGTTGCCATCTTGGCAGCGCGTCACTCCCGGATAACAGAAAATGGGCAAAAAGGCGGGACGTGGGCGGAGCTGAAGTGACGCGATGACTAACAGACAGCAGATAAATGGCTATCCACCTGTCACTTGAAGTGGCCACGCCCTTAATTATGCAGAACTTTAATGCTTTATATTATGTAAACGAATGAGTAATAAAAAAAATCACCCCCCTCACAGTTGTCATGAAGGGCAAAATTTACCGTATAGACCAAAAACACAATTTGTACCAGACTGTAAACATGTTTTATTCTGCTGTAAAGTTGGGCATTTTAACATGAGCTCAATGAGATTCTGCTCCTTCTGGAGCCTGTCCCTAGCGGCCAGTCAATGAATTGCAGTTTAAGGCACGTATTGGCTTCAAGAGAAACTGCAGGAGGTTGCCGCCATATTGCCGCTTGGTGGCAACCGGGCGGCAACCAATCAGATTGTAGAAGTGCTCCACTTGAGAGGATTCCAGAGAACGCAGCCCTGTAAACTTTGGTTCCGACCACATTAGTTCCCAAGGACTAGGTTTATCATTGCTGTGGCGGGTTTGAATGCGCGCAACATTATTTATAGACATACATTAGACAACATTTTTGCTATAGAACGCTTGTTTTTCAGCAGGAATGCAAATAATTTGCTCAAAACAACACCGATTTGACCAATTGCATTAATGCTGCACTTCAACCAGGACAGTTATTGAAATGTAGGCAGCACACAAATTAATGTTAAAGGAACACGCCGACTTTTTGGGACTTTAGCTTATTCACCGTATCCCTCAGGGTTAGAGAAGTCCATAGATACCATTCTCATCTCTGTGTGTGCCATAACTCTGTCTGACGCACACACCGCTAGCCTAGCTTAGCACAAAGACTGGAGGTAAATGGCTCCATCTAGCCTACTGCTCAATAAGTGAAAGTTTTATTATCTTCATCTTTTTACTTACATTATTTTTCTTTTGTCAACACTCTTGTTCCCTTATTCCTTTTTTTTGGGTTAGTCTTTTGTTTGGTATTGTAGATATGAAAACAGCATCAAATAGGATTTGGGAATTTATAAGTATATCATTATGTCTATTTGTGTCATGTCAGAGTTAAAATGCTGTCATTTGCCAAATTCTTTACAATGGATCTTGCTATAATGTGATAAATGCCTTTAAAAACATCTGATTCAATCTAGATGGCTTCTTTGAATGAGAAATTCCTAATTAGGACACTAGATGGTGCTCTAATACAGTATGCACACTTTATGTATTAACGAAATATGCACTTTACAACAAGGGAACACTGTGTGGTATGCTGTTCTCACAAAAAAAAAACTATTATTAATAATAATAAATAGGGAAACAACCAGCAAACAGTAACAATTATTATGGTGATTGTTTCTACAGCAAAATGGTACTGTGATATTAGACACCACTGTCTTAAAAAAAGAAATGACAAAATTGATCTTAAACTGTTTTTATAGGAACAATAACTATAGTAAACATTTTGTGTATAAATGCGACTGGTCAATTGCTTTAAGGTTTAGCAATGCATCTATTTTTCTTTTTCAAGAGGTGAACATTATTAAAACCACAATATAAGGAATAATAAGCTTTTTTTTGACAAAGCAAATACCGCATTTATCCTGTGGAATTACTGTATGACTAAGCCTTCAAGTGGTCAAATGATGTATTGTTTAATTTCTGAGGGTGTTGGAGTACATTTTGTTTTTAATATAGAATGATCAGTCACAGCATTAAGATTCAAATGACTGGTGTTTGTCATGATACACTGCTAGTGGTTGTAAAAAAAAAAGTTGGTAATGCTTTAGATTAAGGCCCAGAAAGTACTGCGTAAGTAAAGGGAATTTACAGCATAATTTTCTGTAATTATAGTGTAACTATAAAGTAGGTATAAAGTAAGGTATAAGGGAACAATATGTAATATTGGGGGCATAAAGGGGTAACTATCAGGAAAATTAACACATTATTTATAATGCAAGTATTTTTTAATTAAGGGGTAATTATCTGTGTAGTTACAGGGTAAGTATGAATTTATGGGCTGTCAATTAAAGTGGTGTTTGTTCCCCTCTTGTTTCGTGTAGTTACAGGGTAAGTACAATAAAATCACGTACACAATCGGATATCACTGGGAAACCTTTATTTAAAAAACTATTTTTTTTAAAACCGATTTACAACACTTATTCGTTTCTCTTGCTTGGCTTTATCCTCGTCTTGTTCCTCTACTTCTTCGTCCTTGCCACAGATGAATCTTAAGAAGGAAGCTATTCTGTATTATGTAACTACACTGAAAAAACAGTATGTCCTCACCGTTTACTCGTCTTTCACCTTCATGCCATCCGAGATCTACATGTGACTTTATTTCTTCATATGAACACAGAAAAATAATCTCTACTAATGAAAACTCATTTGGGTTCCTAAAAGTTCAAGCATCAAAAAGCAGGATTTTGTATGTTGTTTATTGAATTTACCCTGTAACTACATGAAACAAGAACCACTTTAATGCTGTAAATTCTCTTTACTTACCCAGCACTTTCCAGGCCGTAATCTAAAGCGTTACCAAAAAGGATGTTACTGGAAAAACGTCACTGTTTTAAAAACAACTATTATCCTAAAACAATGTTCATACAGTTAACATTCAGTGTTAGGATGTCCCTCGGAAAAAGAGTAGGGGTGTAACCCCGGCATCCTGGCCAAATTTGCCCATTGTCCTCTGTCCATCATGGCCTCCTAATCATCCCCATATACTGATTGGCTTCATCACTCTGTCTCCTGTATTTTTGTATATTTGAGATAATCTTTTTTTGTCAAACATCAGCAATTCTGCGTCATGCGTGGATTTATTTCACAGCAAAACTGTTTTGCAAGGAGAGGAAGTCAAATTGTGGAAGTCCTTTCCACACACGCTATTTACACAAAAATGCAGACACAAACACACATTACCCACAAACATCCAGTAGCAAGACATTCTCACGCACACACTGTTTGTCCACCGATCGACATGTCTGTCAGATCAAACATCACATTTCTTTCCCGAGCCAAAAATTAGATCAAATGCAATACTGTTAAAAGACACCTTGTATGACAAAATTAAATGTCTACTGTCATTGTGCAGATTTCATTGCTGAAGTTTTGTGTAATTCGAATTTTCACTCTCAGAATAATGAGCTGAATTTGACATGAATGAACTGAGGAGAATGCTGCTAGAACATAAAGTGGCCGTTTAAAGCATTAGTTCTTCCAAAAATGAACATTTTGAAATCATTTACTCATCCTTATTTTTGATTTTGTTTTTTTTTTGTACAAATTTTCTGAAGACACTCGATTAATTTATTTTAGTTTTTGTCAAACATCAGCATGAATTTAGTATTTTGTGGTAAAGACGGTTTTCTGTAGAGCAGAAGTCAAATGGTTTCCTGTGAGCAGGAATCGAAAAAGCCCTTCAACCGCACTATTCAGACACACTCAAACTGACATCAAACACAATCGTCCAGACACATTCTCATGCACAAGCTGTTCATCTAGCTAACAGATCAAACCACATTTGAGTACTGAGGTAATAAATGAGACCACAGCAGAGTCTCCACTCCTATTGATGAGTGTTTTGCATCTACATTTTGCACTATTTTCATGAGATTTACACACATGGTCTCTTTAAGAGTCAAACATAAAATTCTCCAATGGGCCATATGGTTTAGAACAGAGGTCTTCAACCCTGCTCCTGGAGGGCCACTGTCCTGCAGAGTTTAGTTACAACCCTGCTTCAACCCTTACGGAATAAAAATATATGGAAATATATTGCAAACTATAATGCAATACATTACATAATGCATTGCCAAATATAGGAAACTACTAGTGCTTTTATTTTTCAATACACTGCAATATATGCATGGACCATGTATGGCTATACAGGTGCTGGTCATATAATTAGAAAATCATCAAAAAGTTGATTTATTTCACTAATTCCATTCAAAAAGTGAAACTTGTAGATTATATTCATTCATTACACACAGACTGATATATTTCAAATGTTTATTTCTTTTAATTTTGATGATTATAACAGACAACTAAGGAAAATCCCAAATTCAGTATCTCAGAAAATTAGAATATTACTTAAGACCAATACAAAGAAAGGATTTTTAGAAATCTTGGCCAACTGAAAAGTATGAACATGAAAAGTATGAGCATGTACAGCACTCAATACTTAGTTGGGGCTCCTTTTGCCTGAATTACTGCAGCAATGCGGCGTGGCATGGAGTCGATCAGTCTGAGAGAGCCCAGGTTGCTCTGATAGTGGCCTTCAGCTCTTCTGCATTGTTGGGTCTGGCATATCGCATCTTCCTCTTCACAATACCCCATAGATTTTCTATGGGGTTAAGGTCAGGCGAGTTTGCTGGCCAATTAAGAACAGGTATACCATGGTCCTTAAACCAGGTACTGGTAGCTTTGGCACTGTGTGCAGGTGCCAAATCCTGTTGGAAAATGAAATCTGCATCTCCATAAAGTTGGTCAGCAGCGGGAAGCATGAAGTGCTCTAAAACTTCCTGGTATATGGCTGCTTTGACCTTGGACCTCAGAAAACACAGCGGACCAACACCAGCAGATGACATGGCACCCCAAACCATCACTGACTGTGGAAACTTTTCACTGGACCTCAAGCAACGTGGATTGTGTGCCTCTCCTCTCTTTCTCCAGTCTGGGACCCTGATTTTCAAAGGAAATGCAAAATTTACTTTCATCAGAGAACATAACTTTGGACCACTCAGCAGCAGTTCAGTCCTTTTTGTTTTTAGCCCAGGTGAGACGCTTCTGACGCTGTCTGTTGTTCAAGAGTGGCTTGACACAAGGAAAGCGACAGCTGAAACCCATGTCTTGCATACGTCTGTGCGTAGTGGTTCTTGAAGCACTGACTCCAGCTGCAGTCCACTTTTTGTGAATCTCCCCCACATTTTTGAATGGGTTTTTCACAATCCTCTCCAGGGTGCGGTTATCCCTATTCTTTGTACACTTTTTTCTACCACATCTTTTCCTTCCCTTCGCCTCTCTATTAGTGTGCTTGGACACAGAGCTCTGTGAACAGCCAGCCATTTTTGCAATTACCTTTTGTGTCTTGCCCTCCTTGTGCAAGGTGTCAATTGTCGTCTTTTGGACAACTGTCAAGTCAGCAGTCTTCCCCATGATTGTGTAGCCTACAGAACTAGACTGAGAGACCATTAAAGGCCTTTGCAGGTGTTTTGAGTTAATTAGCTGATTCGAGTGTGGCACCAGGTGTCTTCAATATTTAACCTTTTCACAATATTCTAATTTTCTGAGATACTGAATTTGGGATTTTCCATAGTTGTCTGTTATAGTCATCAAAATTAAAAGAAATAAACATTTTAAATATATCAGTCTGTGTGTAATGAATTAATATAATATACAAGTTTAACTTTTTGAATGTAATTAGTGAAATAAATCAACTTTGACCAGCACCTGTACATTGATACATATAAAATATTTAGAAATGAAGACAAAAATAGCATTGCATGTAATAATCATACAGTTTTATCCACTTTACCAGCCAACTAAAAGTTGTATCCTTTATTGTGTACATATATTGCACAAACATATAAATGTGAATGTAAGCACACATTCACACATTCACAGAATGAGTTACAGCACATTTCTAGTTCCCAGCATGCTTTGCTTCTGACTGTTAAAGGGGGACTGTTAAATGTAAAAATTAAGTGTTATTTCACGTTTTGCTCAATATTAAAATAGGAGATCTGTTAGTGTTTTAAGTTGAATGAGTTTGGAATTTAAAAGGTTTTATGGCATGTGTGAGTTTTTGTGGTTACCATTGTGCTGAAGAGTAGGCTAGAGCCTGTGGTTAGGCTGACAATTGGCCAGATGCTATTAAGACATTACATTTAAAAAATAATGCCTGTGCTTTCTTCAGCACAGCAATAGTCTCTCTGCTAAATACTTACAAACGCAAATATTTGCACAACACTTTTGTTTTTGCCCCCATTTTTCATGAGCTGAACTCACGAGTTCGGCTGTTTTCAGAAATAATTGGTACAGCATATCTGTCTTTTGTAAATATGATAAAACTAAAGACTTCGGAGATATGAAGGATGCAATACTACACTATAGGTACTCAAGATTATCATGAGATTGGCAGAAACTGTGTGTGTAATGCAGTTTTGGGAGTAAAGCGTTACAAAATTAATGCATTGCAGTAACATATTACTTTTTGCTGTAACGCAGCAGTTTTCAGTAAAATTTTACCCGGTACATGTTCAGTAACGCTCGCATTACAGCACACTTTTAGCCCGAAATTGAATTGTAAAAAAAAAAAAAAGGAAAAGTAAAGTTACCTGTTCGTGGTCTGTTAATAGCCACATGTGGTGTCCAAGTTTGTAAATAAAGACTAAATGACAGCTTCTGATATATTTGTATAGCGATTTATTTCATTCATCTCCCTCTTGCTGGTGTACCTTTGTATTGTGTGACATAGTCCAGTGAAGGCGTGTTTAGGGCAGGTTTTACAGGAGTGCCGCGACTGTGGCATGATTTCGGCCCATGTGCTCGCGCTGGCCAGTGGAAAAGCGGCTATAAAGAAAGCTTAAAGGCTCTGTTGCTTCAAAGAATAGCACAACAGCGAGCGTGTTGAGACATATCGTTATCGGCCGATAAATAATCATTTTTGATGTTATCGTTATCAATCCGAAAATAAAATTTTATCGATATAGTCAAGCCGATAGATAATGTATTCCTTCAGCTGAGACACTTCAGATGCGCTGTCCACCATGATGGGTTTGAATTGCTCGAAATATGATTGGAATTACTTCAAAAAGGAAAAAACAGTTATGTGCAACATATGCAGCGCAAGTCTAACATAAGCTACATAAAATTATAATGAGAACACTGTAAAAGAACGTTGTGTTTCAGCGTGTTTGTCTACGGAGTTCATGACAAGCACTGTCAAGTTCGCTTGTGCATTCGCATCATTTTAAGCATATATAAGTCGTAATATTAAGTTTATGTAGTATACACATCTGATTAATCTCATATAGTATGCGTTTCGCTGAGTTAATAACCCGCGCTTCATTGTACCGGTGATCATCTTCAGTTTTAGCACGCTCTCAAACAGGGGAAGAGCGCATCCACAGGAGTTATAGGCCTTCTGACTACGTAACTTAGTGTGCCGAATTTTGTGCAAATAAATGTTGTAACATTATATTTATTTTGTATAAATATCTGATTGTACTCATGTATAATGCATTTAGTTGTTAATTAACCTTCTAAGTGCTTCAGTTTACGGTTGTTCATTCTCTTTAGCTTCAGGGTGCGCTCTCAAACTGCAACGTTATTTGACTAATAGACTAAAATTAAAGATGTTTACTATTACTGTATATGTGAGATGTGCTGAACAAAAAAGTCCAATCCATGTAGGCCCCACCTCATAACTTACAGGACTTAAAGGATCTGCTGCTAACATCTTGTTGCCAGATAACACAGCACACCGTCAGGGGTCTAGCGGAGTCCATGCCTCAATGGGTCAGGGCTGTTTTGGCAGCAAAAGGGGGACCAAGACAATATTAGGAAGGTGGTCATAATTTTATGCCTGATCGGAGGGGTGTGCGGTCCATATATGTGGTCCAAAATGTTCTCGTTGGTTTGCTGGCCTATGGGGGATTTCGTGCGCAGGGTAAGCCGTCCGTGAATGACTTGTATTTGATACAAAACTAAATAGACTTATTCAATTGAAAGAAAGTCATAACTGAAACTATTCTCATAGTATTTTGTTTTCTCCATTAGGAAATGTATTCTTTATGAAAACTGTTAAAGACTACTGTAAATATCTGGGGAGGTAAATACTTATATTTTACTTATATTTTATTTATAATAGGCTACCTTATATTTATTATACTTATTTTTAATTATTAATAATAAAAAAAAACCTTGCTCAAATCTACATCTCCGACTGTGGTGGGATGATACAAACACACACAACATAAATCATAATTTAAAAATACATTGTCTTACCGATTTATGTTTGTTTCTTTTGTAGAACACTGGATCAGCGTAAGTGATCTCGTCTGCACAAGTCTCAACTGTTTAAAAAACATCAATAATAGATGCATTAAAACAGCAAAACTCAGTCGGAAAAGGTCAGTTCACCAAAAAATGAAAATAATGTCATTTATTCCTCACCCTCATGCCGTTCCACACCCGTAAGACCTCCATTCATCTTCGGAACACAAATTGAGATATTTGTGTTGAAACCCGAAGGCTCAGTGAGGCCTGCATAGAGAGCAAAGCAATTTACACTCTCAAGATCCATTAATGTACTAAAAACATATTTAAATCAGATCATGTCAGTATAGTGGTTCAATATTAATATTATAAAGCGACGAGAATATTTTTTGTGCGGCAAAAAAAGCTAAATAACGACTTGTATAGTGATAACCGATTTCAAAACACTGCATCATGAAGCTTTGGAGCGTATCGAATCAGCGAGTAGGGATGGGCGTATCGATATGAAATATCAATATATAGATACTGATGTGAGCATCGAAGCATTTTACCAGTAATTTTGTTTATTTAAAAGATTATTTAATGCATACAATACGAACAACCTATGTGTAGTATAGGACTATTTTCCTGCTCATCTGAACCATGATCTGAACGCACGCAAACGCTGTAAGACAGAACCAGTCAATCACAGAGAGAGCATTTGCTCACTGCTGACACTGTATACAAAAAGAGCTGCGTTTCCCTAAACTATCATAAGAAACCATTGATGCTTTTGGAAACGCAGCTCTGAACAAGGCTCATCAGAAGACAAAAAACATATGTTTGAGTTACAATAAACAAATAGAAATTGTAGCCTATAGTGCACTCTTTAAATGTAATGTTAAAAGTTGATATTGATCATGTTCTATTCTGTAACTAATGTTAATATAAATCATATCAGAATAAAAAGGTTGCATGTTATGGGTGCATAACCTGTCACTGGCAGTCCCTTATGAAAATGAACCATGGTTTATTTTTTTACTACAGTGACCGTAGTTCAACTAGCATTTGTAAATTCCCATGGCTACCACTACAAGTAAACATATTTCAACCATGTGTAAACAAAAATATGATCTAATAAGTTGCAATTAAGGCATATTGAATGTTAAAATACCTTTAAAATATAATGTTAAGTGGGTATCTTTACCCATTTTACTCTTAGTAATTTTAATAATTTAATACATTAATAATTAAAAAGTTCAGTTAAGAAATATCGTATAGGTAATGATATCGGTGATACTGGCCTTGAAAGTACATTACATACATTTACGCATTTGGCAGACGCTTTTATCCAAAGCGACTTCCATTGCATTCAAGGTACACATTTTACATTTTTTTCAGTTCTTGATTTCCCTGGGAATCGAACCCAGACCTTGGCGTTGCTAGCGCCATGCTCTACTGTTTGAGCTACAGGAAAGTATCTGTATAAAGCAAATCCAAGTGGGATGTTAAACAAAAGTAAAGTCTTTGTGCGGTGAAATTTAAAGGGTTAGTTCACCAAAAAAATTAAAATGATCCCATTATTTACTCACCCCACAAGTCATCCTAGGTGTATATGAAACTCTTAGTTATATTAAAAATGTCCTGGCTCTTCCAAGCTTGAATTGTTGTCTCGTTTTTGAAGTCCATAAAAGTGCATCTATCCATCATATAACTGCTCCACACGGCTCCGATGGGATAATAAAGTCCTTCTGAAGCGAATCGATGCGTTTGTGTGAGAAAAATATCCATATTTAAAATAACTAGCTTCCGGCAGACAGCGGAAAAACTTTTTTTCTCCAAAAAAAAAAAAAAGGCATTTGGGGGGTAAAATATGTGTTATTTTGGCAGGGCTGCCTGCTAAAATTCGCATTCCTGGGTCTTTATATCACATAATTGGGGTCGCTTCAACCCGCGGACATGGAAAAACCCGCAGACTTGGCAACACAGTGCAGTTGAGTTCTGTTGACATTTGACAACTAACGTTATGCGTCACTCCGTTGGTCTGATTGGTTGTAGTCCTATCCAATTGAGGTCTTTCCTGGTTAGGTTGAAACACGCACCATAATCACAGCCCAACGGAGTAGTATCAGACTCATATTCTGACTAGAATTGAGTATGACGACATCAGGCTACCTAGGTTGACTTGAGGGTGAGTAAATAATGGGATCATTTTCATTTTTGGGTGAACTAACCATTTAATCATCACTGAAACTTTGACTTTCATTTGAGCATTAGCTGCAACTTTACATATTATAAAATTAAAAGGAACTAGATGGTGTTAACAACAATTATGAGAATAATTATGATTGAATGATAATATAATGATATGTAATGCTATTTTCAAAGTATTATTACTTTATTATTATTATTATTATTATGTACTTGTTTAATAGCAGAACGCAACACTTGCCTTCTCTGTCCATTTTTCTTTGTTTCCTGAATATGCAGAAGATCCCAATGACTGCAAATACAATCAACAGAGATCCAGCAGCAGCAGCGATCAACCATATCTGAGAGACTGGAGGATGAGAAGGAGACTGTGACAGAGTCTGTGGGACCAGTGCTGTGACAGCTACAGAGAAGAGACAGTCATTAGTGTGAGTGAATTTATCAGATCTACAATAAAAGAGATCAGCTCAGTAAATAAACACACATATATCAGTCGTGCTGCCATACCTGCACATGTGTGACAGAGTTGAGTGATGTTGGGATGTCTGGTCTGGTTGCTGATGGGATTGTTGAGCACACAGCTGTAGGTGTTTTTATCCTGATATTCCACCTCCAGAGGTAGAGAGAGACTGATGCTGAGATCAGACACACTGATGCTGGACAATAAACTGCTTCCTTTGTACCAGGAGAGAGTCACATGACTGACATTCACTACTGAACACAGCAGTGAACAATTTGAGGATGATGATGAAGAACAATCTCTGCTGATGAGAGGAACAGGCAGACGAGCTGTAAAAAAGATAAATAGTTCAAAAAGTGTTTATTGAAGTGTCAGTCTGTCAGTGAGTGTCTCACATAATCTTCATTCATCTCCATATATTTATAAAATAAATATCAGAAGAAAAATGATGCTTAATTCTTTCTTAATTGAAATGATTTAGTCATTTTAATAATTAAGATGGATCTGCTTTAAAGCTAAAAACAGGTGAAACAAACATTAAACTCACAATAGACAGCAACAGTGAAACTCTTGCTCACACTGTTGATCAGTAGTTGATAATCTCCAGCATGCTTTGTTGTGATGTTTGTGATGATCAGAGATCCAGTTTGATGATCCTGTTTCATTCTGTCTCTGAATCTCCTGTCAGTATCATTATATGATGAGAAGATTATAGCACCTTTACTAATTTCAGCTATAGTAACATTTTGTCTAAAGTTCCACCGAATGTTGTCGTCTTGATGTATTTTAGTAATATTAGTGTGTAGAGTGACAGAATCTCCCTCCATCACTGACACTGAATCACCAAACACACCTGAAGAACATGAACAGATTTTACACAGATAGAATTGAAGAACAGCAGCAGAGACAAAGTGCAAGTTTAAATATGCAGGGTATATTCAACACAATTGTATTTCTTAATTTCTATTATGTTAGTGGTTATAATTACTGCACAAGTATGATTTAAATGATGTTTTAGAGATTGCTTGGGGAAAATCATTGAAATTAATATTTTTAAAACAAGAGAGATTTGAACACAGTAGAGGAAAACAATCTAATTTGAACCACAGCAGGAGTTTATTACTCTAAATAAATGACACAAATAAGTTTATAACTTACTGATCAGATGCCAGCAGCTCAAACAGAACAAAACAATCGCGTGAAACATTTCCAGCTATTCAGTGAAACGTCTGGTCTAATATCAACAACGACGAAAGCACTGATCTAGACAAACACTTCAGAAGTAATGTGGCATGTGACTCCTCCCCTGACAGAGTCTGACCCCTAATGCACGTGCGCAATTGTGCATGCTCTATAGTCTCATACGTAATGTTCTTCAGTCTTTTGGTAGGATTTTAACTGTTCATAATTGTGGAAAACATCTTTTATTTTTATCATTTAACATTTTTGTTTTGTTTTTTAAAGCTAGTTGCCTGAGAGTGGTGATGAATACTGTCTACATGGATAAACTAGGCTACATTACATGGACAAATGGAGCCTAACTCCACTGATTTCAAATTGTGTATGTTTATTCAATTCTCTATTTAGTATGTAGAAATAAATACAAAGTTAAAACCATGTGGTCTTACAGATCCAGCTTAATGCAGTTCACCTTCCGAGTCAAACTGAAACTTGCTGCGGCCTTTAAATTTTTCTTTCTTTCTAAGAAATGTGGTTTGATCTGTTGTTTGCTCAAACATCATGAGCATTTAATGCATGTGTGTTTAGTTTGTAAGTGAAGGGCCTCTTCCTCTCCTGACATGAGATACTGTGGTTAACACAGGAAGAAAACAATAGATACACAATGATTAAACACTGCCATTCAAAAGTTTAGTTTGTAAAAATTACTATTTTGTTTTTATTTTTTTTAGAAAACGATACTTTTATATTAAATAGAATTTGATTCATAGTTGCTCTGTTTTTGAAGTCCATAAAAAGTGCATCTATCCGTCAAATAACTGCTCCACGTGGCTCTGGGGGGTTAGCAAAGGCCTTCTGAAGTGAATCGATACGTTTGTGTAAGAAAAATATTCATATTTAAAACTTTATCAAATAAACTTTCGGCCGACCGCCTTCCGTGGAAAAGTGTTGAATGTTGAAAGTGAAACTCAAGATGCGTACGTGACGTCATGACGAGTGGACCTGGCTGTGTTAGTCTTTCGATCGGCAGGGGGACTTTCAACAATTTTTCCATAAATTGAACAGGAAGTTTACTTGATAAAGTTTTAAATATGGATATTTTTCTTACACAAACACATCGATTCACTTCAGAAGGCCTTTATTAACAGCCCAGAGCCGCGTGGAGCACATTATTTGATGGGCAGATGCACTTTTTATGGACTTCAAAAACAGAGCAACTATGAATCCAATTCTAATGCTTGGATTAGCCTGGACTTTTGTAATTTAACTCAGATTATATTTGTCTGAAAGAAGAATGTCATATACACCTAGGATGACTTGAGGGTGAGGAAATTATGGGCTAATTTTAATTTTTGGGTGAACTATCACTTTAAGTTTGAGGAAAACATTCCAGGATTTTTCTCCATATAATAGATTTCAATGGCAACCAAAATGTTGAAGGTCCAAATCAATGCAATTTCAAAGGAAGGGCTTCAGAGGCTCTGCACGATCCCAGACGAGGAATAGGGTTTTATTGTAACGGAACTGCTCCAAGAGACAAAGGTTGAGGATCCAAACACAGCTTTATTAAGAGGGTATTCCACAATCATAGTCAAAAGTACAGGCAAGGTCAAAACACAGGCAGGCAGTCCAAACAAACGAACACAACAAAACAGGGAACACGGGCAAATAGTGATCCAGAAACGGGCAAGAAATCCAAAAGACATGAAACCGGGACGGACGCTCAGAATTGCAGTGTTACACTAGACAAGACTTTGCAATGAATGATTAAGATAACCAGGCTTATATAGGGTGAGGTATACAGGGTAATGAGACAGATTTAAACAGTGAGTGCTAATGAAACCGGGCAAAGGATTATGGGCAATGTAGTCTATGGTTGTAGACTACATTAGTAGTCTAGTCTAATGTAGAATGACAGTCCGGGTTGGAGTGCCCTCTGGTGGTGATCCCGGGCACTCACACTGGTGAATTGTGACACTTATCTAGATGTTTTATTCTGATGGGTAAAAACATTGTCTATGGAAAGTCCATATAAAACACGAACCTAACATGTGTGGAAGCTCACAGATTCTGAAGTGCAGAGGGAATAGCCTATTTTATGTTTTCTGTTTCAATTATGCTAGGCTAATGAGTTATAGCAACTGTTTAATGATGCTGTAATATATTTTCTTTAATTCTTAAAGCCAGTATGGTCTGGCACAAGGAGATAACACCACCACAACTTCAAATAAAGAAAATAAATATCTTTATTAAACAGAAGGGACTTAGAAGACAGACTACCACACAACCTGGGAAGTTTTAGACCAGGGCTACGGCGTGTAACACAGGACTAGACTCGAAAGCACAACACACATTACAATGCTTTTTAAGGCGGACAGCGCATGAGAACCCATTAGTCTGTTTGTTTGTTTGTTTTTTTTCATGCTCCATCAGATTTTATTTGCTCTCAAACTCTATTGCCATTTACTGTCACTGTCAGTGACTCTTTCATGACGGAAGTTTTCATGTCACATGAAATTTTCCGACTTTTAAGTTTAATGTTGTGTGGATACTGATGTTTCCTGTTGAGTGCTTCCACAGTGCCGAATCTGCTGCTGGTTTAACTGCTGTTTGTCAAAAATCCAAGAGATGGCGCCATTGATCAGTTAAATCAATATCATAAAAGTGATGACCAAAGCACGGAATAAATATCAGTCAAAAATATCAGTAAAACCGATTTTAAGATCTCCTACCTCCTATCCGATCTCCTATCAGTTGTCTGTCTTTATCAGAATCAAGGGGGTATTCCATAAAGTATGCAACACTGATCACTATAAAGCAAACTATTATTTTCAATAAAAAAATCAACATATAAACCTAATTCTCAAACATAATTTCTGTAGATGTAGCTATAAAGTCAAACTAAGTGAAACTGGTTATGCTGTTTTTGCTGTTTAATCCTCTTCTGCTGAGATCTTGAGAGATCTGTTAGTTTAAAGGGTGATGATGAACTGAGAAATGAACTTTCCCTTGAGCTTTTGATATATAAAAGGTCATGGTAATATAAGAAGATCCTGTAAGTTTCAGAGCTGAAAACGTCCTTGTTAGTCAAAGAAAAGCTTTTATTGACACCAGGCCCAGAAAACAAGAGCTCTCAGAATATGGGGATCTGTTACAGGACCTGCCTCTACAGATAAATACGCTTCTGTAGCCCCGCCCACCGACTCGTGAGCTAAGGATCGTCCCTGCATAAGCTTCCTTCTGAACACACACTTATGTGAGTAGGCTAAAATATGTTTTTTTTTAAATGTGTTAGTTTTGCATGACATTACAGATTGTTTAAAATCTATTGATTACATACCTTAGCACGCTGTCACAGGGTGGAGAAGGCGTTATTGGTTAATTCGTGATGGGACTAGTAACATTATTGGCCAGGTGCGATTGTGTGTGTCTCCGCGTCCGCGTGACTTGAGTGAGTGTGTGTGTGTCCGCGCGAGTGAGTGAGTGAGTGTGTGTGTCCAGGGCCGTTTCTAGCCATTTTGACGCCCCAGGCGAAATCCTTATTGGCACCCCCCAGCCAAATCTTAAAAAGCAACATGGTATTTCTGGTATTAATTTTAATCCTTATTAACAAATGCATACATACATACATACCATTTTGGAACTGTAATCCTTATTAACAAATATATACAAATACAATTTGGAAACTACGTATAAAAGCTGTTCCAGTCACAAGAAAATAACAAGAATAAATATTGATTCAGTGCGGTCTTTGTTTCTCATTGACGCTTGAACTTCCCCTTTAAATAACGCGACGCTATGCCCTGTACGACACTATTAGAACTGAATGAATCGATTCAGCTTTCAACACCACCCGTAAAGATGCATTAAATTCGACAAAGCGGTTTAATAAAGGATAATAAATATTGTGAATTAGCACATTTTATTATACTATTTTTAAATTGGCCGTTGAAGTTTTACCTATATGGGACAATTACACACTGATCCTTTAACAATGCATTAGCGCAAAAACACACACCTTTTGGAGGTGCAAGTAAGAGAAGAAAGCTTAATAGAGTCTAAATATAATGATATCATGAAATGCTAAAGTGAGTGTGGTTAGCCTATATCTTGCGTCTATAATACACACCGAGCAATATTACACTATCTGCCCATTTCACAGCGTGATTTCTCGACTGTCACAAATACGGCCCTAACAAAATACAGATTTGTGCACTTTTTATTGTACCTTTTTTTTTATTGGCCTTTGAATTTAGCTTTATTGTGTGGTTAAAAAAAGCGTTACCTTGCCAAAGCTTTGACCGAGCTCTTTGATCTAATGGTGTTGAGCGCTCCAAATGCAAACTTTACATGCAACATTCAGACAGTAGCCTAATTGACAGTACTCTGATCCAATAGTGTTAGGGGAACCAGTGGGGGCGGCAATCCTATTTCAGGTTGGCCTTGACACCCTTTACACACACCCCTGATATGTGTTCATTGGCTCCCCTTCAGCTGATGGCGCCCTAGTATATTGCAAAATATCAAACCGCCTAGTTCGCCTATGACTAAAAACGGTCCTGTGCGCGAGTGTGTGTCCGTGTGTGTCCACCCGTGCGAGTGTGTGTGTGTGTGTGCGCACGTGCGCTTGTCCGCGCGAGTGAATGAGTGAGTGTGTGTGTGTGTTAGCGAGAATGTGTGTGTGATTTAATCATTGTGTTTGTTTGATATTTTGCGAGTCCTCTGAGCATTTCCCCAGATGATATGGACTGACGGTAGCTGAAGCTCATTACATATGCAAATCTTATCCAATCCTAGCCGTGGGTGCTTACTTCCAAGTCTTCAGTGCGGCGCCCATCAAATCCGAGTGTTTTTCAGAGAGCCTCAAAACCAAGGCAGAAAATTATTCATTATGATGTTTTTGAATGTAAAAACCACACGTCATAAGTTGACCTCAGACAACAGTATAAACAAATTAAAAAGGCCAGTTCATGACACCTTTAATGTTCTGTTGGGATTTAAAGGGGACATTTAATGAAAGTCAGTTTTTCTGTGTTTAAGTGCTATAATCGGGTCTCCGGTGCATCTACCAACATAGAAAACATTACCTTTGTTTTGGTAAAGAAAAAAAGGAGCCTCAGATTTCTCTCCCCTTCTGATGTAGGAAAGGGATCTTATTATAAGATTAACCACCCCTTAATCTGCACGTTTCCCCGCATGGCACCGCTAGTTTGTTTTCGCAAGCGACAACAGCCAACAAGACCCTTGTGCGTATTTGACAGTTTTAAACACAACAAAAAATGTGAAAGAGAAGTTACTCACAAGACTTGAGGCCTGACAGCCAGTTGTCTGTGCGCGTGCTTCAGATAAGTGCGCTCAGAAAATGACCCGTTAGAAGTTTAAACTAATATAGCTTTAAAACGTGTGGAAATAATAAACTTTAATGATGAAAGAAGAACTATTCTATCCGTGAGAGTGATCGCGATATAGATGATAATCAAAACCAAGCAGATGTCTTGTTAGTATTTGGCAGAGAATCTGATTGAGGCAGAAACTGTCCCAGCCAACACGTGTATGTGGCCACATGGGTTAAACATGGGCTACAGGGGAACAGAGTGGGCATGGGCTCAAAATGGGCATCTTATCATCCTTCATTTATATAATTTAACATTGATAGTTTTGTTAAGTATGTAAAAGTAGAAGAATATTAGATTGAATTTTGATATATATGAAACAACATGGGAGAAAGAACCACTTGAATCACCACTTTAATTTACAGGCCGCAGATTCATACTTACCCTGTAACTACACGAAACAAGAGGGGAACAAGCACCACTTTAATTGACAACCCGTATATTCATACTTACCCTGTAACTACACAGATAATTACCCCTTAATTAAAAAATACTTACAATATAAATAATGTGTTAATTTTCCTGATAGTTACCCCTTTATGCCCCCAATATTACATATTGTTCCCTTATACCTACACGTACTTACTTTACAGTTACACTATAATTACCAAAAATTATGCTGTAAATTCTCTTTATTTACGCAGTACTTTCCGGGCCGTAATCTAAAGCGTTACCGAAAAATTTGTCCCACTATGATTATTTGTTAATTTCTTCCTCAGGTGCTTCTGGTGCGGATACTGATGAAGTGTCAGTGATGGAGGGAGATTCAGTCACTCTAAACACTGACCTTAAAGCAGACAAACATGACAGAATTAGATGGTATTTTAATGAGATTCGCATGGCTTTAATCACTGGAGATAAGAGTCAGATCTGTATAGATGATTAGTGTAATGAGAGATCCAGAGACAGACTGAAGCTGGATCATCAGACTGGATCTCTGACCATCACAAACATCAGGACCTCCGACACAGGGCTTTATGAGGTACAGTTCAACAGCAGCACCATTGTAAAGATCTTCAATGTTACTGTCCACGGTGAGTCATTTAATTCATGTTTCAAATCAGCCAGGTGTGCATTACACTGTTTGAATGCACGGCATGAAGCCAAAGAACCACCCGAAGTAAATTGTGCAATGCATACCTATTTATGGATTATTACACATGCACCATAGTCATTCACTAGCACTGACAAATTAAAGCTGTCACTTACAGTGGGGCAAAAAGTATTTAGTCAGCCACCAATTGTGCAAGTTCTCCCACTTAAAAAGATGAGAGAGGCCTGTAATTTTCATCATAGGTACACTTCAACTATGAGAGACAGAATGAGAAAAAAAATCACATTGTCTGATTTTTAAAGAATTTATTTGCAAATTATGGTGGAAAATAAGTATTTGGTCAATAACAAAAGTTAATCTCAATACTTTGTTATATACCCTTTGTTGGTAATGACAGAGGTCAAAAGTTTTCTGTAAGTCTCCACAAGGTTTTTACACACTGTTGCTGGTAGTTTGGCCCATTCCTCCATGCAGATCTCCTCTAGAGCAGTGATGTTTTGGGGCTGTCGCTGGGCAACACAAATTTTCAACTCCCTCCAAAGATTTTCTATGGGGTTGAGATCTGGAGACTGGCTAGGCCCCTCCAGGACCTTGAAAAGCTTCTTACGAAGCCACTCCTTCGTTGCCCGGGTGGTGTGTTTGGGATCATTGTCATGCTGAAAGACCCAGCCACGTTTCATCTTCAATGCCCTTGCTGATGGAAGGAGGTTTTTACTCAAAATCTCACCATACATGGCGCCATTCATTCTTTCCTTTACACGGATCAGTTGTCCTGGTCCCTTTGCAGAAAAACAGCCCCAAAGCATGATGTTTCCACCCCCATGCTTCACAGCATTCTTTCTCCTCCAAACACGACAAGTTGAGTTTTTACCAAAAAGTTCTATTTTGGTTTCATCTGACCATATGACATTCTCCCAATTCTCCCTCTTCTGGATCATCCAAATGCTCTCTAGCAAACTTCAGACGGGCCTGGACATGTACTGGCTTAAACAGGGGGACACGACTGGCACTGCAGGATTTGAGTCTAATGTTGGCAATTTGATCTACAGTAGCTCGTCTATTTGATCGGACCACACGGGCCAGCCTTCGCTCCCCATGTGCATCAATAAGCCTGCTCCTTCTTTGGACCACTTTTGATGTCTGATACTGACCACTGCAGACCGGGAACAGCCCACAAGAGCTGCAGTTTTGGAGATGCTCTGACCCAGTCGTCTAGCCATCACATTTTGGCCCTTGTCAAACTCGCTCGAATCCTTACACTTGCCCAATTTTCCTGCTTCTAACACATCGACTTTGAGGACAAAATGTTCACCTGCTGCCTAATATATCCCACCGACTAACAGGTGCCGTGATGAAGAGATCATCAGTGTTATTCACCTCACCTGTCAGTGGTCATAATGTTATGCCTAATCGGTGTATGTCAAATGATTTATTATACATACATAAACCTATATGATATATGGGATACATTTATATGTCAGTGTATGGAATTTCTAATTTTCTAGTTTTACTTTATATGAGCAAATATTGCACACATTGATATTTCATATATGCACATACTATATTACATTTCCGTATGGGATTGTAACAAAGTTCTTACCATTGTCGAGTAAAAACAAGATTACTGACAGCAAATTAAAGAGAAGCTTCATTTTCACCACTTTACCCCTCAGACAAATGAATGCAGATTCTGATTCATATTCAGTTCTTCTGATTTAATGGCACTGCAGTTCTTTCACTAGTTAAAATAATACTCCCTGGGAGCCTCCTTATGGAAGGTAGAGCAATGGCGAGCAATTAAAATTTAAATGTTGTCAATTTCCTCACCCTCATGTTGTTCCAAACCTGAATTGTTGTTCTAAAAGTATATATTTTGAAGAATGTTGGTAACGAGACAGTTGACAATAGCCGTTGACTTGTATAGTAAAGAGGAAAGAAAATACTATGGAAGTCAGTGCCCTACTGTCAACCGTTACCAACATTCTTCAAAATATCTTCTTTTGTGTTCAACAGAACAAAGAAACTCGTACAGGTTTGGAACAACACGAGGGTGAGGAAATTATGACAACATTTTTTGGTTCTAACTTATCATGTTCACTATTGAAATGTGCAACAAGTATTTTTTTCATGAAATTGTGAACAACATATTTATTATATTTCCTGAAGTGGTGAAAAAGTTGGCATTTTAGTAGCCTACATTTAAACCCACATGCCATGTTGTTCTCTTTTGCCTTGTTCCTGGAAAGATGCAAACATGAGTTTACTAAACTTTACTTCATGCTCAGCAGCCTATCCCATCATATCAAACCACATTTTTTTACATATTTAGAGAGAGAGAGAGAGAGAGAGAGAGAGAGAGAGAGAGAGAGAGAGAGAGAGAGAGAGAGAGAGAGAGAGAGAGATGTACATACACAGTCTGAATTTTAAGTCTTTAAGAGTCGAACTTGAAAATGCTTAATTGATCTCTATACAGTTTGGATAATTGGTAAAGATTGGAGAACAAATATTTTGCATTTCATGAATCCATATCTCACTTCAAATCCCTCAGAATGATTCTGCTGTATGTCTGCTGGGATTTCTCAATAATACTTAAAATAAAACCAGTCTAAAATTGTTAAATACCTTGCTGAAAATAAAAACAGCAGTCCCCTATTACACATCTGGATCTGGTAAGAAAGTTAAAAAACTTCTCCTGGCGACAGGTGCATACTCTGTGTGATCCTCTTCTTTATCATTCTGTAAAAAAAATCACACAAGATAATACAACTATCGCCCCTCAAGAACTACTACACCGCTTTACAATTATAGGACAGGAAGAGCTAAATAAACTTATCATTGCATCTAAACCAACAACATGTTTATTAGATCCAATACCCACTAAACTACTCAAAGAGTTGTTACCTGTATTGGAAGAGCCTCTTCTCAATATTATTAACTCGTCTTTATCTTTAGGTCATGTTCCAAGAATATTCAAGCTGGCAGTCATAAAACCTCTCATTAAGAAGCCACAATTAGATCATAATAACCTAGCAAATTACAGACCAATTTCAAATCTTCCATTTATGTCTAAAATACTAGAAAAAGTTGTGTCCGCTCAATTGTGCTCTTTCTTGCAAGAAAATGATATCTATGAAAAATTTCAATCAGGATTCAGGCCGCATCATAGCACAGAAACTGCGCTCGTTAAAATCACAAATGATTTACTTCTAGCTTCTGACCAAGGCTGTATCTCAATACTAGTTCTACTCGATCTTAGTGCTGCGTTCGATACTATAGACCATAAAATACTCATAGATCGACTTCAAAATTATACTGGTGTTCAGGGACAGGCATTAAACTGGTTTAGATCGTACTTATCAGACCGCTACCATTTTGTCTGTCTAAATGGGGAAAAATCCAAGATGATGTCAGTAGACTATGGGGTGCCGCAAGGATCCGTATTAGGCCCTCTGCTATTCTCAATATATATGCTACCGCTTGGTAATATTATAAGAAAACATGGAATTAATTTCCACTGTTATGCTGATGACACTCAATTATATATTTCATCACGACCGGACGAAAACGCTAAATTATCTAAACTGACAGCGTGTGTTGAAGATATTAAATACTGGATGACGTGTAATTTTCTGCTATTAAATTCAGATAAAACGGAGGTATTACTTATTGGTCAAAAAACTGCCCACAAAACCTCGCACAATACAATTTTACCTTGGAAGGATGTCCTGTCACTTTATCCACTACAGTAAAAGACCTGGGTGTTATATTAGACTGCAACCTGACATTCGAAAATCATATTTCATATGTTACAAGAACGGCATTTTTCCACCTTAGAAACATTGCTAAGCTACGTAACATGCTATCTATTCCTGATGCAGAAAAGTTAGTTCATGCATTCATGACCTCGAGATTAGATTACTGTAATGCTTTATTAGCTGGTTGTCCTGCATCCTCAATAAACAAACTACAGTTAGTCCAAAACGCAGCTGCTAGAGTTCTTACTAGGTCAAGAAAATATGATCTTATAACACCAATTTTATCGTCTCTACACTGGTTACCTATTAAGTTCCGTATCAATTACAAAGTATTGCTACTGACCTATAAAGCCCTAAATGGTTTAGCTCCAGTGTATCTAACGGATCTTCTATCGCCCTACAACCCATCGCGCTCTTTAAGGTCACTAAACTCTAGGCTTCTGGTCATTCCTAGGATATCCAAGTCCACTAAAGGAGGGAGGGCTTTTTCACATTTGGCTCCTAAACTCTGGAATAGTCTCCCTGATATTGTCCGAGGCTCAGACTCGCTGTCCCAGTTTAAAACTAGAATAAAGACACATCTCTTTAGCCAAGCATTCACATTATGATGACCTTTTATACTACAGTTAAATGGGAACAACAGCATTAATATAATATTCTGAACAGCAGCTACGCTAATTATTTCCCATCTGCTTTTCTGTTGTTATCTCGGGACACTAGTCCCGAGGTAAATAGTTCGTCAGCTCCAGTTTGTATCCAGCCTCTCATGAAGACTTCGGATGCCCCAACACATGTGATGAGACGACTCCACGCCTGTGAAGAGACGACTCAACGCCAGCGTTGTTATGGCCTAAATTAATACACGACTGATTATCTTTTTCGAACATTGTTCTTTAACATTGTCTTTCTAACATTTATACTGTTCATCGATGAAATGCACTTTCTGTAAAGCTGCTTTGAAACAATGTGTATTGTGAAAAGCGCTATACAAATAAATTTGAATTGAATTGAATTAATACAATAGTGACACTGCAGAGATGTATGTTAAATAATTAACATAATACAAGCAGAATAGGAAAATATAAACAGCAATTAATGACAATTTTGTCAAGTATTTGGAAGACACATAAAACCAGAGCAGAAATTAATTTTGTTGTAATGCTGCAGATCCACTCCTCTTTCCATCAACACATTTTGACATAAGCCCCGTTTCCACCAAAATTACCCGGAACAATTTGTCCCAGGAGCTCTTTTTTCCCCCAGACCTGCTGTTGTCTGCGTTTCCATCACGGTCTAAAGTAAATAACTTAGAGGATCTCCTCAATCCTGCCGTCACGTCTTCCATTGAGGAAGCAGAGACTGGGGGCTCAGAGGAGGACTCGTCCATCACCCAAGCTGAAGTCACCGAGGTGGCAAGGCACCGGGGGTGGATGAGATCCGCCCTGAGTACCTCAAGTCTCTGGATGTTGTGGGGCTGTCTTGGCTGACACGCCTCTGCAGCATCACGTGGCGGTCGGGGACAGTGCGTCTGGGATGGCAGACCGGGGTGAAACACCGGAGCTAGAGGAAGTGTCTAGGGAGAGGGAAGTCTGGGCATCTCTGCTTAGACTGCTGCCCCCGCGACCCGGCCCCGGATAAAGCGGAAGAAGATGGATGGATGCATTTTCCTGTAAATATCTGTCCAAATGTCACTTCCATCACAAAACGGTCACCAAATATGGAACCTTGAGACTCAGACCTTTCCGACGATATGTGTTTTGTCAAGATTAGAAAAGATTTTGATTATAAAGTACTTAAAATAAATGTTATAATATGAAACATGACACTGCCCATTAGGGAAGGAGCCCGCTAGAAGAATTTAAAGTACCATTTCCATGGTAACACAACTTCCAATTTCAAAACGGTTTTCATAGGATGAATTTTGAGTTCGTAAGCTTTCGAATGATACTTAATTTATGATAATTACTAAAATATATGATACGAAAAAGGCGATCAAAAAAGAGTGCCAGCTGTCCCGCCAGCGGGACGGTGACACTTAGAGGTTAAGAAGTAATCTGGCCAACTATAGCAGTTAGTCAAAGGTTAAAGCAAAAGAAAAATCATGTGATTAAGTTCAAAATGACTAAGCATTTTCCATAAAAAGTCACACGTTCCTATTTCACTTTTGTTTTACATTTTACAGTAAATTCTAAGTTTCCCTTAAACACTCTTTCTTTCTCTTCTTCTCAAAAACAGTCAGTGGTATAACAGTTAAGTCTTTTTTTCACAGACATGACTGCATTCATGCCTCAGGTTAAGCTCTGGAAAAATAAGTGATGAGTGAGTGTATTGGGTGTTGTGTGATGTGAGGCAGTGTTTCTCACTTCTGAAGTGATTCCGAGAAACAGAACATACATTAGTAGTAAATGATCTTACCGATTTCTGTGCTTTGTGTTGGCAGAACGTTGGCTCTGTGTAAATTATCTCATCTTCACAAGTCTGAACTGTTTGAACAACAATAACAATACCCTTAAATTTAGAAAAACTTGCAAATGTAGTCAAACTTGACCAATTTCGTGTCACTGAGAACAAAAATGGTGCTTAAAATTATGATTGGCTCTGGTTTTCAAGATATGCTATTGGGTCAGGCAATGTTTAACTTGGGAATGGCCGAGGACAAGAGAGTAATAAAGGGAAGGGATCTCAAGTTAAAGCAGAAATGACTAAAATACATCTTCGACTGGATCTATGAATAAATCTATGACTTGGTTTCGACAGTACTTGCTTTTAGGGGGAAACATTTATGATGCAAACTAAAGATGGTATTGCATCGTTAATGATACACTATATTGCCAAAAGTATTGGGACACCCCTCTAAATCACTGAATCCAGGTGTTCCAATCTCTTCCATGGCCACAGGTGTATAAATCAAGCACTAGGCATGCAGACGCTTCTACAAACATTTGTGAAAGAATGGGTTGCTCTCGGGAGCTCAGTGAATTCAAGCATGGTGCCATGATAGGTTTTCCATTCATGAAATTTCCTCACTGCTAAATATTCTACGGTCAACTGCTAGTGGTATTATAACAAAGTGGAAGCAATTGGGAACAACAAAAACTCAGCCATGAAGTGGTAGGCCGCGTAAAATCAAAGAGCGGGACCAGCGCATGCTGAGGTGCACAGTGCGCAGAAGTCGCTTTCTGCAGATTCAAAAGCTACAGATCTCCAAACTTTGTGTGGCCTTCAGATTTGGTGGAGGGGGGATCATGATGTGGGGTTGTTTTTCAGGGGTTGGGCTTGGCCCTTTAGTTCCAGTGAAAGGAACTCTTAATGCTTCAGCATACCAAGACATTTTGGACAATTTCATGCTCTCAACTTTGTGAGAACGGTTTGGGGATGGTCCCTTCCTGTTCCAGCATGACTGCACACCAGTACACAAAGAGTCGGTCCATAAAGACATGGATGAGCGAGTTTGGTGTGGAGGAACTTGACTGGCCTGCACCTCAACCCGATTGAACACCTTTGGGATGAATTTGAGTTGAGACTGTGAACCAGGCCTTCTCATCCTACATCAGTGCCTGACCTCACAAATGCACTTCTAGAAGAATGGTCAAAAATTACACAAAATAAACACACTCCTAAACCTTGTGGAAAGCCTTCCCATTTGAGTTGAAGCTGTTATAGCTGCAAAGGTTGGGCCAACTCCATATTAAACCCTAAGGATTAAGAATGGGATGTCATTAAAGGGATAGTTCACCCAAAAATGAAAATTTTATGTTTATCTGCCTACCCCCAGGGCATTCCAAGATGTAGGTGTCTCTGTTTCTTCAGTAGAACACAAATGAAAATTTTTAACTCCAACCATTGCAGTGAGCCAGTCGTATAATGCAAGTCAATGGGAACATTTTAGAGTATGAGAGCAATGGGAGTAAAAAAAACATAGACATACGAATCCATATTAAACCCTGCGGCTCATGACGATACATTGATGTCTTAAGACACGAAACAATCGGTTTGAGTGAGAAACCGAACAGTATTTATATAATTTTTTACCTCAAATACAACACTATGTTCAAAGCCACAAGCACGGCATCACTTCCAGCGAGTGAGGTCAAATGTACACAATATGGCTGTAGTAAAGGTATGTTTGTACGGGAAGAAGGAGGCGGGA
Source organism: Romanogobio albipinnatus (assembly GCA_023566225.1). Taxonomy (NCBI): domain Eukaryota; kingdom Metazoa; phylum Chordata; class Actinopteri; order Cypriniformes; family Gobionidae; genus Romanogobio; species Romanogobio albipinnatus. Next base: position 32,679,657 of record CM042263.1, read on the forward strand.
ACCGGCGGACAATCAAAGTATTTAATATAAAAGAAACACAAAATAAAATGGCGGCGACAGCCCCTCGCGGACGACTGTCGCCTACACAAAATGAAAATGATAAGCTGCAGCCCCTCGCGGACGACTGCAGCGTGCACATAACAAAAACGTCCAGGCCTGGTCCTCTCTCGTCCCTCACTGTCGTCGCTCCTCCTTTATACTCCCTCACTCCTCCGCGAGGGCCGAGATCGCTGGCTCACAGCTGGCGCTCATCCTCTCTGATGAGCGCCGCCTCGTCCCGCCCTCACGGTCCCTCGGCCTCGCTGCTCGCCACATACCCCCAACGCCCTTTGCAGGCCGGGGGGTACTCCCGAGACTGCGCTCTACTCTTCCCCCTCCCCCCCCCCTCCCCGGGGGGGCCAATCACGGCGGCCGCGGGACCTGGGGGTAAGAACAGCGAGGTGAGAGAACGGAGCGAGGAACATGAGGAGCGACAGAGACGAGAGAGTGAAGAGAGGAGAAAAGAAAAGAAATTCTGGTCCGGTTCCCAGACACACTGCCGCTCGGTCCTCAGCCAGCCGAGAGGCTCTTCCTCGCGGTGCAATGCGGTGGTACTGGACGGCTCGACGCTCCTCCGCCCCCTGGCGGCCGGCGGTGGCTCCTCCTGTCGAGGGCAGCCGGCAGCGAGTCCCGCGCGCTCCCTGCCCCTCCCCTACATGGCGGAGGGATACAGGCTCCGGCCCACGGCGAACGCCGGTGACTCCTCCGCGCTCCCTCTAGGATGGCAGCCACCCCACCTCGACCCAGGGGCACGGCAGCGAGCTCTTCGTCCCACCGACCTTCATCCGCTCCAGCACCACCGCTTCGGGCAGCTGCTCGCGGACTTCACTCCTCCGCGGTGGCCGAACTCCGCGGCACCGCGATCCCCCTCAGCTGCGAGGGCTCTTCGACAGCGCGTCCCTCCTTCCTCTCGGGTTTCGGCACCACTGTAGTAAAGGTATGTTTGTACGGGAAGAAGGAGGCGGGAACCGGCGGACAATCAAAGTATTTAATATAAAAGAAACACAAAATAAAATGGCGGCGACAGCCCCTCGCGGACGACTGTCGCCTACACAAAATGAAAATAATAAGCTGCAGCCCCTCGCGGACGACTGCAGCGTGCACATAACAAAAACGTCCAGGCCTGGTCCTCTCTCGTCCCTCACTGTCGTCGCTCCTCCTTTATACTCCCTCACTCCTCCGCGAGGGCCGAGATCGCTGGCTCACAGCTGGCGCTCATCCTCTCTGATGAGCGCCGCCTCGTTCCGCCCTCACGGTCCCTCGGCCTCGCTGCTCGCCACAATGGCGTATCTCAATGGGATACAAGCGGCGGAAGTGATCTCTTGGGCGTATTTCTAAGCCATATCGTGTACTTTGATCTCACTTACAGGCAGTGATGGTGCTGGGACGGCTGATGTACATAGTGTTGTATTTGAAGTCAAAAATGATATAAATACCGTTCGGTTTCTCACCGATCGTTTCGCGTCTCAAGACATCAATGTATCGTCATGAGCCGCAGGGTTTAACATGGATTCGTATGTCTGTTTTTTACTCCCATAGCTCTCATACTCTAAAATGTTCCCATTGACATGCATTATACGACTGGCACAAAGAAACAAATACACCTACATCTTGGATGCCCTGGGGGTAAGCAGATAAACATACAATTTTAATTTTTGGGTGAACTATCCCTTTAAAGATCATGTGCATGTAAAGGCAAGCGTCCCAAAACTTTTGCCAATATAGTGTATGAATTGCAAGACCAATGCTATTGGATTAATTGAGATGGCATTTCTGTGTTTGTATTTCCAGTGTGTTGTGATGCACTTTGAGAAACATGAAACATTTAGAGTATATTTATACATGTTTAAAAGCAGTAGGTATAACTCTTGCCTCTTGGGTCTGTTTTTCTGTGTTTCCTGCAGATCCAGATCATCCCAACTGCAACAACAATCAACAAAGATCCAGCAGAGATCAGCACTATCAGAGAGACTGGAGGAGGAGAAGGAGACGGTCCGACTGGTTCTATAATGATAAAGAAAGAAGTGAATGTGTCAGTCTGATCTAAAATGGAAGACAGATATCAGGTCAGTAAATAAACACATATATCAGTCGTGCTGCCGTACCTGCACATGTGTGACAGAGTTGAGTGATGTTGGGATGTCTGGTCTGGTGGCTGATGGGATTGTTGAGCACACAGCTGTAGGTGTTTTTATCCTGATATTCCACCTCCAGAGGTAGAGAGAGACTGATGCTGAGATCAGACACACTGATGCTGGACAATAAACTGTTTCCTTTGTACCAGGAGAGAGTCACATGACTCACATTCACCACTGAACACACCAGTGAACAATTTGATGATGATGATGAAGAACAATCTCTGCTGATGACAGGAACAGGCAGACGAGCTGAAATATAAATGGAAATGAGGATAAATCTAATCAAGGCTCTTATTTTCAGTTCAGTGAATGGTGATGACAGTGAGTGTGTCTGTGCTTTATTGTTTCAATACCTACATACTAAAATAAGAATATTAAGGGCAGGACAAATGACGTCTCTTCTTACCATAGACAGTAACATTGAATATGTTTGATGTCAGTTTTTCTCCAGTTATCTCTAGTTGATAAACTCCTGCATGTTCAGTTGTGATGTTTGTGATGGTCAGAGATCCAGTTTGATCGTCCAGCTTCAGTCTGTCTCTGAATCTCCCATCAGGACTATAACATGTGGAGATTTTTTCTCTATTGATTTCAGCAATTAAAGTCTTTCCTTCTCCAAATTTCCACAGTAAATCCTCATCTTCATGTATTTCAGTAACATCAGTGTTTAGAGTAACAGAATCTCCCTCCATCACTAACACTGACTCACCAAACACACCTGGAGAGCATGAAAGGGTTTTTGTCACACGTTAAGGCAGTTTAGTTTGTAACCTTTAAATGTGTCTCAAATGCAAAGAGCAAACAAAAAGTGTGAAGTTACGTGTCAAGTTGCAAGTTTAATACATTTTATGAGATATTTAGATCAGTATAAAACAGGCTCACTGCTTCTGAACCCTTTAAAATGCACTCAGAATTCCTCTGTTTATTTTTACTAAGACCTGAATTTTGGCAATAATAAGCAATATAAATGTGTATAACTTACCACTGCACAAACAGAACGAAAAAATCATGTGAATCATTTTCTTCAATAGCTCCGTGAAAAGTCTGATCAATAATGAGACAAACACAACAACATGATTCATCTGGGTTATGAATCCTCCCCCAAAAGAGTTTGAGGACCCTCCTAGTTTACACGCCCACACTCTGATGGCATGTTGTATGTTAAAAGAATCGATGTCTGACTGCGCTGTGAAAAGTATGGGAGAGTGGAATAATGTGTAAATCTTTCACAACGGCAGTGGTAAAAACCAATCGGTCCCCTGTGAAAAAAGGAGATAGCTGCCACAGCAGCTATTAGTGCAGCAGAGTCAGTAACAGAAAGTCATATTTTTATTAGAAACCCCATAACATTTTCCTGAGATGTTGATGCATGAAAAACAATTTGAAAATGAGTCAGGTTCAAATAATTACAAAATATGATCATATTTCCATAAGAGTGCTAAATTTGATCCTCCAGTCATTTTTAAAGACCAAGGAGAAGTTGTTGTCCTGGTGAAACCTCAAAACATCTCTGAAAAGCCTTAAATGTGGTCTTTACAGGACATCAAGACTTGAAACTAAAACTGTGATTGTATGTTGTCTGAAATTCACTAAAATATAATGTCCTCGTACGTGGACAGAGGGACCCTTAAGGGAATAGATTTTTCACTAAAGATGTACAGGTGCTGGTCATATAATTAGAATATCATCAAAAAGTTGAAACTTGTATATTATATTCATTCATTACACACAGACTGATATATTTTAAATGTGTATTTCTTTTATTTTGATGATTATAACAGACAACTAAGGAAAATCCCAAATTAAGTGTCTCATAAAATTAGAATATTACTTAAGACCAATACAAAGAAAGGATTTTTAGAAATCTTGGCCAACTGAAAAGTAGTCGATCAGTCTGTGGACCTGCTCAGGTGTTATGAGAGCCCAGGTTGCTCTGATAGTGGCCTTCAGCTCTTCTGTATTGTTGGGTCTGGCATATCGCATCTTCCTCTTCACAATACCCCAGAGATTTTCTATGGGGTTAAGGTCAGGCGAGTTTGCTGGCCAATTAAGAACAGGTATACCATGGTCCTTAAACCAGGTACTGGTTGCTTTGACACTGTGTGCAGGTGCCAAGTCCTGTTGGAAAATGAAATCTGCATCTCCATAAAGTTGGTCAGCAGCAGGAAGCATGAAGTGCTCTAAAACTTCCTGGTATACGGCTGCGTTGACCTTGGACCTCAGAAAACACAGTGGACCAACACCAGCAGATGACATGGCACCCCAAACCATCACTGACTGTGGAAACTTTACACTAGACCTCAAGCAACGTGGATTGTGTGCCTCTCCTCTCTTCCTCCAGACTCTGGGACTCTGATTTCCAAAGGAAATGCTAAATTTACTTTCATCAGAGAACATAACTTTGGACCACTTTTTTCCTTTTTGTCTTTAGCCCAGGCGAGACGCTTCTGACGCTGTCTGTTGTTCAAGAGTGGCTTGACACAAGGAATGCGACAGCTGAAACCCATGTCTTGCATACGTCTGTGTGTAGTGGTTCTTGAAGCACTGACTCCAGCTCCAGTCCACTCTTTGTGAATCTCCCCCACATTTTTGATTCATCATTTTGATCTTGGTTTTGTTTCACAATCCTCTCCAGTGTGCGGTTATCCCTATTGCTTGTACACTTTTTTCTACCACATCTTTTCCTTCCCTTCGCCTCTCTATTAGTGTGCTTGGACACAGAGCTCTGTGAACAGCCAGCCTCTTTTGCCATTTGTGTCTTGCCCTCCTTGTGCAAGGTGTCAATTGTCGTCTTTTGGACAACTGTCAAGTCAGCAGTCTTCCCCATGATTGTGTAGCCTACAGAACTAGACTGAGAGACCATTAAAGGCCTTTGCAGGTGTTTTGAGTTAATTAGCTGATTAGAGTGTGGCACCAGGTGTCTTCAATATTTAACCTTTTCACAATATTCAAATTTTCTGAGATACTGAATTTGGGATTTTCCTTAGTTGTCTGTTATAATCATCAAAATTAAAATAAATAAACGTTTGAAATATATCAGTCTGTGTGTAATGAATGAATATAATATACAAGTTTCACTTTTTGAATGGAATTAGTGAAATAAATCAACTTTTTGATGATATTCTAATTATATGACCAGCACCTGTATATTACAACTGTGGCTTAGTCACTATCTATGCTATTAAAAATGCTGATAAAAAAGAAGAAAAAAAAATTAAACATTGGCCTGCAGGTGATGAGGAGCAAACAACGGTCTTACCTGTATACTTGTTGTAACAAATGCTATTAGTAAAACAATTAAAGGACTGATACTTTTTCATAAGTCCAAGTACAAGTTAGAATCAGGAGCTTTAAATTATGGCCTTCTTGGATTGTTTTTTAACTAAACAATTGGTTTTCCCCATGTGTAAAATGTGTCCTGCTAATAATGGCAGATATATTGGCTTTCAGATATTCCAAGAGCTGACAGGAAATTAACATTTTCAGTCTAAGAAAGTATTAAGTAAAGTTCTGTCAAGATAATAAGGTTTTAGGTGCTTAAATAATATAAAATACATCATATATCCTATGTAAACAAGAAATTGTTAACTAGGGTATATTTTATTGCAGTTATCAATCAACGTTGCATGTGGATGATATACCATAAAATACCATTTTGAAAAAATTAACTAACAAACAAGCAAACAAATAAATCTTGAGGGAGTATATGCCATGCATACATAAAACAGTTACAACAGTTCACACTTCAGGTCCAAACCTACGCTTTGGTTAGCATGTGATTCATCAACAGAGTATGACAGGTAGCAGTTCTTACCGCCCTTATTTAACTTTCACTTTCACTTTCACTTTTTTTATTTAACTGACAGTGACAAGAAAGAACAGAACATGCACATTTCATCAAATCTTTTCATGAGGAAACATGGGGAAAATGAACTTCATTTTTATTTTGATCTCAGCGTGTGTTTTGCTCGACCGTGGTAAGTCATTTATTTGTTATAATCTCTTTTTCGGTCAATGATAAAAACTGAAAATTGAAGGCCATAATCGATTATTATTAGTTTTATGAGTTTTATTACTAACTCGGCATAAATTGATTTATTATTTTAATTTTGTATTTATCTCTTCCTCCTATGGAAAAGTTTGCACTGTAAGTAGATTTGATGTTTATTTTGACAGATTGATTAAATTTTCACTAGTTAAAATGCTAATTCTTGATATCAACAATTCAATTCCTGATATCAACAATCAAAATTTCTGATATCAAGTATTTAATTTTAATGGTAGCCTATGGTGATAATTCACTAGTGAAAATACAATTACTGATATCAAGAATTATAGTTTTTACAAGTTGAAATTAAATTGTTGATATCAAGAATTAACATTTTAACTAGTGAAAATGTAATTGAACACAAAATGGCCATTGACAAATGAATTCAGTTTTAACTGGTTTGGTACCGACTAACAATGAATTGCATTGACCCAGCTGAGTTACAGAAAAACTACCCAGCACTGGGTAAAAATAGTAAGAAAAACCCAAAATGACCCAGCAGGCTGAACCCAGAATTTAGGTAAAAAATAAATAAATAAATAACCCAGCATTTTTTTAGAGTGTAGTTAACATTAGTTGGCTTAATCTAAGCCTGTCTATGAAACCTGGCCTTAAACCTGTTCATTCTCAATAAGAATTTCTTGTATGACAGAAATAAAGTCAAACTGGTTAGTGATAAGTAAAGCTGGTAATGCTGTTTGTGGAGTTTTTTAATTAAATTGTTTAATTTTTGCAACATTATGTGTTTTGGTAAACAATTGCTCGATTGCATGGAAAAACATAAATTCGGGGCGAGTAATTGATAGAATTTATTTTTTGTTATAATAATTGTAACAGCTTCATGCCGGCTAGCTTCAGAATTAGAACAAAAACAGGGGCCTATACCATGAAGCTGGTTTAGCTGGCTAGCCAGATATGTTTAAGCTTAGTTTGTACCAATCCTGGGTTTTAGGTACCATTAAAGCGGTTTGGCTTTTAGCTGGGTTCAACTCCATAGTAACTTGCGCTCCATGGCCAAACCTGCTCCAGGGCAGGTTATGTTCTGGATAAGAGATCTCAAACTGAAATTAGACCAATTAGCTGTGAGCAAAGTGATACACCTCTGATGCAATAAAGTAAATAATAATTTTGAATGATTTAGATATAATTTATGTAATTATTATACCCTTAATCAATTACACATGTATAATTTTAGTTAATCATTAATAGGCAGTTAAAATTAATATAAATAGCCTATATAAAGGTCATACAAATAAGCTTTAAAATAAATAAATAAAGCTATAAAAATGACTACATGTGAGCTTAAATGTTCAGTTATCTCTATATATCAACTAAACTAACTGAAGATTAGTTTTACTTACTTGTAGTAAGATTTTTATTCAAGTTGTCCTCTTTCATAGAAGGCTCTTCTTGCTGTGTAAATTTGTTTAAATTCTGAATATTTTGCAATCATGTAATGTTCTGCAGAAGAGAGAAGTGAATCTCACGTGAATCTCAGTTTCACTTATCCACGGCGTGTGATTGGCTGTTCACTACTGATGTCACAGCTAAAGTCCTAAACTCAGGATCAAAGCCTGAGTTGACAGAGAAAGCTGATGGTCAGCATCATGGGACTAACAAAGCCTGAATAGATTGGCTTGGTTTTGTCAACTCGAAACTAATCCTGTAACCCTGAGTTTGTTAAACCACCATCATGGGCCTCAGGTGTCACGGTTGGTTTCGGGTTTTTTTTTGTGTAATTTTGCCTCAGTCATGTTTCCTTGTTTTTGTTATGTGACCTCCCTGCCCTTATGTGGTCATGTCATGTGCTTCCCTAGTTGTCAAGTTTCCATTGTCTCTTGTTTGTCGAGTATTGCTGATTGTTCCAGTGACCTCTGTTGGTGAGTTTGCTAAGTTTTCCTATGGTTCATGTTCAAGTCTGTTTTAGTCGAGTCAAGTCATTGTTTCTGTTTGCACATTTTGGATTTAATAAACTGCATTTGGGTTCATCTACAACTTGCCTCCAGTTAGTGATGGCAAAATGAGGTTTCCTGAACCACTGAGACCTTGCAGCCCATTGCTTGCACTACAGAGCAAATGGGTGGAGCGTATATATAGCTTATCCCCACTAGAACTCCAGAGAGGAGGGGCGAATGTAATTTGTGTCTAATGGGTGGAGCTAGAATATCCAACCACCCTCTAACCCTACCCACAAACCCTATCCCTCCACCCCATTGGAGCTCCAAAGAGGAGGAGCTGGATGTTATTTGACTCTGCAGTGAGTACCAAATGGTAAATGGACTGCATTTATATAGCGCTTTTAACAGACCAATGGCCATCCAAAGCACTTTACACAGTGCCTCACATTCACCCATTCACACACCGTGCAAGGCGCCATCCAGCCCGTCGGGAGCAGCTGGGGTTAGGTGTCTTGCTCATGGACACCTCGACACTTGGAACCAGGGATCGAACCACCAACCTTCCGGTTTGTAGACAACCTACATGAACCACTGAGTCACTGCCGCCCTTAAATGCTGCCTGCAAATGCATTGCTTCACCAAAAGGTTCATTACCTGAAGCTTCATTCATCATTGCTCACTAGTGACACCTTGCTACTGTGCAAAGAAATCGCAGACAAATCCATTAATCCTGAGCCAATGACCTGAGCAGACATTTGTCCATTGCCTGGGTATTAAATAAAATATGCATCTTTCTCTGTCGGACTTTACTTGCACAAAGACAACTGTCAGACGAACTGTTAATGAATTATTCATAAATTGTTTGGATAGTGACAGTATGAACAACAAAAGTGATGCTGTGTTGAGTGCAGAACTTATGGTGGAGGGGATGTAATAAAGCAAACTGCAACAGAGCAGTCTGGGGTGGGAAAAGTGAAGAATTGTTACTGTTTTTTTTTTTGTCCAAAGGTGCACAGTTTATTGTGTAATTTTAGTGCAGTGTAGTGTTGTCAAAAGTACCGACCGCGATACCAAATCTGTACTGAAATGTAAAAAATGTGACGCTCTGAGCGCTGTTGAACTGTAATCGTAAACACCTCTGACTGGCCATTGTGCTCGCGCACTCATCGGATGTGTCTGTGATTGGCTACAATGATCAACACACGGTAGCGTTTGAAAGAACACTGAAGTGTTTGAAAGTGTTTTGAAAGCGGGAGCGTTTTAAAGCAAAAGCAGGCGTCGACCAGCGGACCGGTAGGCTGATAGACGCATGCATTCAAATGCTCCTGTGTGTATCTGTGCAAGCGCTCTGTGAAAAGCGTCATTGATGTATATTTACAACATGTTTGTGAAACGCTGATCGTTGTAGCCAATCACAGACATATTTGATGAGCGTGTGAGCACAACGGCCAGTCAGAGGTGTTTACGATTCCGCTCAACAGCGCTCAAAGCGTCAGATTTTTACAATTTCAGTACCGATGTGGTATCGCGGTCGGTACTTTTGACAACACTTGTGTAGTGCTTATGGGTCTGAGGATATAGTGGAGCAAACTGTTACACAGCAGTTTGGGGTTGGTGAAGGAAGGATTATAATTGATTTTTAATGAGGAACAGAATTTTTTGAAGTGTGTTGGGGTTTAGAAGATTCCTCTTCATGGACAAAACTTCTTCAGCCTTGGAAAAGATCCTTTCACAAGGAACAGAGGATGCGGTTGAACATAAAAAGGCCAGTGCCAGCTGGTATAAGTGAGGATACTGATGCTTCTGTTGAGCCCAATATACAAGTGGATCCTCAGATCTTGTGATCTTTACTTCCGATAAATACTGGTCCACCTCAACACTAGCATCTGCTGCACTTGAGCTCCTTCTACTGTGATCAACTGTGCTATCCAGCAAATGCCAAAGGACACCTAATAATAGAGGAAAACTCTATTAGAGAAAAACGATCTAACCTAATAGTAATAATGTAGTATACTGTAGTATAATAGTATAATGTAATAATATATAGCCCTAACACATATGAACCACAATAACGACAATGACACAACTCTCTGACACACACTTCTACTACTCCTGACATTTCTCTGAAATGTCACAATAACCACAAGGAGGCGCGAGTTTCGAACCTGACCGAACACTCAGACCGAACCGATGACGTATTCCACACAAACCGAGGCCTCGTTTTTCTGAATAATCTGCTAATGTCTTAAGAACATTCTCAGAACATTTATTATAGCGTGCTTCTTAATAGATTATTGTACAAAAAGATCATTTAAATACCAAAATCATACAGGAAAGTATGGGGTTCTGCTGGACCCGCTGTGTTACCAGGGCTTTTAGATTCATCCTGATCCCTTCATCTACTGCTTGTTTACATGTGTCAGGCATATATTGTGTTTTGAATCTGCACCATGAATCACGTTATATTTCACTACCCATACAATCCTTATGGATCTGCATACATTTTTTTTTAATGCTCAGCACTTTCCTGTTATTTTGTTTCAATGTCCCAAACATGATTTATAATTAACTGTTCATTTCTTCTTCAGGTGTGTCTGATGTTTATACAGACAGAGTAACAGTATCAGTGATGGAGGGAGATTCAGTCACTCTACACACTGATGTTAAAACCAACCAACAAGACAGAATTAAATGGTATTTTAATGCCATTCGCATCGCTCAAATAAATGGAAATAAAAGTAAGATCTGTACAGATGTTCAGTGTAATAAAGGTACTGAGAGATTCAGAGACAGACTGAAGCTGGACCATGTGACTGGATCTCTGACCATCACAAACATCAACACCACAGACACTGGACTCTATAAACTACAGATCATCAGCAGTGAAAGCCATGATAAGACCTTCAGTGTTTCTGTCAGTGGTGAGTCATTTACTGAATGTTTAAAATCTGAAATGCTTTCAAAAATAGTTTGAAAATGCTAGGTGCTCTGCTGAAAACACTTAGCTCTGGGAGCTTAAGAGCGCTTTGGCAGTGCAGCATTTTTTTGTTGTGATGACACGTGATATCGGTAGAAGTGTTACTAGTATCTCATTTCATATAAAAATGTCAATACAATGTAAATTATTTGCTCTGCCATTGTTTTATATTATTTAATTACGTTATTATATCCTCGATGATGGGGCAGTCAGGGGGTTTGTGGGGTGCTTTGGCTTAGCAGACCTGCAGGGTGCCATTGCACACAGGGCAGAGGCGGCCTGTCCAGCAGCACTGTAAGCCCCAGCAGCGAGAGCTGCTCTGGTCTCACAGGTGCTCGACAGGAGTCGCGGATGACCCCACTGCAACTGCACACTCCACCTGGGGAATGGTGGAGTGTGCAGTTGCAGTGGGGTCATCCGCGGGGGGGCAGTCCAGCAGAAAAAAAGCCTGTCCCCGATGCTCTGCTACGAGATGGTCACAAGCTGCCTCTCAGTCTATTCATCGCCAAGGGCATCTGTACCCCGTGAAGAAAAGAAATGCCCCACTGCCCCACCACGCTACGTCTCTGGTCCCGCTTGTTCGGTGTCCGGGAGCCTGGCTAGCGCTTCCCAGCCGCTGGCACATTCGAACGATGAGACTCGGCTATGCAATTTAGTTTGCCCGGTGTCTCCCCAGGTTCAACAGCATCCGTTTCACCTCAGTGACGAATGTAGAGGCCCCTCTCCTGTATGCGGAGATTGCAGTCCTCCTGTCGAAGGACACAATAGAGCCTGTCCCTCCAGCCGATATGAGGTCAGGGTCCTTACTTCATTGTGCCCAAAAAGAGGCGCGGGTTACGTTCAGTCTTGGATATGTGTTTTTTTAATCTGGTGCTTCTTAAACTTCCGTTCAAAATGTTAACGCAGAAGCGCCTTTTCGGATGTGTCCGTCCCCAACATTGGTTTGCGGCGATCGACCTGAAGGAAGCATACTTTCATGTCTCAATTCTCCCTAAACACAGACCATTCTTACGCTTTGCGTTTGAGGGACAGGCATACCAGTACAATGTCTTTACAGCTTTACGAAGGTTGTGGAGGCCACCCTTATCCCTCTACGGCAGGGGTCTCAAACTCATTTTACCTGGGGGCCGCTGGAGGTAGACTCTGGGTCAGGCTGGGCCGCATCAAGTATTACACATAAAAAGTGTTTCAAGGATTCCAAAAAAAGTAGCACAACTGATCCAATCTTCTCAATCTTTATTATTAACAGTTCTTCAACATGAATGTTTCTTCTGAACATGAACTGTTCCTCTGAATTTGAACTTTCCTTCTGAACATGAACGGTTCTTCAGAACATAGGCTTCTCTTGCCTACTCATTTTTTTTTTAAATATTGCCTATAGAAATTAAATCATGGAATATGAAATATTGAATGATTTTAATTTTATTTTAAATAATAGACTAATTCAAAGCAAGGCTGTAACCAGGTCAAACAGAACAGTGAACGAAATTCTAGGTCTAATCCGAGTTGGGAAATAATATTTTTGGGACTGTTTGCATTAATTTGCGTCAAATATATTATTAGTCCCGATATTCTTAGCATGAGTGAATAAATACATAGATCTGCGATTAACTTTCAAATTCTCTAGTGGCCTGGTGGTTAGAATTTTTGTCAACCGTGTCAAAGATCAATGATTGTTGGGGTTAGGGTCGAGACATCAATGATTGTATAATAAGAGCATGGACACGTTTGTGTGCATTTTGTTTTGTGATTTCACCGGAAAGAATAATTTCTCTCAGCAACGGCATTAAGCGATAGATTGATGTGCTCGTCTGTGTGTGAAGACTGTACAGTGTGCACGAGCCAAAAGAGAACGTGAACCCCGCATACTTTGATTTGAAGTGGGTGTTTGCATCCTCAACTATCTCGATGACTGGCTCATTCAGGCCCACTTGTGAGATCAGTTGGGGCGAACACAAGGACCTGGTGCTCAGACACCTCAGCTCAGAGGCGCTGGAAGTCAGTCACAGCTGGGGGTGCTGAGAGAAAGTCAGTCTATATAGTGACGTCACACTAAAAGCTCTATTCTAAGCGATATTCATTTTTTAGAATTAATTTGAATGGCCCAGATAATTTAGATTTAAGTTATTGACAATATTTTATACTCAATTTTGAACGTTGTAAACTACAACAGGCGGCAAACTTGAATAGTAACACACTTTGTGTCGAAGCAGCCACAGCAGCAAACAACACTGAACTAATGCATAAAAACGGCAAATGCATGGATGCGGGTGAGAGATGTGACTCACGTCCAGGTTATCGCCAGTCGCCAGCGGTTGAGTTGGACACGGAGTTGGTGGCAGTTGAATCATCCACGCTCGTCCTTGAAACTTTTATTTTTTTAGGGTTTTTAAAAAACTCAGAAATTCTCTTTTGCGACATGCTTAAATTCACACAGCGCTCCGTGTGTCTAACTGAAATTACGTCCCTCATTCACGTTGCACGGCAACGATAGTCTACATTTGATTGGTTAATACACATCTTGATTTTATTTGAATAAATTCAACTCAACTCAACTCAAACATATATCTGCACAGTCTCTTTTCATAGAAAAATCTCATATATTCCAGTATAAATATACAGTATAATAATAATATATATATATATTTTTTTCCAGCAGTTAAACAGTAGCCCACAGACAGGGGGTGCTGCACCCCCCTTAGCACCCCCACTTCCCGTGCCACTGCCTCAGCTATCTGGGGCTTCATATACACTGGGAAAACAGCGAACTCTCCCGTGCAGATGATCTCTTTTCTCGGTAGGGAGTTGGACTATGTCAACATGAGGGCTAATCTCACAAACGAGCATCCTCAGTCAGTGCTGAACACCTTCAATTCATTCAAGGGCATGACAGCAGTTCCACTGAAAAGTTTTCAGAGTCTCCTGGAGCATATGACATCCGCAGACGCAATCACGCAGATTGAGACCGCTTCAGCACTGGTTACATAACAGAGTCCAGAGATGGCCATGGAGTCAAACCTTGCAGGCATGTTGTTGTCTCAACAGATGCATCCACCACCAGCCGGGGTACAATGGGCATGATGCCTCGGTCTCCTGGACAGGACCTCAACTGCAGTGGCATATCAATTGCCTCCTGGGCATTGGCACAAGGCACTATGCAGGCAGACATTTGCAGAGCTGCTGGCTGGGCGACACCTGAAACATTTGTGAGATTCTATAATCTCCAAGCAGAGACTGTTTCTTCCCATATGTTGTCCACAAGCATGTGATGTATTGTGTATGTGATGTCTTCTGACCAAGATGGCGGCGCGAGTAGATCGCGAGGCTCAGCGTCTCTCCAGATTCTGCAATTTTGCAGTATTTTTCTTGCTCATCTCGGGTCTGTTCGTGCAGAACAGTTGTGCCTTTACATCGTACACCCGCGCTGAGCTTTTGGATATTGGTTTGCGAATTTCCGACAGTTTTATGGACAATCTTCGACTCCTTCCTGAGATCGCTAGGACGCCCGAGGCGATGCGCTCAAGCCGGCCGGGCGGAAGTGCACGCAGACGGCGGCGAGATCGTAAACAAAGGCGGGGGAAGCGTGGAGGATTGCGGGCTAAGCTAACGCGTTCTCCTCATCGGCTCTCTTTACCCAGCATTTTCCTTGCTAATGTACGATCGCTAGTGAACAAAATGGAGGAGATTCGACTCAGCATCACACACAGTAAGAAACTTTTGAACTGTAACGTCCTAATCTTCACTGAAACCTGGTTAAACAGCGGAATACCGGACACCGCTATCGAGCTAGCGGGACGCCACACACTCCGGGCAGACAGAACATTAGATGGCTCCGGGAAGACCAGAGGTGGTGGATTGTGCATTTATATTAACAAAGCTTGGTGCACAAACTCTGCTATTGTTGGGAGTCATTGTTCAGCTAACCTGGAGTTTCTCATGGTTAAATGTAGACCATTTTATCTACCGCGGGAGTTCACTTCCACCATTATAACTGCTGCTTATATTCCACCCGATGCTGATGCCAAGCTTGCTATGAAAGAACTTCACGCAGCCATCAGTAAACAACAGACTGATCACCCTGAAGCTGTGTTTATTGTTGCAGGTGACTTTAATCATTCAAACTTAAAGTCAGTGCTACCCAAGTTTCACCAGCATGTTTCCTGCCACACCAGAGGAAACAAAACCTTAGACCATGTTTACACAAACATGGCCGGAGCTTACGTTGCAACACCCCTCCCCCACCTGGGACAGTCAGACCACATCTCTTTGTTCCTCAGCCCCAAATATGCACCCCTCATCAACCGTGTGAAGCCATCAGTGAAGACAATCAAGGTGTGGCCTGCGGGGCAGATTCCACACTCCAGGAAAGGTTTCTAAACACAGACTGGAGTATGTTTGCTTCTCAAGCCACCAGTGGCGCTCACACGGACATTAACTCCTACACCTCCTCAGTATTGGATCATATCAATACCACCATTGACAGTGTTACAACCCAGAAACAGATCACCACATACCCAAATCAGAAGCCTTGGATGAACAGGGAAGTGCGACTCCTGCTGAAGTCACGCAATACTGCCTTCAGATCAGGAGATGCACAAGCCTACAGCGCATCCAGAGCAAACCTGAAGAGGGGCATCAAAAAGGCCAAGCACTGCTACAAGCTAAAGATAGAGGGACACTTTTCCAACTCTGACCCTCGACGCATGTGGCATGGCATTCAGGCCATCAGTGATTACAAACCCACCCACCTCACCCCCGCAGCCACTGATGTCAACTTCCTGAACGAGCTAAATTACTTTTATGCTCGTTTTGAAAGAGACAACAGAGAAACTGCCACCAAGCTCAAATCCTCAGCTGACCACCCACCAATCACACTCTCCTCCACAGATGTCTGCAAGGCACTGAGCCGGATCAGCGCGCACAAGGCTGCTGGACCAGACAACATCCCTGGTCGTGTTCTCAGGGCATGTGCGGAGCAGCTCGCTGGGGTTTTTACAGACATTTTCAACCTGTCTCTCGCCCAAGCAGCTGTACCATCATGCTTTAAACGCACTTCCATTGTGCCAGTGCCGAAACACTCCAGCCCGAGGTGCCCTAATGACTACCGCCCTGTAGCACTCACACCCATCATTATGAAGTGCTTTGAGCGGCTGGTCCTGGAACACCTAAAAGACTCTCTACCATCCACATTGGACTCACACCAGTTTGCCTATCGCAGCAATAGGAGCACAGAGGATGCAGTTTCCATGGCACTGCACTCTGTGCTCACCCATCTGGACAGTAAAAACACCTATGCACGCATGCTGTTGGTTGACTTCAGCTCAGCATTCAACACTGTCATCCCATCCAAGTTAATTGCCAAACTTGGAGACCTGGGCATCAACACTTCAATGTGTAACTGGATTTTGGACTTCCTAACTGACAGACCACAGAATGTTCGATCAGGATCCACCTGCTCCACGTCCATCACACTCAACACTGGTGTACCACAGGGCTGTGTGCTAAGTCCGTTTCTCTACTCCCTCTTCACCTCCGACTGCAAGCCTGTGTATGGAACTAATTCCATCGTCAAGTTTGCGGACGACACTACGGTGATTGGTCTCATCAGCAACAACGATGAGACTGCCTACAGGGAGGAGATCCAGCACCTGGCCACATGGTGCGCTGATAATAACCTGCTCCTCAACACCACCAAAACGAAGGAGCTCATCGTGGACTTCAGGAAGGAGTCAAGAGGCACACACGACACCATCCACATCAATGGAATGGCTGTTGAGCGTGTCTCCAGTTTCAAGTTCCTGGGGATCCACATCTCGGCGGACATGTCGTGGACGACCAACACCTCCAGCCTGGTCAAGAAGGCTCACCAGCGCCTCTTCTTCCTGAGGACACTGAGGAAGAATCAGCTCTCCTCGGCTATCCTGGTGAACTTCTACCGCTGCGCAATAGAAAGCATCCTGACCAACTGTGTGGCAGTATGGTATGGGAGCTGCTCTGTTGCGGAGCGCAAGGCACTGCAGCGGGTGGTGAAAACTGCCCAGCGCATCACAGGGACTCCACTACCTGCCATCGAGCACATCCAGAGGAAACGCTGTCTGCATCGAGCTCGCAGCATCCTCAAGGACTCCTCTCACCCGGCCCACAGACTGTTTTCTCTCCTGCCCTCCGGCAGGCGTTTCAGGATCCTCCGGACCAGGACCAGCAGACTAAAGAACAGTTTTTTCCCCAGAGCTGTCTCTTTATTGAACTCAAACCACCGTTGATCCACTTCCCTCATAAACTGCAAACTCTCCTACCTCACACCTACATTCACTTTGTTATTTGCACTACCGACTGTTTATTACAATAACAACTGTTTACTTATGCATTTTGCACCACCATATCTTAACTGGAATATGCTCATTTGCACTGCCGACTGTATTTACAGTAACCATGTTTACATTTGCATTTTGCACCGTACTTCTAACTGCAATATGCAACCACTTTCCACTGCACTTTTACACTTTCTTTCGGATAGCTCTGTCCATAATTTATTGCACTACCTTAATCCACTGCTATATTCCTCATATTAGCCTAACATATTATTGTATACCTCTATCTGTAAAATTCTGTTCAAAGTAATAGCCATCTGTATATTATATTCATAGTACATATTCACCTGTACATTCTGTTTACATTTTGTTTATAGTAATAGCCATCTGTATATTTATATTTATTCACTGTATATATTCATCTGTAAATTCAGTTCTGTTTATAGTAATAACCATCTCTCTACTTATACATATTTATATATATTCAGTACATTTTTATGCCCAGCACTTACGCAACCACTGTATATCCTGCACTTGCTGCTATTGCACTTCTGGTTAGACCTAAACTGCATTTCGTTGCCTTGTACTTGTACTTGTGTAATGACAATAAAGTTGAATCTAATCTAATCTAATCTAATGTATGGAGAGGCTGGCTCAGTATCCCGCTTGCAGCGCCATTCCCTTCCTAGGATGCATTTGTGCTCTATTCACTCCTCAGGTGAGTTCCCCAGCTGGCGAACACTGTCAAAGGCGTCTGACATCAGGTCTAGTGTTTGTGTGCATGCATGGTTCGTCAACCCCTGTGCTAGGCTCGGTGCCCGTATGTTGTGATTGAATGGGTTGAATTTGAACTTGAATGGTTGAGTACTGTACTCGTCCTTGCAGCACGGGCGTGGTTCGTGCTTCTAATCTCACTCGCCAATGTCCATTGGCCGGTTTTGTTAACACTCGAAGGTGATAGGGCTCTCAGGCGAGATCCCAATTCATCAGTCACTAACGTAACGTCTCCGTAACCTAGATGCAATTTTTTTTGTGCAATTTTGCAGTTAATCTTGTTTTGAGTGAATTTCTCAAAATCTTGGAAATTAATATGTATATTAATTTTGACAGTTTATTCAACCAGGAAGATCCTTCAGTCTGCTGTTTATTTGTGTTTTCAGGTGTTCCTGATGCAGAGATGAATAAAATGAAGACAAGGTCGGTGAAGGAGGGAGAATCTGTCACTTTTGATCCCGGTGAAATAAGAAAACCAAATTATGTGATGATGTGGTATTTGAATGATACTTGTATTGCTAAAATCACTGGAGGTCTCAGTTATAACTGTAAAGACGTTCAGTGTCCTGAGAGATTCAGAGAGAGACTGAAGCTGGATCGTCAGACTGGATCTCTGACCATCACAAACATAACAAACACAGACACTGGACTCTATAAACTACTGATCAACAGAGACAGATTCAGCATAACAAAGAGCTTTGATGTTGCTCTTAATGGTGAGTATAATTTAGTTATTAATGGCTCAGTGGTACCATCAAGTCAGTGCCTCTCCTCGGATTGTATTAACACTTTCACTGACTGGCAATGATTTGTGTTGGGGAAAAAGTAGGCCTATATTTATATTTTTTCCATTAACATTAACCTAAATGTATCTCCATGATGTCTAGGATTAACAAAAATATATGGCTTATTTTAAATATTATTTTCAAATCATGACTGCGGAGATTAATATTACAAGATGTTAAGTTCTGTAGCATTTTTTTTTGGTATTGCTATGCTTAGTCCTTATTACACTGAAAATACACAGATCATTCTAATATTTTGTTGAAAAATCCTTGATTTGGTCAGAAAGCGTAAGGACACTGTAAAACCGTATGAATTCGCTCCAAGGATCGGTAGCGAACTGCGGTGAAGGCCACATGCGTTCAGTGTTTCAGCTGGAAAAATGGACTTAATTATAATATTCTTTATCTGACTCCATTTATCATAGTTGTCGAATTTAGTGCCAACTGGTTGTTTGGTCATTTATATTTGATAGTTAATCATACATTTAATCATTCCGTTTGAACCCTTTGTTGCAATCATACCGTTCCATATTGGAGATTAATTCAGAAAGGATCAAAAATTTTGCAATTTATTAACAATCAAGTAAATGTAAAATGTCAATTACGTCATGGACAGAAATCACTTTTAAAAGGAAACACAAATTCAAATTATGGTTAAAATAGTTTCAAATAGATTTAAACTTAAACCCTTAATTATACTCAGTAGGCCTATGCATAGCAATGTTACCTGTGAGAGTGAGAGAGAGAGAGAGAGAGAGAGAGAGAGAGAAAGAAAGAAAGAAAGAAAGAAAG
Source organism: Romanogobio albipinnatus (assembly GCA_023566225.1). Taxonomy (NCBI): domain Eukaryota; kingdom Metazoa; phylum Chordata; class Actinopteri; order Cypriniformes; family Gobionidae; genus Romanogobio; species Romanogobio albipinnatus. The sequence continues at coordinate 32,699,419 of CM042263.1, forward strand.
AAAGAAAGAAAGAAAGAAAGAAAGAAAGAAAGAAAGAGAGAGCTAAAGAGCAGCTCTCTCTAGAGAAAGCAGAGAATCAAAAGAGGAAGAGCTACAGTTGAAATCCTCTTTTATCCTCCTCCCTGATGTCCCCAAACTCAAATATGACTCTTTTAAAACTGACCAATCAGACCAAACCGTGAGACGTTTGAAAGTAACCAATCAGACGAAACTTCTCCCACTGTACCAAAGGTGTGAAAAGCATTTGGCCGGCAAGCCATTCTTTTGTCCTTAGAAATTCCAAATGGCCATTCTGAATGGGTTAAGGGGGGAGGGGGTTGAGTCAATTTCAAATATCTTGGTCACGACGACGGTTGCTAACAGTAAAGCAGATGATTTTGTTCTATTTCAAATTACAACACTGAATCTCTGAACAATCACATGATGAATGATTGTTTCTATCAGGGTAGTGTACTTTAAATCCCAAGAAAGATGCGAGACTCAGATTGATAAATAAATGACCAAATGACTACTTTTAATGTCTGAGCCAATAGCCTCGTGGGCAGTGCACCAACATATAACGCTGTTGTGTGTCAGGCGACCCAAGTTCAAGTCCCAGCTTCCTGATCCTGTCTCCCCTCTCTCTCCAACATCACTTACTGTCCTTCAATAATTCAATTAAAAATATACTTTTAATAAACTCTAAACAACTAAAAAGACAACCCAACAAACCATAACCTTTAATTCAAGACCTAGAACTGAGGGAACTGAGGGATTAAATACATGAGGAAGGTATCAAAAGAACTGGGAACAGGTGAGGACTAATTAGGCACTATGATAACAAATCAATGACAATGACAAAGACAAAGACAAACTGAGACTAATGGGCCTTTACACAACACCATTTTCAACTAAAACCAATAAACGTTTTATCAGTCCCTCCAGAAAAACGTGATTATGCGATCGCATGATTTAATGCATAATCAGCCAAAGTCTGCATATTTATGCGGGGGCTGCATTTTTAAAAATACTCCGCACTTTCGCCGCGTAAATTGCCTATTTCCGCATGCAAAATATGCGGGGCTAGCATGATTTCATAATCCCCGCATTTTCGTTGCAAAAAAGTCATATATATTAGCAGAAATTTGAAAAAAATGATTGTTTACTTCACACAAGAGCCGCCATTTCCCCCTATTGCCATGGGAACGTTTTGAAGTGACGTAATTACCCGACGCGAACGTCATCGAAACGCTGCAAACCCCGTGGTGAAACCATAGATATTGGTGAAACCATGATAAACACGCAAATTCCCATTTGCCAACAAAAATAACAGCAAAAGACAGGGCAAGCAGTTTCCCGGTGTGTTGACCGATTTCAAAACACAGCATCATGAAGCTTTGAAGCGTTATGAATCAGTGAGTCGATTCAGCGGTTTGGATCACCAAAGTCACGTATTTCAGCAGTTTGACACACGATCCGAATCATGAATCGACTCGCTGATTCATAATGCTTCGAAGCTTCATGATGCTGTTTTTTGAAATCGGTCATCACTATAAGTCGTTATTTAGGTTTTCTCACAGCTTCATAAAGTTATTGTAGAGCCACTGTAGCGAGATGGAGTTTGTATCGACGTCTTTAGTGCTTTTATGGGTCTTGAGAGTGTACAGTGCATTGTGCCAATGGAGGCCTTTCTGAGCCATCGGATTTACACTAAAATATCTTCATTTGTGTTCTGAAGATGAACGGAGGTGTGACGGGTGTCCAACGACATGAGGGGATGTCATTAATGACAGAATTTTCATTTTTGGGTGAACTAACCCTTTAAGAGATTGCACTTGTGCATTGGAAGCACTCAAATGTCTGTTTTGTATAGCTACCTATGTAAAACAGGAAGTTAAATAACTTCAATTCATTTTTTCAGAAGTTGTAGCATATTCCTTTTGTAAAGCTACAGAACTAGTTTGACTCAAAGTTTTGTAAATTTGAGCCATGTGTTTATTAAGGTCTTCAATAAAACAAGATGAGAACTTAAATATTCCCAGCACGTTCTGTGATGTAGTGGTTTTTTACTCTTTTTCATCAAACTGCAGTTTTTGCAAGTTCCCACAATTTTATTGCATAAAATTGCATAAATATCCCGCATTTTCCATCACATTTTTTAAGAAAACGTGCCGCATAATCAAGGATTTTTGCCCGCAACAACACCAAAAAAGCCGCATTTTTCTGGAAGGACTGTTTTATTCGTTTTGGCTGTTCATTTACACGTTTTGGGGGCCTGAAAATGCAAACTTGAGCCATTTTCACACCGGGTAGTTCTAGGAACTTTATATGAGCTAGCCTCCAGGGTGGTTCCCCGTGAACTAAATGTTCCCATAGGAACCTTTTCCTGGTTGCATTCGCACCACCAGTAGGAACTCTGACGTAAGCCACGTTTGTTGCTGTGACTTGCTGTGACTATTTTGACGGAGCAGCAGACATTTATTTAGATGCCAATGAGAACGCCCGAGCACACAGCGTTCACATTTGTAGTGGTGTCTGAAACCATAGTGGACGTTATTGAGTGCATCCCACAATGCACCGCAATAACGAGTGTACAGCCGATGTACGCACATTGGTTGTCCGAATTCACTCACTCGTTTTCATTCACTCCTTCAAGTGAACTGTATTAGTGGACTAAAGTAGGGAATAGTGATTGAGGGTTTAGGGTGCAATTTCTGATTCAGCCATAATCATGTTTCGCTTGGGCCCTTCAAAGTTGCGTTGGATTGCTTCTTTGCAGGTTGCGAGGTCCATCTATCACTGTTTTCCATGTCCGCAGAGTTATTTACAGAGTAAATATGCGTACAGTGCTTTTTTTAAAATGGCGGGTGCTGGTGTTTTGCGTGCGTTCGGCCAGTCAGCATACACTTACGTCACTGGTAGTTCCTATTGTGTTGAGTTAGACCCTGAAGCTAATTTAGTTCCCCCAAAAGCAGTTCGTAGAAACAATGAAATCAATGACGTCATGCACACGTGTAATACATGTTCTGTCAATAGGCGCGGCGTTTCTTTACAAAGTGACATCGTCATCTACTGGCCTAGCAGCATAACAGCGTTTTTAACAGTTTTCTCAGATCCGTGTGAACGGGGATCGTTTTGACAACGTACCCTAAAACCAAACAAGACACTGAAGACTAAACATAACTGTGACCGGTTCCTCCGTGGCCATTTATGTAGAGCTGTGCATTTTCTGACTGAGCGCTGTGCAGCATATTACTGATTGCACTGTATGCACTTTTTGCTTAATTTAATTTTAAATACATTTTAAATTTGTTACTATTATTTTTTTATTGCTTGTATGCATCTTTTACAAGTATTGACATTGTGTATGAATCTGTGAAATGTGGTATATTATATTATATATTGTTTGTCTTGTCTAAAGATTCCATCTATTCACTACAGATTCACATGTAGAAACTCCAGCACCCTCGGGTGGTAAAGCAGAAAAACTTGTCCTCATATACTCACTGCTGCTGGCCATGGTAGCTGCTGCTTCTGCTGCTGCTGGTGTGATTTACTCTAAGTTTAAACAAAAAAGACTAAAGTGTAAGTATTTAATTTTGCATAATCATTTTTCAAATGTTGCATGCTTTGCTAGACTAGAAATCTAGACGCATCCTAGCGGCAGCAAATCTAATTTGCAGCCAGGGTAGTCTAGCAACTCTCAGTTGGCGTGCAAGCTGGAAAAACCAAACTCTGGTCAGGCCAATCACATCGTGTATAGAGTCAGTGGGTGGGCTTAACATAATGACGGCAGAGTTGCTGTGGTTCCACGTACTACTTGTAAACAAAGAAGCTGGCGAACAGAGGTTTTTCGAATCGGCTTTGGCCGCGACTCTGGAAGACTTGGAGTTAAACTTTTCTTTGAGAAAAGAACAAAGAACGGCCCTGAAGTCATTCTTAAGAAAGGAAGATGTGTTCGGAGTTTTGCCGACCGGATACGGCGAAAGTTTAATCTATCAACTAGTTCTGCTTCACCTTCTTCATTGCTCTGGTTGGTTGTAGCGCTATCCTATTGCGTGCGGACAACCGTTTATCCCACCCCTCAGATTGAGCCCTGCCAATGGTGTGTTCCCAGACCCAACATCTTGATGTGGGTCTGGCTTGTCAGGCTAATGCTTTGCAGCATTTTGTGTGATTTTATGTGTGTGATGTACACAAATAGACTGTATGTGTTAGCCTGTAGCACTCGCAGAGGGGGGTAGAGTAGCCAAAATCTGTACTCAAGTAAAAGTAAAAGTAACAATCATAATATTTACTTGAGTAAGAGTAAAAAAGTATTCAATGAAAAAACTACTCAAGTAGCTAGTTACTAGTTACTTTCGATCTGATTGATAAGCGAAAACCCTGAATTTCAGACTACTTGGAGGGCTTTCACAAACCTCTCGGTAACACAATAAGGTTGTATTAGTTAACATTAGTTAATGCATTAGTTAACATGAACTAACCATGAACAACAAACAATCAAGCTGTTTATGGTTTAGTCATGTTAGTTCACAGTGCATTAACTAATGTTAACAAGATTTTAATAATGTATTAGTAAATGTTGAAATTAACATTAACAAAGATAAATAAATGCTTTATAAGTGCAGTTCATTATTAGTTCATGTTAACTAATGTGGTTAACTAATGTTAACTAATGAACCTTATTGTAAAATATTATATATATATATATATTAGTGGTGGGCATAGATACATTTTTTTAATCTAGATTAATCTCACTGTAATCTTGGAATTAATCTAGATTAAAATGGCTCATTTGAATTCTGCCGAAGGCATTCAGAATATGTGTGCTCGTAAGTGATCGTTTGTCTTTTTGTAGTTTGAATAATAAATAACTTCTGTCCCTTTAAGACCTGACTCACGCATGGATCCCAAACACTGTTCCTGTGAGCTGGTTACGACTGTGTTTACGCTAAAACTCGCCAAGATGGGCATTGAGACATTTTTGAGTGCATTTGACCATTAATAAGCTGGAAAAGGGAGCTCATTTTTGCACTTGTATGTCAGAGGCGGCTTTATTACGGTATGTGTGTGTGCGCTTCAGATGCGAGCACGAAATCTGCGGGAATTATTAGAATTAACGTTATGTGCAACCCTGCGCAAAATTCAGACCGGTCACACCAATACTAACAAAAGTCCAGCAGAACACCCGTTTGTCATGTTCAGAGGATTAACTGGACTGAATGAGAGGAGGCGGGTGCATGTCAACTCGCTGTCAGTCGGAGAGGAAAGCGCAGCTGATATCCATACTGTAGAAAATGAGTATCGTATCGTTTCAGATATTTCAGTATCGATAGGGAAATATGGATATTTTTGACAACACTAGTAGGCATACACACAGATTCGAAGACTTGTTCTCTCGCCCCTACAGTGCAATTCAGCTAGGTGCACTCTAAAAAAAAAAAGGTTCTATATGGCACCAAAAATGGTTCTTGGCTCGTAATCATAGGGGAACCTTTTTTAGTGCTATATAGCACCAATTTTGGTGCTTCAGTGGTTCTTCAGCGGTTCTTCAGTGGTTCTTCAGAGGTTCTTCAGCGGTTCTTCAGAGGTTCTTCACCGGTTCTTTGACTAAGGTGCTATATAGCACCTCTGAAGAACCGCTGAAGAACCACTGAAGCACCAAAATTGGTGCTATATAGCACTAAAAAAGGTTCCCCTATGATTACGAGCCTTTTTTTTTAGAGTGTGTACATCTGCGCTAAAATATCAAGGTGAAAGTCATCATAGCTTGCGTAGTATAGACCCAGCTCCCAACCCAACTTTGAGAATAGATTATATATATATATGTTCTACACTTCAGGCAGGTGTCTGTCCGGATATGTGTATAAATGCAAGACGTCACATTAGGCTATTCAATTTGTTTCGTTTTGTGGAAAAAAAGGATACAGTATGTAAATGTGCAGATGTAAACGTTTGTTCGTGGACGTGTGTTGTTTGGAGGATTCAAACGATTATGCTTGCACAAGAGCGCATTTGAGGAAAACACTCGGACAGTGTGTGAAATAGTATTACAATAAGGAAAAATTTCCCATAGTTACCAAATTGCCATTAATAGTGTTCAAATATAGGCATCATTGTGACACTTACCGCTACATGTTCTTTCAGGGTGGAATTCTTGTATGCTGAGATGTCAGTTCGTTTTGGTGAACAGCACACACATTATGAAACTATTCTTTTTGACATCTTGGAGTGAAAACATAGACTAAACTTGATGCCACGGGTGATTTGCCTCCCATATGCTCACACACATCTTCCTCTGCTTCGGCCATCATCTTCCGACTAAACGCTCGCTAATTATAAGCGGGTGATGCGTAGACACCTCTCGCGAAGCAGCCTCTCCAACGTTTCGCGAGACTTGCGAAAGTCATATTAACTTATTTAAAAAAATATATAAAATAATTATTACCATTTGACAGTAGCGGAGGAACGCCACCGAATGTAACTAAGTAAAAGTACAGTTTTTTCACAAGAAATGTTCTTGAGTAAGAGTAAAAGTACCCATCTTTAAATATACTCTAAAAGTACAAGTTACCCAAAAAATTTACTCAAGTAAATGTAACGAAGTAAATGTAATTTGTTACTACCCACCTCTGAGCACTCGTGTAAAAAAACTAAAGCCGACGCGCCTCGATCGCTGGTCCCAGTATAGGTCATAACCCCCGCCCCACCATGATTTGTAATGGACGTGAGACAAACCACTAAACAATCAAATTACACTTCAAATAATTTTTTCCCAAAGTTGGTTTCTGTCATTTTAGGCAGTTTTTAATCACAATGATTTTATTTCAAGTGTTCGTTTTTTTAAATAAGTTTAGTTTTAGTTCGTTATTTGATGCTATAAAAACGGGGGGTGTGACGTCATGACAGCTGAGATTGACGGTTTGACGGTTTTTGAGTGAAGTTGTCACTGAGGCACCAACAGACTTTTTCTGGATTTTCGGGAGGAGATTGGAGCTTTAGCTTTAATTGCTACATTTCCATAACTGTTTATTTCACACCAACATAATTAATTGTTCTGCATCGGCTAGAGTGTGGGCGGGCTTTTGATATCACAGCTCTACTTCCTGCTCTCTACTGCGCAGACTTGGTCCCAAATCTGGGACCTCAGCACTTGGTGCCCTATGCGCAGCGCGTGATGCGCGTGGTGGGAGCGGCGGCACAGCAGTCAGTAATTCCTCACCCTCATGTCGTTCCAAACCCGTAAGACCTTCGTTCATTTTCTGAACACAAATGAAGATATTTTTGATGAAATCCGAGAGCTCTCTGACCCCCTCCATAGACAGCAATTTAATAAACACTTTCAAGGTCCAGAAAGGTAGTAAAAACATTATAACAATAGTCCATGTGACTCCAGTGGTTCAACCTTAATGTTATGAAGCGACGAGAATACAGTTTGTGCGCAAAAACAAACAAAAATATCGACTTTATAAAAAAATTCCGTTCTGGTCTGTGTCAGTCTCCTACGCAGTTTTTGTTGTAAATACAGTGCAGCTCCTGTGTCATCATCACACGAATGCTTCGTGGTTCTCACGTGAACCGCATCGGCTGCTGTACAATTCGAGAGCGCTGCACTGTTGCATAAACTGCGTAGGAGACTGAAACAGACAAAATTGTATTCTTGTCACTTCATAACATTGAGGTTAAACCACTGGACTATTTTAACGATGTCTCTACTACCTCTCTGACCCTTGAAAGATTTCAAAAGTATCAAAGAAAAAAAGTATCTTCATTTGTGTTCTGAAGATGAACGAAGGTCTTACGGGTTTGGAACGACATGAGGGTGAGGAATTAATGACAGAATTTTCATTTTTGGGTGAACTAACCCTTTAACTCCTCATATATCCTGTAATTTATCTAAGTATAGACTCTTTACTGTTATTAGTGCAACACATTTTACTTGTGAAGAATATTTACTCATCATTATATCATTATATTATATGTTTTCTTCTAGGTTAGGTAAGCTCCACCCACTGGCCCAGCGACGGAATCCAGCAGCGTGGTTGAAGGAATTCTGCGTGTCTTTTCTGGCGCTTCTGGAGAAAATCACTTTAATTTATTACAATGTGGGAATCCAATTTTCAACTCCATGAATAATTTAATCTGAGTCCAATTGTATGTAACTTCGTTATATTTGTTACGTTTATAACTTAACAGCTGATCATAAGATTAGTTGTGATTTAATTTAGATTGTTGATTTTTCTTAGTATCTCTTTGTAACGGAGTTTGTTCGTATGGGAAGAAGGAGGCGGGAACCGGCGAACATTCAACAAGTTTAATAAATTAACACAAAATAAAATGGCGGCGGCAGCCCCTCACGTACGACTTCCGCCTACATACAAAAACAAAACGTAAATAAAACACAACGCCAAATCCCAGGCCTGGTCCTCTCTCGTCCTTCACTGTCGTCGCTCCTCCTTTATACTGCCGTCACTCCTCCGTGAGACACGAGACCGCTGCAGCGCGCAGCGCGCAGCTGGCGCCCATCCACCCTGATGAGCACGGCCTCGTCCCGCTCTCACGGTCCCTCGGCCTCGCTGCTAGCCACATACCCCCAACACCCTTTGCAGGCCGGGGGGCACTCCCGAGACTGCGCTCTACTACACCCCCCCCCCCCCCCCCCGCCCCCCCTCCTGTCGAGGGCAGCCGGCAGCGAGTCCCGCGCGCTCCCTGCTCCTCCCCTACACGGCAGAGGGATACAGGCTCCGGCCCACGGCGAACACCAGTGACTCCTCCGCTCCCTCTAGGACAGCAGCCACCCCACCTCGACCCAGGGGCACAGCAGCGAGATGAGAATTTGGTTTAACTGCTGCCATCTCTACGAAAGTGATCATCCTAACAAGGTTTTGACGGAGTCGGAGTGATGATGTCACCCGCGCACTTTCACTTTAGTGGCCAAGAGCTTAAAGTTGAATGACAGGTATCCAATTCTGATTCGCCAGGGACGCAGCGACCTGCGTCCGAAGGAGGATCTTTAAGAAACCAATTAGAGACCAGCTTCAGGTCACATGCTGCCCGTATATATTTTTGGACTCAGATAGATATCCATTTGTCTGGCGTCCCTCGCGCATGAAACCGCATGAAACATATCGAAGAACATATAAAATAGTTAACCCATCAAAGCCAGTTTTTTTTTAATGCTGAGGCTCTTACTAATAGCCGGCACGTTGTATGAGTAAACTATTTTATTTTTATTTCACTTTTATATAATTTTTGTATACATGTATATTTCTGGAATTTTTAAGGGGGCGGCGCCCCAGCGCCCTCTATTGACAAGCCACCACTGTATTTGACCATAGGGTTAAATTCAACATTTCTCCATTCATTTCAGAAATCTGCAAGTTTACATTATTTTAGTGTATTTATTTTGCCTTTGGGTTTATTTATATTCTGATATCTGTGAATTATATGATGTATTAAATTATTGCACTTACATAAAATGTAATAACATCTGATCATTTTGTTTTCTAACAGAATTTTGTTAAAGGTGCATTAGGTGATTCTCTACAAAACATTTTTTTTATTATGCTGGTTGAAAGTCTCCTCATATCCTGATAGTAAAAACTATGTTAAACAGTCTAAATCAATTTTTTTTAAATTTATAAATCGTCTGTGGAAGGCGTAGAACCATAAAATGTTTGTTCAGTCATTTCATTCTGTTTCTACTGTTACTTGTCTTGATTGCGGGTTTTCTTCTTTCCACGCATGCGCAGATTCCTTCCTTCAAGACACATTTTATATGATATACTTCATTAATTTGTGTCAGAGAGTCACAAGTCAAATGTACTTGTCTGTTTGATGTCTAGGCCTAATATTTACAAGTAAAAATTGAGTATATTAGATTTTACGTAATATTCTAGAGTTTTCACTTTCAAAATTGTCCTCCTGGGACCCCCCCAAAAAAGGTTTTTGAATTTAGTATTTTTTTCATGTCAGTACATTGTTTAGAACATAAGAAACAAATGGGAATTTTTTTATTTTATTTTATTCATATGTTATGATATGTCCTCTGTAGTTGACACCAAGACACCGAGAGTTGTTTAAAAAATAAAATGACATGAAATTGCATAGGCAAAAAAATGTGATTTATTTTTAATCCACCAATCAATTTGTAGGTTTCAAGTTTTGTTTAAAGATAAACTTTGTTTAAAGATCAACTTTAACAACAATAAACTTTGTTTATTGTTTCTAATATTTCATAGGAATATTGATATGTAATTTCTTTCCCTATTCACTTGTTATGTCCCCAGAATGCCTGATAAACATGATTTAAGTCCTGGTGTCCACTACAGTGGACAGGTATGAAATCAATGCCCTGTTTTGTAACAGAAAGTCATATTTTGATTAGAAACCCCATAACATTTTCCTGAGATGTTGATTTATAACAAACAATTTGAAAATTAAAATTAATCCGATTTGGATCCATTGTAACTGGGCAAGGTCATCTGCGCTTACTTGAGTTTATTATCGTTCAAACTGTCATTTTCAATTACGTAAATATAGCTTTAAAAAACAGTTAAGCAGTAAATGTCTTGTTTCTTGTCATTTACACTATAAGAGCATTTGCACTGATCTGGTTTGACATCAGTTTGGTGACTATCATCATGTAAATGTGTTGTCATGTCAGAGTTAAAAGGCTAATTTTGGCCATAGATGATTTTTATATAAATTTTGTAGATAATCTGTGCATATGAATAGGTTTTACTTTGTGAAGACATCCTGTGCTTATTTATTTACTGAAAGATATGTTTATGCGATAAATGCCATTAAAAACATCTGATTCACTCATAATAGCTGGAATCTTTGAATGATAAACTCCTAGTTATGACACTAGATGGCGCTCTAATACAGTATGCACTGTTTGTATTATACACACTCTATTAATGAAATGTCATGCACTTTATAACGAGGGTAAACTGTGTGGGATGCTGTTCTTGCAATAAATAAATAACTAAATAATAATAAATAATGAAGCAGCCGGCAAACAGTAGTAGCTAGCAGTTATTATAGAGATTGTTACAGTACAACTGTGGTAATGTGATATCAGACACCACTGTATTTTAATGACACAATTGATCGTACACTCTTTGAAGAGCTCAAATTATGAAAGAGTGAAGGAACAATAAAATATAGCCTAATGAGGAGAAATATGATTATCATGATCAATTAGCAATGCAACTGTTTTTTCTTTTTTTATCATTATTATTAATGTATTATTGTTATAACCCTAATATAAGGAGTAATATTTAGCAATATGCTTGACAAAGAAAAACATTTAGCTCTCCTGTGGGAAATTCTGGGAATGACTCCCTCTAGTGGTCAAACAATGTTTTAGTTTCATTTTCAGTTTTCTGTAGTTAAAAGCAACAACAACTATCAATGATATGAACAGGCAGAATGTTTGTGATTACACAAAAGATGGAAGGGAGGTTATAGGTTTACAATACAGAAACATTAGGAGGAATCACACATCAGTTTGCGAAGGGATCATTTATAGCCAGGAGATAAGTTTAACACATAGGCCTATACAGGGCCGGTTCTAGCCATTCTGACGCTCTAGGCGAAATCCTTATTGGTGCCCCCAGTCAAATTTTGAAAAGCAACATTGGTATTACTGGTATTATTTAACAAATGCATACATACGTTCCAAATTATATTTGTTAATAAGGATTAAAATGAATACCAGTAATATCATTGTAGCCAGATGCCTGTATAGCCCTAGACCTATAATATATATACACTCTAAAAAAAAAAGGTTCTATATGGCACCAAAAATGGTTCTTCATCGTAATCATAGAGGAACCACTTTTGGTGCTATATAGCACCATATCTTAACATGTTCTGTACATGGTAGCGGTGATATAGCACCTTAGTTAGCGGTGCTATATAGCACCTTAGTCAAAGAACCGGTGAAGAACCTCTGAAGAACCGCTGAAGAACCACTGAAGCACCATAATTGGTGCTATATAGCACTTAAAAAGGTTCCCCTATGATTACGAGCCAAGAACCATTTTTGGTGCCATATAGAACTTTTTTTTTTAGAGTGTATATATATATATTTGTGCAATCCATAGTTGCTAAGAAATTGTTCTCAGACATAACTACATATTATGGTGAGATGGTGGTCCAGTGGGTTAAACCATAGAACTGATAAGCAGAAGGTTGCTGGTTCGATCCCAGCGGTCACCACCAGTGTGTCCTTGAGCAAGGCACTTTACTCCATGTTACTCCAGGGGGATTGTCCCTGTAATAAGGTCCCTGTAAGTCGCTTTGGATAAAAGCGTCTGCCAAATGCATAAATGTAAATGTATTATTACGTGATATTATTACGTTTCACATGAAAGTAATAGGAATAAATATTGATTCAGTGTACTCATTGATGCTTGAACTTCCCCTTTAAATAACGCAACGCTTTGCCCTCTGTGTGTACGACACTGCTTGCATTAATCACTATTAGAACTGAATGAATAGATTCAGCATTCAAGACCATCCGTAAAGATACGTTAAATTCGACATAGTGATTTAATAAAGGATGTTTTAATTTTGTGAATTAGCACATATTTTGCCATTTTTAAATTGGCCGTTAAAGTTTTGTATGGGACAATTACAAAACGCACTGATCCTTTAACAATGCATTGGCGCAAAAAACGTTTGGAGGTGCAAGTAGGCTAAGAGAAGAAAGCTTTATAGAGTCAAAATATAACTGCACACTCATGAAATGCTGAAGTGAACAGTGTGCAGTTATATTTTGCCTCTAACACATCGAGCAATGCTATCTGCCCATTTCACAGTGTGATTTCTTGACTACCACAAATACTGCCCTAACAAAATACAGATGTGTGCACTTTTTACTGTACCTGTTTTTTAAATTGGCCTTTAGTTTGAATTTAGCTTTATTGTACGGTTGTATGGCAACACCTCTCTTTTATCTAATGGTGTTGTTGAGCGCTCCAAATGCAAAGGTTTTTATTTTTTATTTTTTTACAGTAATTGACAGTAGGCTACTCTCTCTGATCCATTGGCATATAGTCAGATTGACTGTACTCTGATCCAGTGTGGGAACTACTGGGGGCAGCAATAACATTTTAGGGTGGCCGTGACACCCTTTACACACAAAAATCTAGTGCCAGATATGTGCTATTGGCGCCCCCCTACTGATGGCGCCCTAGGCGACCGCCTAGTTTGCCTATGCCTAAAAACGGCCCTGGGCCTATAGCTTTGCAGTTGTCCATTGTCAGCACACAATAGGCTAATGCTGAATTCGGAACCGCATACTAGCTCAGCGGTTACTATTTCATCCTTAGATGTGGTAAAAGTAGGCCTAGTAGTAGCCTATGCGAGTGCGCTTCCAAAATCAGCTTGAGTCAATCACAACGGATAAAACGCAGCTCGTGTTGCAGCCCGCTTGTACGATTATCAACAGAGAGGCTCATTTAGTGTCACTTCAAACGTTTATACATGGGTTTTATTACCATATTATTACTTCATCTAATTTGATGCACTTTCAGTGTTTTTACGTGAACATGATTTCCAATGTTCGTGTGATATCATAATCTCGTCATTGAAGTTATAGCCTACTTCCGCATGCGTGTGTTGTTGAGGGGACCAGATTTATGATGTTGACCTGTTGGATGATGAATGAGGAGAAAAGTCCCTAGGTGCGTTCCATTCGACCGTAAGTGGACTGCGAAGTGGACTTCAGAGGGTATTCCGCCATCTCAAGTGAGATTCCAATCCAAAGGGAGCGAACATGTTCAGTCCGAAGGGTACTGCGAACGGCGTAGGGAAGAAGGGAACATGCATTTGAATATTCATAGTTATTATACAAACTAGAGTATTCATAAATGGTTATGGCAATAACTGTTACATTCGTATATTACATTTTATGAATTAAAAGTGTTGAGAAGCACCTGAGGGCTGTCATTTTTTATATTTTACTTTATTTACCTCAGGAATGTTATTATATGCAGCTGCACCATTGATTAAGAATAGCCTACATTTGTATAGTTAACCAAATCAAAATGTATTTTCATATTGAATGACAGGTGTAGCTTCAAATCTGTGCATAGTCAATACAGGTAACTTATAAGTGAACTAATAAAACTAATGGACAATGTTTTGATTATATTTTTAGATACATACTGTGTGTTTTGTAAATGTATATGCTTATTATATGGTTTTAAATTTGAAAGTAAAGTACATTACAATATTAATTTATGTTATATCATAATCTGCACCCATCGTTGCCTTTCTTTGATGGCGTTGCAGGGCATTCCAAATGAGCGATTATTGTCAGCGAAGTCCACTTAACCTGACATTCCGCGCTCAGGGAGTAGTTAACAGTGCATAGGGACCTTGTCGAATGGAATGCACCCCCTGATATGCACATTGAAGGGTTGACCCAAGCCATATCAAACCAGAAGATCACAGGCACTGAGAATATCACAGAGATGTGGCCTTTTTTGACTTGAAAGCAACCACATATGTACTAAAAAGGTACTAAAATCCACCAGAACACCACTAACTTCATTTCTGCTAATTGTATGCCTATTAATATACCAAATAGTTTTTTTTCCTCTCTAATTAAACACCAAGTGGTTTGTCTTGTTTGTAGAATTAACACCCCTTCGGACATCCTCAGGTGGCGGTTACAGAGCTGGAACAGGTGAGATCTTTGTCCACATTTTCTCTGATCTTGATCTTGGGGTTCAACTTTGTCCTTCTCTTGAGAGTTAGTTGTTGAACAGTTCACCAAAACACATTGTTGTTGATGACGTAATGAACAATGTTATTAGAGGTCCAAGAACTAAAGTTGCTGGAACCCTGTTGCAATTGCAACACAGGCAATTGCATTTTGAGTCATAACTTTGGAACCCCAAGGGCTAGAATTTTTTTTCCCCCACAATCCTTCAGTCAAGTCCTACAGTAGGCCTATGTATATCTGATTTTCGGGGCCTTTGTTCAACTGAGATATTAATTGTTTAATTACATACCAAAATGTCAAGGTTTGTCTGGCCAACACGACCAGTGATGTTATATGTTGTTCAGGGGCGCAACTACCCAGTGCCAGAGGGGTATGCAGCAACAATTTTGGCTCCCCCCAAATAACAAATAAATAAATAAGTGAGCCAGACATCATTATGAATGGGCTGTAAATAATAAAGGTTTATTTTAAAGTATATCAGCCACTGTAGGCCTACCATAATTATACATGTAGTATATTATACAGGTATGTACATATATGTATATATATTGTGGCAGGGTGACGAATCACACAACACAGGATTAAGTGAAAAGCCCCCGGAGGGTGGGTTTTATTGTGAACTGGTGAAACAAACGTAGACGGTGACATGCAGGTGCGCTGTGCTTCCTTCCAGGGTGCCTCGCGGTGACGTCAGTGGGACGGTGTGGCCTGAGTGTCACAGGCTGCTGTCTGAGTGAGAGAGAGAGAGAGAGAGAGAGAGAGAGAGAGAGAGAGAGAGAGAGAGAGAGAGAGAGAGAGAGAGAGAGAGAGAGAAAGTGTTAGCGTTCGCTGCATGGAGTGTAGTGCTCAAACTGGAGTCCCGTGGTGCTGTGTTTTATTCTCTGTGTTGATCGCCTGCAGCTGTGACGGTCCGGCCCGTGCTGATTACTGGCAGGTGATCTGTGTTTGTTTCCAGGGCAACGCTGATGAGCGCTCGGGAGACTTGTCACCCCCCCCCCCCCCCCCCGCCCCCTCCTAAGCGTCACACTGGCCCTGTAACAAAAATTAGCAGGGAGTGCGCCCTGACAGACCTGCGTAAGCTGACCACTGCCTGGAGAGTCTGTCGGCATTGAAGTTGGCCATCCCGGCCCGATGTTCCACCGTGAAGCTGAAGTCCTGGAGCGCTAGGAACCACGCGTCACTCTGGCGTTGGTGTCTTGTTTTTTTGTGTCTTTGTGTTTTGGTCTCCGGGCGGGGTGTCGACAGGATGACGTCTATCTTTTTCTTCTGGGGCTGGATCAGTCCTCTACCCACCCGGAAACCCAGGTACTGAGTCTCGGCGATGGCAAGGTGGCATTTCCGGGGGTTGGCGGTCAGTCCAGCCCGCCGGAGTTCCAGGAGCACCCTCCGCAGCCGCTCCAATTGGTCCTGCCAGGTCTCAGAGTGGATGACCACGTCGTCGAGGTAGGCTGCCGCATACGCTTGGTGGGGACGAAGAAGAACGTCCATCATCCTCTGGAACATTGCGGGGGCCCCATGCAAGCCGAAGGGGAGGGTCCGGTATTGCCAGTGCCCACTGGGAGAGGAGAACGCCGTCTTCTCTTTGGCGGAGTCAGTCAGGGGAACCTGCCAGTAGCCTTTGGTGAGGTCCAGTGTTAAGATGTACCGGGCCCTCCCCAAACGTTCCAACAACTCGTCGACGCGAGGCATCGGGTAGCCATCGAACTCCGAGACCTCGTTGAGCCGGCGGAAGTCATTGCAGAAGCGGAGGGTGCCATCCGGCTTCGGTACCATGACGATGGGGCCGGACCAGGTGCTGCGCGATGGCTCAATTACCCCTAATTTCAGCATCTCACAAACCTCATCCTCAATGGCCTGTCTCCAAGCCTCGGGGACCCTATAGGGCCGCTGCCTCACGATTAGTCCGGGTGTAACATTGGTCTGCCCGGGACGTGTGGAGAACACATCAGAGAACTGATGGACCAGATGGTTCAGCTCCGTCTTCTGAGTGGCTGACAGCGGTGCTCCGACATCCACAACCGCTCGACAGAGGAGATGGTTGCAGCACCACTCCTTCCCCCGGAGGAGGGCCAGGGGAGAATCTTTTGTTCTCTTTTAATTTCTGTTCCGCCGCTGGCCAGAGTGCCAGCGGTACCCAAAACTTCGATAAATGAGCAGTTTCAGAAATCTCTGGGTGCCAAGCTCTTGCCGGTGGTCGACGCTCCCATGCCTCGCCACCCTCAGGTGCCTCTCCCTTCGCCAGCAGGGGACGCCGGCTGTGGGGACGCACGTAAGCGGCCTTCCCACACTAGCACGCCCCCTCAGCGGATCCAGGTAAGTGTTGCACAGCACACTCAGATCCCACTCCGGGCCACTCCCATGCCGTCCGGGTCGGATCCCTGCATTCCGCTGCGGGTACGTCTGTGGTGCCGTTGATCCCCCTTGCTCGGTGTCTGGGAGCCTGGCTAGCGCTTCCCAGCCCGTCTCGGTGGCTCCTCCGTACCATCAGACTCGGCTATGCGATTCAGTTTGCCCGGCGTCCCCCCAAGTTTAGGGGCGTTCACTTCACGACAGTAGCGAAGGAGAACGCCCCCGTGCTCTGGGTGGAGATCGCAGTCCTACTGACGAAGGATGCGATAGAGCCGGTCCCTCTAGCTGATATGAGGTCCGGGTTCTACAGCCCGTACTTCATTGTACCCAAGAAAGGCGGCGGGTTACGGCCGATCTTGGATCTGCGATTCTTGAACTGGTCCCTTCACAGGCTGCCGTTCAGAATGCTAAGGCAGAAACGCATCTTCAGGTGCATCCGTCCCCAAGATTGGTTTGCAGCGATCGACCTGAAGGACGCGTACTTTCATGTCTCGATTCTCCCTCGACACAGGCCCTTTCTGCGCTTTGCGTTCGAGGGGCGGGCATATCAGTACCGTGTCTTACCCTTCGGCCTGTCCCTGTCGCCCCGCGTCTTTACGAAGGTCGCGGAGGCGGCCATTGCTCCCATGAGAGAGCGTGGTGTTCGCATTTTCAACTATCTCGACAACTGGCTGATCCTTGCCCAGTCGCGGGAGCAGTTGTGCGAACACAGGGACATGGTGCTCAGTCACCTCAGCCAGTTGGGACTTCGGGTCAACTGGGAGAAGAGCAAACTCTGTCCAACACAGAGGATCTCTTTTCTCTGTATGGAGATAGACTCAGTCGCCATGACAGCGCGCCTCACAGAGGAGCGCATCCAGTCAGTGTTGAACTGCTTGAATTCGTTCAGAGGCAGGACAGCGGCACCACTGAAACACTTTCAGAGGCTCCTGGGGCATATGGCATCCACAGCCGCAGTAACGCCGTTGGGATTGCTTCATATGAGACCGCTTCAAAGCTGGCTACACGATCGAGTCCCGAGATGGGCGTGGCACAGCGGTTCCCTCCGCGTCCAAGTGACTCCGAGGTGCTGCCAAACCTTCAGCCCGTGGTTGGACCCTTCGTTTCTACGGGCAGGATTTCCCCTAGAACAAGTGTCCAGGCATTCTGTTATCTCCACGGATGCCTCATCCACCAGCTGGGGTGCCACATACAACGGGCTTGCAGTTTCGGGTCTGTGGACGGGACCTCAACTGCAATGGTATATCAATTGCCTGGAGTTGTTAGCAGTTCGTCTTGCACTCAGCCACTTCAAAGTTCTGCTCAGAGGCAAGCTCGTTCTGGTCCGTACGGACAACACTGCGGCCGTTGCGTACATCAACAAACAGGGTGGTCTACGCTCCCGTCGCATGTCACAACTCGCCCGCCATCTCCTCTTATGGAGTCAGAAGCATCTGAGGTCGCTTCGTGCCATTCACATTCCGGGCCTGCTCAATCGTGCAGCCGACGAGCTCTCACGACAGCCAGTGCTCCCAGGAGAGTGGAGACTCCATCCCCAGGTGGTCCAGCTGATATGGAGTCGCTTCGGGACCGCACAGGTAGACCTGTTTGCCGCTCCGGACACGACCCATTGCCAGTGGTTTTATTCCCTGACCAAGGAGACCCTCGGCTCGGATGCCCTAGCACACAGCTGGCCCCGGGGCCTACGCAAATATGCGTTTCCCCCAGTGAGCCTTCTCGCACAGACACTGTGCAAGGTCAGGGAGGACGAGAAGCAAGTCCTGTTGGTTGCTCCATATTGGCCCAACCGGACTTGGTTCCCAGAACTAGTGCTCCTCGCGACAGCACCTCTTTGGCCCATTCCTCTGAGGAAGGACCTCCTGACTCAGAGATGGGGCACCCTATGGCACCCGCGTCCGGACCTCTGGAAACTCCATGTTTGGTTCTAGGTGACCTACCGCAAGCGGAAGTTGACACCATCGCTTCTGCTAGAGCCCCCTCTACGAGGCGCCTCTATGCGTTGAAGTGGAACCTGTTCGTCAATTGGTGCTCTTCTCGCCGAAAAGACCCCCGAAGATGTTCGATCAGGTCTGTGCTTTCCTTTCTACAAGATGGGTTGGACCGAAGGCTGTCTCCCTCCACCCTCAAAGTCTATGTTGCCGCTATCGCTGCTAATCATGATCTAGTAGATAGAAAATCTTTAGGTAAGCACGATCTGATCGTCAGGTTCCTGAGGGGGGCGAGGAGACTAAATCCGCCTAGCCCTCCCTCTATACCCTCTTGGGACTTGTCTCTGGTGCTAACCGCACTGCAGAGAGCGCCCTTTGAGCCTTTGCAGTCAGCAGAGTTAAAGATCTTGTCATTAAAGACAATACTTCTGACTGCGTTGGCCTCCATCAAGAGGGTAGGGGACCTGCAGGCATTTTCGGTCGACGAATCGTGCCTGGAATTCGGGCCCGGTAACTCTCATGTGATCATGAGTTTAAGTATAATTATCAGAGCCTGCCGGGGGAACGAAAAACATTATATAAATAGAAGTCGGCTATTCTTTCACTCGGGAAGCGAATGGCGAGTGAAGCAGTTCGGGCGAGCGTGCATGTAAGTGTTTTGAACTTATTCTGCACTTGTGTTACACGGCTTAAAGTGGTACTTGCTAGAACAGTGTTGTTTCTCCTACTGGTATTGCATTTGATTCTGTCTGTGTGTAGCCTAATTGATCCTGTCATAGTAAATTCATTTGAATAATATACGAGTTTGTTCGTTATTACTGAACGAGCCTTTTGCACTTAAGTAAGTTGTCCTATTCAGGCAGAGATTGGTATTGATTTGAAACCATTCACAGCGTTTAAGTATAATTATCAGAGCCTGCCTTGCTCCCACCTGAACTCACTCTAGCAGTGAATAGTATCTATTTAACGAGCGTTCCATAGCTGGCGCGGAAGCGTTTTCAGCCTCCGCGTGTGAAGACCGACGCGGGTAAAGACATCTGTATTCGACTCTTCCTCTGCGCGACTCCTCTGAGGCAAGGACTCCGGTAAGGCTTCGTGCTATCTCCATCTCTTGTCCTCTTTCACCTTACTTTTCTCTCTAACCATGTGTGTACAGTCCATTCCCGTTATCTCTCAACCACGCCCCACTATTACACGCAGGCCTACGCGACACTGTAACTTTGCTAATCTACGTCCTGTTCCTTTCTCCGCTAATGCTCCTCCATCTTTTTCTGTGGGACTATGGAATTGTCAGTCAGCGGTCAATAAAGCTGACTTCATTCCAGCCTTTGCCACTCAATCCGCTCTCAAAATCTTGGCCTTGACTGAGACCTGGGTCCGCCCAGAAGACTCAGCAACACCCGCTGCTCTTTCTAATAACTTCTCTTTCTCCCACACCCCACGCCAGACGGTTCAGTCTTCTCATTTATAACAACTGGAAATACTCAACTCACACATCTCTTTGCAATAACAACACATTTGAATACCACGCTATTATGCTTACGACTCCCGTTCAACTCCATATTGCAGTCATTTACCGCCCCCCTGGTCCATTGACCACCTTTGTTCATGAGCTAGATGTTCTGCTGTCCTCATTTCCAGAGGATGGCAGCCCACTCATAGTTCTTGGTGACTTCAACATTCATCTGGACAAATCTTATGCTTCAGATTTCCACTCCGTCCTTGCATCATTCGATCTCAATCGCCTCATCACTTCACATACCCACAAATCTGGTAACCATCTGGACCTCATTTACACACACAACTGCTCTACAGACAATATTTTGGTCAAACCTCTACACATCTCAGATCATTTCTTCATCACATTCAACCTTCAACTCACTACTCATGCACCACCAGTTCCTCCACCTGTTACCTTCAGGCGAAATCTGCGCTCACTTTCTCCTTTTCATCTCTCCTCTGCTGTCTCATCCTCCCTTCCCTCATCCTCACAATTATCCTCTATGGATGTCAACACTGCAACCAACACTTTATGCTCCACTTTAACTTCTTGTCTAGACAGTATTTGCCCTCTTTCTTTTAGGCCAGCACGAGCCACTCCCTCTAACCCTTGGTTATCTGATGTTATTCGTGAACACCGGACGATACTCAGGGCAGCAGAGAGAACATGGCGTAAATCTAACCACCCATCCGATCTAGGTAAGTATCAGTCCCTGCTTTCATCCTTCTCAGATGAAGTACATGCAGCTAAATCTTCTTATTTCCAAAACAAGATCAACAACACCTCAAACTCACGCACACTGTTCAGAACATTTAACTCTCTCCTCTGCCCTCCCCCACCACCTCCCTATCTCCAGACAATTTTGCACAATTCTTCACAAACAGAACAACAACCATCAGCAGTCAGTTCTCACCCACGCGCACTGTGGACTTTAGTTCAGCCACATCCACAACCAAACATCCTCTCTTCTCATTTTCTACACTCACTGAGACAGAAGTATCTAAACTTCTCCTCTCTAGCCATCCTACCACCTGTCCTCTTGATCCAATTCCCTCACACCTCCTTCAAGCCATCTCTCCTACAATCCTACCAGCACTCACTCACATCATCAACACATCTCTCTGCACTGGCATCTTCCCTCCCACATTCAAGCAGGCTCGGGTAACTCCACTGCTTAAGAAACCCACATTAAACTCATCACTCATAGATAACTACAGACCTGTTTCTCTCCTACCATTCATAGCAAAAACTATTGAACGAGATGTTTTCAACCAGGTTTCATCCTTCCTATCACAGAATAATCAGCTGGACATCAACCAATCAGGTTTCAAAAGGGGCCACTCCACAGAGATTCAGTCGGTCACTGAAGCCCTGCGGATAGCTAAAGCTGACTTCAAATCATCAGTCCTTGTCCTGCTCGATCTATCTGCGGCCTTTGACACGGTCAATCATCAGATTCTTCTGTCCACCCTCTCATCACTGGGCATCACAGGGACTCCACTCCTTTGGTTTGAGTCCTATCTCACAGGTAGGTCTTTCAAGGTTGCCTGGAGAGGAGATGAATCCCAAGCACATCCACTGACCACTGGGGTTCCCCAGGGCTCAGTGCTTGGTCCTCTCCTCTTCTCCATCTACACTACTTCATTGGGACCCATCATTCAGGCACATGGCTTCTCATACCACTGCTATGCTGATGACACTCAGCTCTACCTTTCATTTCACCCAGATGACCTCACAGTAGCTGCACGAATGTCCAGCTGTCTGGCTGACATCTCTGCATGGATGAGAAATCATCACCTGCAGCTCAATCTGGCAAAGACTTATTTTAAACTTAGAGTTTCTCATCTTCCCCCCCAGTCCCACCATACAACATGACTTCACCATCCAGTTAGGTACATCCTTGATTTCCCCATCAAAGTCAGTCAGAAATCTTGGAGTAACATTTGATGACCAGCTGTCCTTCAGAGAACACATTTCTAAGACAGCTCGCTCATGCCGGTTTGCGCTCCACAACATCAGGAAGATTAGACCATTCCTAACAGAGCACGCAACACAGCTTCTTGTCCAGGCCCTGGTTATTTCTAGACTTGACTACTGTAATGCGCTTCTGGTTGGACTCCCCTCGTGCGATCCAAACACTTTGAATGATCCAGAATGCTGCAGCACGTCTTGTCTTCAACGAGCCCAAAAGGACCCACGTCACTCCTCTCTTCATCTCCTTGCACTGGCTACCACTCGCTGCTCGCATCAAGTTTAAGGCGCTGATGCTTGCATACAGAGCCACCACGCTCTCTGCTCCTGCTTACTTTGACATTCTACAAATTCACACCCCACCAGAAGCCTTTGCTCAGCAAAGGAACGACGGCTTGTGGTACCATCACAGAGGGGGAAAAAAATCCCTTTCCAGAACATTTTCATTCAACGTTCCCAGCTGGTGGAACGATCTTCCCAACACCATCCGAAACGCAGAATCATTGACATCATTCAAAAGTCAACTTAAAACCCAGCTCTTCCGTGACCACTTAACCTCATAAAAAAAAAAAAAAAAAAACTTTCCTTTCCTCTTTCTCTTCCTTCTTCCCTCCCTACTCTAGCCTGTGCTACACTGAGCAATGTACACACCTTGTGCCCAAGGTTCCCACTACTCCCTTCCGGGACCAAGTGGTGAGCCTAGCTTTTCTCTGTCCCGTCCGTGCTCTCCGGACTTACGTGGACAGAACGCAAAGCTTCAGGACCTCAGAGCAGCTCTTCGTCTGTTACGGAGGACAGCAGAAGGGAAAGGCTGTCTCCAAGCAGAGAATGGCCCACTGGATAGTGGATGCCATCGTCTTGGCGTATGAGTCCCAAGACATGCCCTGCCTGCTCGGGTTAAGAGCCCACTCCACCAGGGGTGTTGCTTCTTCCTGAGCGTTCGCTCAGGGCACCTCGCTGACAGATATTTGTAGAGCTGCAGGCTGGGCGACACCTAACACGTTCGCTAGATTCTATAGCCTCCGTGTAGAGCCGGTATCTTCCTGTGTGCTCACTTCACATAGTCAGTAACACCGAAGTTCCCGTTCTTGTGTTGGCTTGCTGCACCATTCCCCTCTAGATGGACCGGATACGTGCGCTAACTGCTCCAGTTGAGTTCCCCGGAATGGCGAACCCTGTTGAGTCCTCCGTTACCCTCGGCAGTCGGATGTGGCGGAGCGTCCGATGCCAGGTCTAGCACTCGTATGCATTGGTGGAACGGGTGTTAGGCTGGGTTCCATATGTTTTGACCCCCAAGGCGGTCCCATGTGTGTATTCTTCCACGGTACGGCTCCCTATGGCGAGCTCCTCTGCCATCTCAAGAAGGTGTAGTCCCCCGCCTTCGCCGGGGCCACCCCTGGGACTTCCGTATGTTGTGCTGCCCACGGCCAGCCCATACGTGTATTCTCCACATGGTAGCTCCCTCCGGGCATGATGTGGCTTCCGCAGCTGCCTCCTCGGGCACGCTTTCCCAGCATTATCCAATAAAGTCAGCTGAATGGGTCTTGCGGAACAGCAGCTTTTTGACTCTCCCTGCGTGAATTTCCCTGCCCGCTAACAGACGGGGTCTGAGGGGCTCATCGCTGGGAGCTGGAAGTGGTAGTAACTATGGCGTTTTCCAAAGGGATCCCAATTCGTTGGTATGTCCGATGTACATCGAACGTGACCGACTGAAAGGGAACGTCTTGGTTACAAATCAAATCAAATCAAATCAAATCACTTTATTTGTCACTCTACCATATGCACAAGTGCAACAGTAGGTGAAATTCTTAGGTGCAGTTCCGAGCAACATAGTAGTCATGACATGACATGTACAACATTTAAAGCAGCATCAGATTACACATCTGATGCGCACACAATTACTCACAGCACAGTAAACTCTACAATAAACAATAATAATTTACACAATGTGAGTGTAGTCCTCACAGCTTTAAACAATATACACATACTTACAATATACATATACTTTAAACAATATACACTAAACATACGCTAAACAATATACATTACGCTATAATAGTAATAATAATATACAATGTATAGTATAAAATATTATTCACAGATTGAAAAATTTAAATCCAAAGTGCAATAGATGCTGTATGATAAATAATGTGTATATAATGTGTGTGTATCTACAGTGGGTTGTGCTGAGTGATATTCTGTCCAGAGTGTGTTATGATCCTGATGGATCAAGAGTTAAGTAGTCTGATTGCTTGTGGGAAGAAGCTGTTCTGGAGTCGGCTGGTGCGTGTTCTGATGCTGCGGTACCGTCTGCCTGATGGGAGCAGTGAGAGCAGCCCATGGTTCGGGTGGCTAGAGTCTCTGATGATCCTCTGAGCTCTCTTCACACACCGCCTGGCATAAATGTCCTGGAGGGAGGGAAGCTCACCTCCGATGATGCAGCTGGCCGTGCGCACTACCCTTTGCAGGGCCTTGCGGCTGCGGGCGGTACTGTTGCCGTACCAGGTGGTGATGCAGCCAGTCAGCAGGCTCTCTATAGTGCAGGTGTAGAAGCGTGTGAGGATGTGGCGGTTCATTCCAAACCTCCTCAGCCGTCGCAGGAAGAAAAGGCGCTGATGAGCCTTCTTCACAACGGCCTCAGAGTGGACGGACCATGAGAGTTCCTCTGTGATGTGGACACCGAGGAACTTGAAGCTGCTGACTCTCTCCACCGGTGCTCCATCGATGGTGATGGGGCGGTATTCTCTCTCATTCCTCCTGAAGTCGACCACCAGCTCCTTGGTCTTGCTGACGTTGAGGGAGAGGTTGTGCTCCTGACACCACCGTGTCAGAGTGTGCACCTCCTCTCTGTAGGCCGTTTCATCATTGTCGGTGATAAGACCTACCACCGTCGTATCGTCAGCAAACTTGATGATGGTGTTGGAGCTGTGGGTTGCCACACAGTCATGTGTGTACAAAGAGTACAGGAGTGGGCTGAGAACGCAGCCCTGAGGGGCTCCAGTGTTGAGAGTCAGTGATGAGGAGATGTTACTGCCCATTCTGACCACCTGGCGTCTGTTTGACAGGAAGTCCAGGATCCAGCTGCATAACAGGCTGTTTAAGCCTAGAGCCCGGAGTTTCATGTCAAGTATGGAGGGCACAATGGTGTTGAATGCTGAGCTGTAGTCCACAAACAGCATTCTCACATACGTGTTCCTCTTTTCCAGGTGGGAGAGAGCAGTGTGTATTGTGGATGAAATGGCATCATCAGTGGAGCGGTTTGTGCGGTATGCAAACTGCAGTGGGTCCAGTGAGGGGGGGAGAACAGAGCAGATGTGGTTTCTGATTATTCTTTCAAAGCATTTGCTGATGATGGGGGTCAGAGCAACAGGACGCCAGTCGTTTAAGCAGGTGGTTTTTGACTGCTTAGGTACAGGAACAATAGTGGACGTTTTAAAGCATGTGGGGACCACAGACAGGGAGAGGGACAGGTTAAAAATGTCCGTGAAGACTCCAGCCAGTTGGTGCGCGCACGCTCTGATCACACGGCCGGGAATGCCGTCTGGACCCGCAGCTTTACGGACGTTCACCCGCCGGAAGGATCGGTTTACATCCGCGACAGATACGGAGAGTGCACTAACCTCTGTATCTTCAGCCGCGAGCGCTGTCTCCGCGAGGGCGGTGTTAGTTCCCTCAAAGCGAGCATAGAAGGTGTTGAGCTCGTCCGGGAGAGAGGCAGCGGTGTTCACGGTGGAGTTTGTGTTCCCTTTGTAGTCCGTGATGGTGTTAATTCCCCTCCACATGCTTCTGGAGTCGGTGGTGTTGAACTGTCCTTCAATCTTGTCCCTGTACTGGCGTTTTGCTGCTCTGATGGTTTTCCGGAGGGCATAACTTGCTTGTTTATGCTCCTCCGCGTTACCGGAGTTAAAGGTGAAGGTGCGCGCATTGAGTGCCGCGCGAACATCCCCATTTAGCCACGGCTTCTGGTTAGGGTACAGCCGAATTGTTTTGGTCGGAACAACGTCATCTACGCACTTCCTGATGAAACACGTTACGCTATCAGCGTAAACCTCGATGTCGTCATCAGAGGCCGACCGGAACATCTCCCAGTCCGCGTGATCAAAACAGTCCTGTAGCATAGAATCTGATTGGTCCGACCAGCACTGGATGGTTCTGAGGGCGGGTGCTTCCTGTTTGAGTCTTTGCCTATATGCGGGCAAAAGGAGGATGGAAGCGTGATCCGATTTGCCAAATGGTGGGCGCGGGAGGGACTTGTAACAATCCTTGAAGGGGGAGTAGCAGTGATCTAAGACGCGGTTCCCTCGCGTGTTGAAGTTAACATGTTGGTGGTATTTGGGTGCGATGCGCTTGAAGTTGGCTTTGTTAAAGTCCCCGGTCACAATAAACGCGGCCTCAGGATGCGCGGTTTCCTGCTCACTCACTGTCCTATACAGTTCCTTTAGTGCCCGGTCTGTGTCGGCTTGTGGGGGAATATACACAGCTGTGATGATGACCGCGGTGAATTCCCTCGGTAGCCAGAATGGTCGGCACAGAACCATGAGAAGTTCCAGATCAGGAGAACAGAAAGACTTGATAGAATGTACGTTCCTCTGATCACACCAGGATCGGTTAATCATAAAACATACACCCCCGCCTTTGCTTTTCCCGGAGAGATCTTTTTCTCTGTCCATTCGATGCACGGAGAACCCCGTGGTTTCGATGGCCGAATCTGGAATCTCAGCGGACATCCAAGTTTCTGTAAGGCAGATAATGCAGCAGTCCCTCGTCTCTCGCTGGAAAGAGATCCGCGCTCTCAGCTCGCAGAGTTTATTGTCCAGAGACTGAACATTTGCCAGTAAAATACTGGGAAGTGGGGGTCGGTTTGCGCGGCGTCTTACTCTGATAAGTACGCCGGCTCTGCTTCCCCTTCTCCGGCCGCGTTTGCGTGGTCGGGCCGTCCAGACAAAGAGCTCCGCTGCTGTGTTTGTAAACGGCGGTTCGTCACTGAAGAATTTAAAGAATTTAAAGTCCGGTTTTCGGAGTGCGATTGCCGAACCAATGTCCAAAAGTGTCTGTCTGTCGTACGTAGTAAGGCAGACAACATCCAAGACAAAAAACACAAAAACTATAAACAGAACAAACAAAAAACTACAATGTTTCAGCAGAGCTTGCGACGTTGCGGCCATCCTCGGCGCCATCTTGACTTCAATGGTCAAGATTGTTTGGTCAAGTTACGTATGGTAACCCTCGTTCCCTGAAGGAGGGAACGGAGACGTACGTCCCGTCGCCACAGTTGCTGTACCATCACTGCATGGCCGAGTCACTAAGTTCGGCTCCTCAGTGAAAAACAGCGTGCATTTGCTCTCGCTTCCTGTTTATACACGCGGTGCGGTGCGGAGAGCGAGATGCAAATCTCGCACGCCAATTGTTCATTGGCCGGTTCTATATAGCTCGAAGCTGATAGGGGCTCCCAGAAGTGATCCCAATTCGTCTGTATGTCCGACGTACGTCTCCGTTTCCCCCTTCAGGGAACGAGGGTTACCATACGTAACCGAGACGTTTTTAAAATAGCAAATCACGCATCGAGGACGTGCGCTTTGATATAAAAACACGCGTCAAATGCTGTCAAATCACACGCTTTTGACGTGTCAATGCGTAATCAGACGCCCGCCCAAGCGTATATGAACACTTTGGCTGCCCCCGCCAGGCGCGCCCACTAGCGATATTCCATTATTATCCAAAATTCTATTATGGAATCTTATGAGGGCGCCTATTCTAGCCTGCTAGTCCTCTAAAGTGTTATATAATATTGAGGAAATACAGAAATAATTTAGAAACGCACAACAGCAGCAACATATAGAAAATACTTTCTTTTTTTTTTTTATACCATCGCTTTGGCGCCCCCAAGGTGCTGCGCCCCTATGCGCCGCATATAGCGCATACCCACTTTTTGCGCCACTGATGTTGTTACTACACCAGTAGTTGGGTATAAATAATATAATATTCATTCAGTCAGTAGTATAGTAGATGTTTCACCAGTGACACATTTTTGAAGTATTGTAAAAAGGTAAAATAGACATTTGTGCGTTTTCCCCGATGAAGGAGTTTGAATATAGTGACATATAGTTCACATGGCAAAGACAAAAACACTGGAAATCAGAAATATGTAAATGCCATTTTGATTTTATTTAGTTCTGATTGAATTCATGTGAATTTTTACATTATAAATTTACAATTTATGTTTTACCTTTGAAAAGCAGCACTGTTATGCTACTGAAAAAAATATGCAACTTATTTTTAAATTGTGTTTTCTGTAGATCAGAAGTTAAACAGTTTCATATGAGCAGGAATGGAAAAAAAACACCTTCAACCACACGCTATTCACACACCAGACACACACTTCCAGCCAACAGATCAAATAACTTTTTGTACAGATGTGAATAAATGAGACCACAGCATGTTCTCCAGTGTTTTGCACTTTTTTTTCTTAAGATTTACACACACGGTCCCTTGAAGACTTTAAGAGTCAAACATGTAAAGTCTCCAATCGCCATACGGTTCAGACAATTTCTTAAATGTCCTTGAATTCCAAGGCAAGTTCTTTTGAAGTTTTTAGGAGATTGTTTCATGAATCAACATTAAAGTATCACACTTTAAACCCCTCAGGATGAAAAACTCAACCATAGACTCAAAGGTTGTCGCAGGTCAGTTTGGTCTGGCACTTAGAAAAAGACTGAAGTTTGATCATCTTCTCATTGTGATAGGTGCATACACCACATTATCCTCCTCTTTAACTTTCTGTAAAAAAAAAAAAAAAACACATAACAGAAGATAATAAAAATAGCAGCTAGCAGCAATTATCAGGTTCAAGTGCTTTAAGGCCTTTAAAGGTGCCCTGCCACACAACCATTTTTACTGGTATTTTTTTAAAATATATTATGTCCATATGTGTTTATGTGCCGTGAAAGTAAAAATTAACTACCTTCTCTGTCAGCTCTAGCCACTGGAAAAACATAAGCGGTTAACTTGAAGTTAAGACCGCGCCCATAGAATACGTCTAGCTCAGTGACAGGATGGGGGATTGGTGGAGGTGGGGGAGTGGGGTTTACAGAGCATTTTCTTGTGGTGCCCCCCTGAGCACTTGGTGCCCTACGCGCAGCGCATGATGTGCGTGGTGGGAGCGGCGGCACTGTATGGGCCCTATTTTAACGATCTGAAACGCAACTGTCAAAGCGCAAAGCGCAAGTAACTTTGTGGGCGGGTCTCGGCGCTGTTGCTATTTTCCCGGCGGGATAAATGGCTCTTGCGCCCGGCGCAAATCTAAAATGGGTTGGTCTGAAGTAGCTTCATTATTCATAGGTGTGGTTTGGGCGTAACGTGAATAAACCAATCAGAGCGTCATCCAACATTCCCTTTAAAAGCAGGTGCGCAAGTTCCATTATGGATTGCTATTATTATGGCGTATTTACCAGGCGCACGCCAGGAGCGGTTCACAGCCGAGGAGACTGATGTTCTTGTAAGAGCAGTGAAAGACAGAGAAGTTGTGTTGTATGGGGATGGGAGAAACCCACCCAAAATAGCGTCGGTTAAATAAATAATTAGCCTGAATAGTTTGTAAGCTAGATTTATGCCTATTTTTTCACATCTTCGTGGCACACCACAATGATTTCCGTCATCTCATGTGTTAATATTTTTTTAGTGTAACAATTTATGATTTGCAAAAATAACTGTTGCATCTGTGTAGATTACATGAGCAAAGTGTATGTGCGTTGTGCACGCTATGGTCAAGCATGCGCCCTTAAAATAGCATAATGAACAACGCGCAACGCGCCACTGACTTTAGACTAGGTTTTTTCTGGTCAGTGGCGCAATTGTTTAATGGAACAGCAAAATAGCACCAGGGATTGTTTGCGCCGGAACACGCCTCCTTTTTTGCGCTGAACCGCCCAGGGAGCGCAAGTTCATTCACTAGTTTAGCGACGTGCTTCTGTGGAGGGAAAAGCGCGCTTTGCGCGGGTGCAAAATAGGAATGACACATGCGTCGGTGTACAAAGTCAATTGCGCTGGGTGCAAGATAGGGCCCAGTGTGTATATATATATATATATATCTGAAGAAGCCATTTCTGCTGCAATTCCAGACGATAGTAAACAAAGTTCCTCTTATTTACTTGTTGCGTTGGGTAAAGAATGCTGATAGCCAGGCTCTCATTGGTTAGCTGTTAGCCAATCAGCTTCAAGCAGCTTAGCTCGTTGAATATGATGCAAAGCGAGTCTTCCAGGCTTATACCATGCTAGAATGGCTTGAAACAGCTTTTTAACAGTTATAATATAACAGTTATATATTTTAACAGTAACAGCCACCTATGGTCCAATCTCCATAAAAGATTGCATGCTTGTTTAGAATCATATATCAAGTTTTTGAGTTTTCGTTTAGGATTTGTAGGCTTTTGGGTATGTTTGTCCACGCCATATGATATGAATGTTTTGTGTATGTGTGAAAAACAAAGACGATTAACAAAGTGCTGTATTTGGTATGTCAAGCAGCATAACAAGCTTTGTTGGACAGCTAAAAATAACTAAACGAGGATGACAACAGAAGCCAGACACATTTAATTTACAAATGGCCATGCCCACTCTTACCTGAAAAATAAGGTGGATAGAGGCATAAAACTTGTTAGCACCCGGTGGCTGATTTCTTTCAAATTTCTCACAGAAATTTCGTTTCAATCGGCCTCCATTAACCTTGTCTGATAGGTGCTCAAATTTGATTGGTCGATGGCGGCCATGTTTTTCAAGATACACAAATGTCCTCATAGACAGTCATGGCACATTGGACAAAGACACTGCATGCCAATTCTCATGCCAACTGTGACCTCAGATTGAACCCGTACATATTTATACCAAGTTTGGTGGAAATATCTAATTCCTTTCAAGAGTTGTAGCCATTGTAGTATATCACCCTGTAGCCCAAGACTGGTTTCCCAATTAAGCTAAGCAGGGCTAAGTCTGGTCAGTACCTGGATGGGAGACCAACTGGGAAAACTAGGTAGCTGCTGGTAGAGGTGTTAGTAAGGCCAGCAGGGGGCGCTCACACTGTGGTCTGTTTGGGTCCTAACGCCCCAGTATAGTGATGGGGACACTATACTGTAACAAGCACCGTCCTTTGGATGAGACTCTCTGTGGTCATTCAAAATCCCAGGATGTCCTTCAATAAAGAGTAGGGGTGTAACCCCGGCATCCTAGCCAAATTTGCCCATTGGCCCCTGTCCATCATGGCCTCCTAATTATCCCTATATACTGATTGCTTCATCACTCTGTCTCCTCTCCACCAATCAGCTAGTGTGTGGTGGGCGTTCTGGCGCAATATGGCTGCCATCGCATCATCCAGGTGGATGCTGCACATTGGTGGAGGTTGAGGAGATTCCCCCTTTCTATATGTAAAGCGCTATATAAATGTAACAAATTATAAATTATTATTATTGATTTTCAGTCTAAAATAATGGATTTGAAAAACAAATCCAAAATACCTGTAAAATTTGCCATCTAATCCGAAACGTGCGTTTTGAGTCAAGGATTCCAACGATACAAGACACTAGAGTTAACAGTTTTGGAATTATGAGCCATTACATTTTTTTTTCCGTTGTAGCGCCACCATCAGGCCGTCACCATCAGAGCAAGCCTCTGTGATGTTGTAGATGGGTTGGGTACTACCACCTACGATGAATTCTGGTCCTTGGAATTTCTTACAATTACAATTGGTTTCAGCTCTACACATTAAACCCCTAATAAAAATAATAAATGTGGTAGGTTCATCCTGAAGATTTAAATGTAATATATAGTTGTTTTTTTTCTAACATAATAGTTTTGCATAGTATTATGCTCTTATTGCTTTTATAAATATCTGATATGGTGCTATTATGTCTGTGATGTGGTGATTATTGTCTGTGATTATACAGACAAAAACACAATCACACAGCGATCTACATCTGCCTCAAAGCTGAAATGATATAAAGACACTCAACACATTAAATTCTCTTACCGTTTTATGTGCGTTTCTTTTGTAGAACGCTGGTTCAGCGTAAGTGATCTCATCTTCACCCGTCGCAACTGTTTCAATGATAATAATAGATTCACTAAAACAACAACTCAATACTAACTGTAGATCTGATTCTTCACAGCATATGTGTTATTATTAGGACGGTCGGAGATAAAGCATCACACATTTCATTATATGTTTAACACTGCAGTTTTAAAAAATGGAACATTTAATTTGAAGTTAAGCCTATAATGTTTTTATACACTAAAGGTAATGAACATTTAGGGCTAATAGGGCATTTTAGTAACGATTTAGAGTATACTTTTAAAGTACTGCTTGTTATAATACTTATTAAAGTCAGTTTGTAACACTTGCCTTCTTGGTCTGTTTTTCTTTGATATTTGCAGATCCAGAAGATCCCAAATCCTGCTGCAGACATCAGAGTTCCAGCAGAGATCAGCACTATCAGAGAGACTGGAGGATGAGGAGGAGACTGTGTGTCCAGCTCTGTAATGATAAAGAAAGAAGTGACTGCATCCGTCTGATCTACAACAGAAGACAGAGATCAGGTCAGTAAATAAACACATATATCAGCCGTGCTACTGTACCTGCACATGTGTGACAGAGTTGAGTGATGTCCAGATGTTGAGTCTGGTGGCTGATGGGATTGTTGAGCACACAGCTGTAGGTGTTGTTATCCTGATATTCCACCTCCAGAGGTAGAGAGAGACTGATGCTGAGATCAGAAACACTGATGTTGGACAATAAACTGTTCCCTTTGTACCAGGAGAGAGTCACATGACCCACATTCAACACTGAACACACCAGTGAACAATTTGATGATGATGATGATGATGATGATGATGATGATGATGATGATGATGATGATGATGATGATGATGATGATGATGATGATGAACAGTTTCTGCTGATGACCGGAAAAGGCAGTCGAGCTGAGAAAGATGAGATTAATAAACAGAAGTATGGATACGTCTAGTGTTATTTTTGGTTGATTGTGTTGATGATGAGCAGTGTTGTGTGTTATTCCCCGGAAACGACCGGTAAAAAATATAAATGAATAAACTCAACAGTTTTAAAATCACAAGAGTTCACATCTGCACTCACAGTGAGTTAAGCAATATGACTGTAACCTATCCCTTAAATGTTCGTCTAGTTTGAACTTGTGCTTGCTAGCGACTGCTTTCACCGAAGCTTTGCGTTTAAAGAGCTAAAAAAATATTTCAAGTCGAATTATTTACTTACGTGGCAAGTAGCTGTGTAATAAGCAGATAATGTACATGTAGGCGGTTGTTATCACAGAATAAACCCCTTTGGAGTGATGCAAGACCTGATCCTGATCACCCTGTTGGGGTTTATTCTGCGAAATCAACATTATCTGTACATTATCCCTTACATAACATAATTCAATATTTCAATATGTAAAAGGTAATAAAACAAGAAGCACAGGATGAGTTACATCTCTACTTACCATAGACAGAAACGCTGAATGTTTTTGATGTCAGTTTATCTCCACTCATCTTCACGTCATAATCTCCAGCATGTTCAGCTATGATGTGTGTGATGGTCAGAGATCCAGTTTGATTGTCCAGCTTCAGTCTGTCTCTGAATCTCCCATCAGGAACATCATATGTGGATAATAATCCATATCTTCTACTGATTTCAGCTATAATGTCCTTTTTAGTTCCAAATTTCCACAGTATGTCGCCATCTTTATGTATTTTAGTAACATCAATGTATAAAGTGATAGAATCTCCCTCCAACACTGACACTGACTGTGTTTTATTTGTTTCAGCAGCAAACACACCTGGAGAACATGAAGAGGTCTTCCGATTAATGCTCATGTTGGTTTAGAAAGCCTGAGATCAGTTTGTAACCTTTAACAGCAGCAGATACACCACCAAATAAAATGAAAAGTCACATATATGATTATATATATGTGTGAGCGAATCAATAATTTGATCTTTAATGTGTTTTAAAATGATCTGCTGTAGAGCAAAATAAAAAATATGATAAATTAATTACAGCTTGAATGTACACTCTAAAAAAAAAAAGGTTCTATATGGCACCAAAAATGGTTCTTGACTCGGGAACCTTTTTAAGTGCTATATAGCACCAATTTTGGTGCTTTGGTGGTTCTTCAGCGGTTGTTCAGAGGTTCTTCACCGGTTCTTTGACTAAGGTGCTATATAGCACCGCTAACTATGGTGCTATATAGCACCGCTACCATATACAGAACATGTTAAGATATGGTGCTATATAGCACCAAAAGTGGTTCCCCTATGATTACGACGAAGAACCATTTTTGGTGCCATATAGAACCTTTTTTATTTAGAGTGTACAAGTTTAAATATGATGGATATAGTCAACACTGTTTATTACTGAATTTCCATGACTTTTGTAGTTGTCTACGATTACTGCACAATATTTAAAATTATTTTTTTTTGAAATTTCTAGGAGGATTTGCAATCATTGAAATTAAAATACCTAAAACAACAAGAGAGATTTGATCACAGTGGATGAAAAGAATCTAACTTGAATCGCAGCACGAGTTTATTACTCCGAGACGAGAATAAATTACAGAAATGATAACTTACCGATCAGACAGCAGCAGCTCAAACAGAACAAAACAAACACGCAAAACATTTTCTGATGTAGCCTATTAATACTAGCACAACTGATCTAAACAAACACAACAGAAGTAATGACATGTCAGTCCTCCCCCGACAGAGTCTGACCCTACACACACACACACACACACACACACACACACACACACACACACACACACACACACACACACACACACACACACACACACACACACACACACACACACACACACACACACACACACACACACACACACACACACACACCATATAGTATAGAATGGTAAGTTAAACCAACATTATTAATTCATTTATTAAATGCATTAATCTGCAATACATATTTAAAGTTCAAATTTTACAGCAGCTTGATCTACAGAAATCAATCAGATTAATCAGTGCTTTTTATATACAGCATCTTTAAATGTAATTATAAATCATAAGCATGAACTATATGCAAAGACAACTAACTGACTGAATACATTTTTAAACTATGTTCTTATGTCCTTTCTACATACACAGAAGATTAAAAATGATTTTAGAAATACTTGCTGGTAGTCAGTTTTCCAGCATGCACCGTGGCATGAATAAATTATGTGGTCACTGTGAGTGCAGCTGTAAACTCTAGTGATTTTAAAACTGGAGTTTATTTATTCAGTTCTCAATTTTAGTAAATATGGAAAAAGTAGAAAGTTAAAAGCGTGTCTGATCTCACACTAGCAGTTTTAGTGAAGTTTGTCCTCTGAGTCAAACTGAAACCTGCTGCGGTCGGTTTTCTTCAGAGATGTGGTATGATCTGTTGGGTGGACAAACATCTTGTGTGTGAGATGTGTTTAGTTTGTAGGTGAAGAGTTTCTTCCTGTCAGCTACAAAAGAAAAAAAAAACATGTTAGGTAACTAAGGGAGAAAAGCAAGTTTAGCTTGTAAAAGTTATTATTTTTTTATTTGGAAATTGATACTTTTATATCACATTCTTGTACTCAGTTTCCACTGGGGTGTTTTATTACAGGTGGAAAACAGCTCCCCTTACAGTGAGGAAAATATGTATTTGAATACCCTGCTATTTTGCAAGTTCTCCCACTTGGAAATCATGGAGGGATCTGAAATTGTCATCGTAGGTGCATGTCCACTGTGAGACATAATCAACAAAAAAAATAATAATAATTCAGAAATCACAAGACCAAAGAGCTGTCCAAAGACACTAGAGACAAAATTGTACACCTCCACAAGGCTGGAAAGGGCTACGGGGAAATTGCCAAGCAGCTTGGTGAAAAAAGGTTCACTGTTGGAGCAATCATTAGAAAATGGAAGAAGTTAAACATGACTGTCAATCTCCCTCGGACTGGGGCTCCATGCAAGATCTCACCTCGTGGGGTCTCAATGATCCTAAGAAAGGTGAGAAATCAGCCCAGAACTACACGGGAGGAGCTGGTC
Source organism: Romanogobio albipinnatus (assembly GCA_023566225.1). NCBI lineage: Eukaryota > Metazoa > Chordata > Actinopteri > Cypriniformes > Gobionidae > Romanogobio > Romanogobio albipinnatus. Next base: position 32,735,969 of record CM042263.1, read on the forward strand.
AATGAGCTGAAAAGAGCTGGGACCACTGTTTTCAAGGTTACTGTTGGTAATACACTAAGACGTCATGGTTTGAAATCATGCATGGCACGGAAGGATCCCCTGCTTAAACCAGCACATGTCATGGCCCGTCTTAAGTTAGCCAATGACCATTTGGATGATCCAGAGGAGTCATGGGAGAAAGTCATGTGGTCAGATGAGACCAAAATAGAACTTTTTGGTCATAATTCCACTAAACGTGTTTGGAGGAAGAAGAATGATGAGTAGTCTCCAGACCTAAACCCAATAGACAATCTTTGGAGAACACAAACCAATCCATGAGGTCCAAGAAATTGTCTTGTAGGATTATAGGATTGTATTGAGGCACAGATCTGGGGAAGGGTACAGAAATATTTATGCAGCATTAAAGGTCCCAAAGAGCACAGTGGCCTCCATCATCTTAGTCAGGGAAGTGACCAAGAACCCAATGGTCACTCAGACAGAGCTCCAGCATTTCTCTATCTTTGAAGAGAGGAGAACCTTCCAGAAGAACAACCATCTCTGCAGCTCTCCACCAACCAGGCCTGTATGGTAGAGTGGCCAGACGGAAGCCACTCCTCAGTAAAAGGCACATGACAGCCCGCCTGGAGTTTGCCAAAAAGGCATCTGAAGGACACTCAGACCATGAGAAACAAAGCGTCATGTCTGTAGGAAACCTGGCACCGCTCATCACCTGACCAATACCATCCCTACAGTGAAGCATTGTGGTGGCAGCATCATGCTGTGGGGATGTTTTTCAGCGGCAGGAACTGGGAGTCTAGTCAGGATCGAGGGAAAGACGAATGCAGAAATCTACAGAGACATCCTTGATGAAAACCTGCTCCAGAGCACTCTGGACCTCAGACTGGGGCGAATCTTCTAACAGGACAACGACTCTAATAATAACGACTCTGTTAATAAAGGCCATCTGAAGTGAATTGATGCATTTGTGTAAGAAAAATATCCATATTTAAAACTTTATAAATATAAAGTTACGGCCAATCGCCTTCCGTATTCAATTTATGGAAAAAGTGTTGGAAGTGCCTCTGCTGATCAAAGGCTTGCGTTTCCAGGTAGGCTCGTCAGACGTCGCGTTCGCATCTTGAATTGTGAGAAGGCACTTTCAATACTTTTCCACGGAAGGCGGTCGGCTGGAAGTTTATTTGATCAAGTTTTAAATATGGATATTTTTCTTACACAAACACATCGATTCACTTTAGAAGACCTTTATTAACCTCTTGGGTGTATCAGAGGATCAGGAGACATCGGGTAATGGTCTGTTCCTGTTGGAGGTTTGACGCTGAACTGGGGTGGTGGTGAGGGTTTTATTGTGCCTGGTGATGAGTTTGTTGATGGGAAGCAGGTGTGCGTGATTAGTTTTCAGGGGAGAGTGATCATTGAGTGGTGGATGGAACCGAGCTTGACTGATCTCTTACAGTAGAGCCCAAGCCCCAACCTTAGACCTACAGTTCCCTTTCGTTCAGTCACTACGACGTACGTTAGTGACTAACGAATGGGGGTTTCACTTAGAAGCCTATCATCTTCGAGCATATATGCCAATGCCATGGGGCATGCGAATTTTGCATAAATAACTCCGCCTCACCGCGTGAGTATATAAGGAAGTACGTGGCAAAATCGCATTATGTTTCTGCTTTCAGAGCCAAGAGTACCTACCTCTTCACTCCTCACAAGCCTTCTGAGACTCTGTCAGCCTCTTCGAGACGAGCAGCTTTCCAGTCGGTGTTGGTGTGATGGCGCGTTCCAGTGATCGCATACTTCCTGCCTGCTGATCTGCGCGGTGGTCTGCTAGACAGCTGGCGTGTGTTTCCCTGGGCGCTTCGGCATCGACTGTGAGGTTTCCTCTCACAAAAAGGCGGTTTGCCCGTGCACTTCCGGGTGCGATCGATCTCCGTTGCTGTCTATGGGCACATTCACTGCTCAACGTGTTTGGGCTTCAGCACGTTCGGGCAGTGATTGTGGATGTGTCATGTTTCCACTGCGGGAACGTGACCATCGCGATGTCGCGGTCGAGACTCAGTGATCTCCGCGAGGAGAGAGAGTCCCCTCTGCCACACCCCAATCTGCCGTCTCTGAGAGAGGTGGTACTTTGGCTGGTGGCCAGGGTGACCTGAGGGCGGTGCTGTGGTATTAAGAACCCCGACGATACGTTCCTCGGGCCACGCCCCCCTCTCGCATATCGCTTCCCGCGAGTGCTGGACTGAAACAGCGGCCCGTCTCTGACGCCTCGTTCGTTTCGTTCACACTCCAGATAGCAGCGAGCTGTCGATCGCCGCATCCCAAGGTGGGCTAGAGTCCTTTGGGGATGACGATTAGGTTGTGCTCCGCCTCCGGGTGTGTCAGTGCTGCCTGATCTGACCTAGAGTTGACAGCCATGTTATCTCGGGCAGCCGCGAGCCTGGCGCTGGTGTGGAACTCCGCCCTGTCGCGAGTGCTCGTGGTTGCGCGATCGGTTTTTGTGGGCGGCACCCGACAGCTGTTGGGCCCCGCCCCCAATGCCTTTCGCTCCCGAGGTGCATGAGGAGATCACGCGGTCCTGGAAGTCCCCGTGCTTCCCATGACCGTTTGGTGGCCTCCTCCGCCTTCTCTGCCCTTGATGGGGCCGCGGCCTAGGGTACACTGGGCCCCCCCCCCCACTGTTGAACACTCTGTTGCGCACTACAGTGTCCACAGAGGGCTTTGACGTGGCGTGGCTGTCCTAAGCACCCTCCCTAAGCCTATATTATCAGTGATTGTGTACATCTCAGATGCACCATTTCCACTTGCTGGATGATAAACAGGTGAAAAATCCCACAGACTTGAAGGAGCAACCCAAGCCATATATAGAGAGCAGAAGATCACAGAG